>SJOL01005977.1:141557-178059 GCA_004794785.1 Opisthorchis felineus | reverse complement strand
CTGGTTGTAACGACTCGATCATGCCTCCATCAGCATGCTCTCTACATATCGGGAAATGAAACCTATTATTATTATATCGTATTATGCCCACCGGTTATGACGCTGTCCCTTTTCTGCGCAGTCCCCTGTACTCACAACCCTTCAGTCATACTTTTATTTTGACTGTAATATTATGATCATGCCTGACGGTATGCCACCCACCAGTTGGGAATAAACATTATTATTTATTATTATTATTATTGTTTAAGGTGGCCCGACTTCCCCCGGTCGCCTCTATAAATCGGCTTCAACGCATGTTTGAGTTTAGCGACCATATAGTTAGCGGGCAAGTAAATATCCCGTTATTATATCCTGCTCTCCCCTTGACTTCTTCAGGCCACCGTGTTTGATCTGAATTCGTCGTGTTACCGACCTGGTTGTTCCCCTCAGACAACTTACGCCTTGTTCTAGCCAAAGCGCGTTATACGCCAATATATGCAGTCCATCTGATGTGCGATAAAAAATTCTTGTCTGGCTTCACAGCCCTCTATGCACTTACAGATACAACATCGCGGTACGCCTATGCTTCGCTTGGTAGCTCACACCAACGCTCAGTCACTGTTTAGCGATAGTGCACTCGCTCCGGATATCACCATTCCATCCCCATTATCCAATTGGTGGCTACCGTTTCACTCGCCTCCTCCGCGACCGACCTTTACCAGTGTCAGTTTGCCTTTTGTTTGAGTTATTTTACTGACCCGGTTTCCCCCCGACCGGAAAAATATCTGGAAGCTGGAGTAATTTATTAACGCACAAGCCTGTTTGGTGGTTTTCCACCTTTCAGATCTGGAAGAATGCACGAGGAATGAGAACCTCGTGTGGTGGTTGGGTACGCCATGCAGTGAGGGTCGCCCTTTTACGTTGCACCATGGCGCGTTCGTATACCCGCCACCCCTCCAGTAGCACGGGCGAATTGCTCATCACCGTTGGTTCTGAGCCTGGCCATTAATTCATGGAATCCATAAAAGAGCACTTGTTTCCTGTTGTCGCTGCTGGGTTGGACTTTTCCCGGACGTCATCTATCTGGCAACGCCATAAACTAAAGATGGTGAAAAAACTGACCTTTCTTCTGCCAAAAAATATTCTTAAAAACATACATGGGATAGCTTGATTATACTCTTTATTGCCCATAGCTTACATCGACGGGCAGAGCTGTAGCTGTTTTCGTCATAAATGGGGTTGCACTGTACCAAAGCCCCCTTCGTCGGCCAAAAAAACACCTCTAACTACTGCTCCCATGAATGTTCACATACAAAAAAATAAACATATATAGAATGAGATTCCCAACCCCCTACTACCAGCGTACAAGGCTGGCGCCTAAAGTCTTTTTCTCCCAGCACTACTCGTTGATTGAGGCTGATATCAGTGCCTCATGGACTGGTGACCATCCCTCTTAAGTGCAATTTTCCTCCTAGATCACGGTATGGTCCAACTCACGTAATAACTTCTAGAAAATCTAGTCCAGCACCCCAGAAGTTCTACTCCCGTCAGTCCTTAATTTCCCTCAACACACCACCTCTCTTCGTACTTTTGCCGATTTTTCCTGTCTCTTGTACTGTAACAGCATATATAGGCAAGCTTAAACAGTCTTTGGTCACTGGGCTACTAAGTACAAATCTACCCCTATCCTGCCTCATTTAGTTACTCGTTGTCATTACCCTAATTGTGGTAGACGATGATTTTTCCCTATAATTCAACTTTATCCTACCTAATGCCTCCTAAAACTCACCAGGCCCTATTGATCTCGTTCCATTCCTTCTTCTTCCCAAGCTTCGACCTGAGGCAGTACCTGCTTGGGACGCTCCAGTTGGCCGTTATCCACTCCACCTGCTCTGTGCTTTCTTGCCCACTCGTCCCAATAACTGCAAATACGAACAAACTCTTGACCTGGCCTAAGCCGTCTCTGGGACGCGTTTATTCTAATCTGCTTAAACTTCCTTTAGGGTCTAAACATATCGGAGACCTCCATTCTGTGCTTCTCACAAAGTCAGTCATTTTCTGTGCGGTTTGCTTTCTGTCTTGTGCGTTATCACCAACTCCCTCTCCCAAAGAACCTCTTGCGCCCGACTCCACTCCAACTGTGCAGTTTCACTGTGCACCATAATTCCGAGATTCTTGCCACCATTTATTCGTATTGCTAATTCCTCCACTTCATCATCCCCACCTACGCACTTCGTGACCCTGGCCATAAGCCCAAAAGTCCAAGGCCACGAGGTCTCAGCGGTGGTTTTAGGTTTTAGTTAAAATCGACCGGCCAGGTCGTGGCAATTATACTGCCTCAACAGATTCGCTGTTCTGGCTCCTCATTTTCCACAATTTGAAGTTTTCTTATCACGTACCAAGCGTGATGCCTCTTGTTTTGCCCACCACCTTCAAATCTCAACGATCTGATCTTGTCTAAGCTTGATATGTGCTCCAGAATAGAAAAGGTCTTAGTAACTGTGCTTCCCCGCCCATGCCGGTCTATGCGTGACCAAGTCTGCATCGGATAATGCCCACTGTCTGTGAAACTGTCCCTTTTCGGCGCACTCCACAGTATCCACACCCTGAATGTACCATTATGATTCTGCCCTACGTGATGCCACCCACTAGATGGGAATAAGCATTATTATTATTATTATTATTATTATTATTATTATTATTATTATTATTGTGCGTTCCACCACCTTGCGCGGCACGCCAGTGAGGCTAATAGGCCTGTAGCCGCCGGGCGATAGTTGGTCACCAGTTTTGTGGATTGGTGTGACAATCGTGATTTCGCCGAGCCACTGACGAAACACCAGGTAGAAGTGTCTTGTAAGCGTGAGCGACGTTTCCTTCAGCAGCCTTGGACGGACCTCGTCTGTCTCCAATGCGCTGAAGGGGGTTGGTTTGTGCAAGAGTTGACGAATGTACTCCTCCGTGAAGACCGAGTTGGTTAGAGGCCGTTCTTGGCTACATCTTGAAGAGACTGGATGTGACGAGGTTGCTGTGGCAGAACACAGGCCTGCCTACTGTTCTCTGTAGGCTTCGGATACCACTATTGGGTCACTTGTGGTTTCCCTGATTCTGCCCATTAAGGAGAGAGCAACTGGCTTATTTTTCCTGCAGTGCTACACCCTTTCTTTGCCTGTGACAATTGAGTGCACAGGAGAGGCCAAATGATAAGAACAAAACTGACCCCGTCGGTCTGGAGGGGGCCTGGATCCCGTGAGTCAGTGACACGCAAACGCAGTGGGGGGCCTGAACCGCATCGCGGTCGGTTATCATGCACCGGAGATCTCAGCATTCGAACCAGGCAGTTGAATCGAACTGCGTTAAATCCGGAGTTGAAAAGTCACACTACCGAAATGGCAACTGTTTCTCTGTTGTGAGTTTTAGTTTTATTTCCGGAATTTGACCTCCTGTTCCGATCAGCAGGGTATAACAGAATGCACGACAATAGAGACGAAGTCTAATGGATAAAAGGAGATTGCTACGGCCGTGCCTATAGAGTGATCATAGGATCCTCCGCAAGGCGCATTCTGGACCTTCGTATTATAGCAGGCATCCCCGAGGAGACCTAATATTTACTTACACCCTGTCTGAAAAAGGTTTGGCCAACAGGTTTTTCACCGTTGACCCAACTAACACGCGGCGGGGACATGGTAAGAAGCTTTTCATGCTGAGAGCGCACAATTTTATTACGCAGCAGTTGTTCTCATTTCTGGTAGTCGGTCTGTGGAATAGCCTTCCTCCGACGGCTGTTCACGCTGCATCTAATGCCCAGTTCAAACACTTTTGGGCGCCTTTTTGTTGAGTCCTCGTGCTGGCAAGATAACTGCCCCGCGCTGAGAACCTAAAGAGCAGTGCTACACCCTTTTTTGACTGTGCCTTTCGGGTGAACAAAAGCCCTGAACGACAAGAACGAAACCGACCCGGGAAGTTTGGGCGAATGCCTCGATCCCGTGTATAAATCCGTGAATCCGTGAGACAAGAATGCGTGGTTCCCAATGGTGCATAATCTGACCAATCAAGGCCTGCGTTCTTTTGGCCTGTATCCGGCTCGTGTCCTCCGTGCAATCGATGCGATGTCCGGTTACTTTGAGCAGGCGGCCTTCGGACACTGTCGACTTCATGGCTGGTGCTTTGCTGGTCCGATGTTCCCAGCCTACTTAGCCTAATGTGGCGTGTAAAGTAACCAAACAAAAGGTAACCAACTGCTAGATGAACCCCGAGGAAACCACCCTCGTATTGTTGCTTTTGTGTCGAACGGAACTCTCCACGCCATTTTCTCCACCAGAACCCCAGGTTCAGTGAGGGCGATCGAAAAGGTCACAGAAAATAATGCTACGGAAACAACTTCATGAGATTCCACGAATATTGGCCCGAAAATCGAACGCATTCACATTCCGGATGGTCACCAGGCTAACGCAAGTTTGTCGTAGTGTGTTACAACGTTGCACGGGCTCCCCTCCAATTCGATACAGACTTTGATATCTCCGATTTAAGAACGAATGAGAAGGCCACCAGTTGAACACAAAGCACACTCTTGTGATGCATCTGGTGGAAACCCGTCGAGGTTTTCACAGATTGTTGCACAGGATCGAGGCTTTCGCCCAGGTTTCCCGGGTTAGGAGACGCACATTTCACGGTCCGTCTTGTGGTGGTTAATCCTCCAGGAGGTCGGTTTCTTTGGGAAGGCTTAGACTTATTAGCGTGTACTTCGGTGCATTGACCAAGCCGAAACAAATTTTTTTATAAAAAAATCGTTCGGGCGTAGCACCCTTTTAGCGCCTGTAGGCCACCGAAAGGAAGCATGGGCCCTGAGCTACTGCGAAGTTGCTCAGGTCTGGACGGGAGCAATGCAGATGTCGTGGTTGAGTTTGAATGACCCACCCTCCGGTCAGTAATTTCCCGCCTTATCTGCTGAGCTATCTCGGCTCAAAAGCCGAAAAGTGAATGTTTACCGTAAGGTAAAAACTGTTCACGAAATAGCGAATACAAATAAACAAGGTTTGAAAGAGTAAATCGTTCAGATAATGGCATGATTAAAAGGGCGAATAAAATGTCATGTTGCAGGTGACCCGGCACGGCCTTCAGGTATGTATGTTTAGGAGTGCACGCGGTTCAAGTCAGAAGGCAGGCGCGAGATAGATTCGACATTGATTGTGGACATAGGCAACAAGGATTTGTACAGTCATGTGTATGTGGCTGGGGTGTTATATTTCGGTGGAAAAAATTTGGTGGCCTAACTCAGCATTTCTAATCCGATGTTTCCACCAGACCAGTACTTCGGAGACACCGATGGTCAGACCGTGACAGCCTTCTTATGTCCTATGCTCGTTGAGGCCACGTTTCTAATCCATAAAACAGTATGAATCGCACTGCCGCAGTGTAAACTCTGTCCTTACTAGCAAACTGACGTTACGTCGGTACCATAGGTGTTGGAAGTCGGCGAAATTGCCATGGTCTTTCCGATCCGAGAAGTAAACTCGTTTCCCGCCAGTTCACTGGAACTTCTACAACTGCCCAGGTAAGGATATTGATCTACCGCGTCGATAGGCTCATCTTTAGGTATGTGGTTTGGGTTTGATCCCAGGTAGTCTTGCAGAAGCAGCAGATTTATTTAGGTTATTTAAACTGGAGGTTGTGACCAGGCTCGCAGTCACGTCGTAATTAACGGAGTGGTCAGTCGCTTGTCCGTTTATTATGGCATGCTCAGGCATATGGGACTCTGCTGGTCACGCAGACTTGGTTGAACGGCACAGTCCTGGGAACCAGTCATTTGCACGAATCGTCAATTGGTGGGATCGCTTTAGTTCTTGAACTAGCCCACGCGTCAAAAGAGCACAAGACGGAATCAAAATGTAGGCGTAGGTGGAAGTTTGGGATGTCATTACAAGAACAATAGAAACGAGGGATGCCAACAAGCACAGTAGCATTAGTTGTTCTATTGGTCACCTTAACTGTCCCACAAAATATCTACTATTGCCGTCTCTTCTTCAAGGTTTTGCGGATTTCAAGCCCGCATTGTTCACTTGGGTTCAATCAGGTATGCGGTTTGTGAATCATGCGGGCTGAGCCGTAAACTCGGAGATGGGGAACCGCCCAACTGTTGGACAGGGACAGGGGTCGAGTGTCCGGTGTCGAGATTGCCTTGGCGCGCAGAAGCAGTGGCGC
Organism: Opisthorchis felineus; assembly: GCA_004794785.1. Taxonomy (NCBI): domain Eukaryota; kingdom Metazoa; phylum Platyhelminthes; class Trematoda; order Opisthorchiida; family Opisthorchiidae; genus Opisthorchis; species Opisthorchis felineus. The sequence goes on along the minus strand of SJOL01005977.1, from coordinate 171,879 downwards.
ACCGGGTGATCCTTTTTTACCAGCAGGGGCGATGGTTTGGGCTACACCCTTGCATGCATGGGGGATAGATTTCAAGGGTGCTAGATTGTGGAAGACTCTTCGGCCAGCGAATTTGAGAACGAGTGAGTGAGCTTGAAATGTCCCCTGCTAACTTGTGTTAATTGAGTAGCTTCATCAAAAAGGAGGGGTAAAATGGAAGGTGAACCGTGGACCAACGACGAGATGTAGGATTTTCCTAAATAAGCAGCCAATAGTGGGAAATCAAGAGTGGCGAGTTTGGGAGAAGCGGGTAAACTGTGGTCGCTTGGGTCTTGAACGTAGCGTGGCGTCCCATACACCAGCTTTAGATGCGATAGGTGAATGGTTCCGTGGGCATCCCAGAGTAGATTATCGTTGAACCAGTTAGCCGCATGATGGTGTCTTTACCTTCGCGGATTGATACACAGGATCGAGGGGCGAGATGGCTCAGTGGTTACAGCGCGAATTTACTAACCGGAAGGTCCGTGGTTCGAACCTAACCTCTGCCTCTCGACTTCCCCTGTCTTGGCTTGAGCAACCTGGCAGTATCCCAACCCTTGTGCTTCCTTCTGGTGGCATGGCAGTTAAGCACCGAAAAGGTGCTACAGCTGAACGATTTTTTTACGATACAGAATCGAGGCTTTCGCCCAAGCTCCCCGGATCGGGTTTGTTCTTGTCGTTCACCGGCTTGCGTCCACCTGGAAGGCACAATCAAAAAAAGTGTAGCACTGCTCTTTAAGTTTTCAGCGCGGGGTAGTAAGCTTTCCAGCGCGAGGACTCATAAAAAAGCATTTAAAAGTGCTTTGAACTGGGATTTAGATGCAGCGTGAGCAATCGTCGGAGGGGGGGGGGGTATTCCATGCACCAGCTACCGGAAATGAGATAAACTGTTGCCTCCTAAAAGTGTGCGCTCTGGGCTTGAAAAGCCTCGCCGCGTGTTAGTTGAGTCAACAGTAAAAAAACTCGGCCAAACCTTGTTCAAACAGGGTGTAAATAAGTATTGGGTTCCCTCGGAGGCGACGCTACTCCGGATGAAAGAGTTCAAGCACCTCGAGACGCGTTTCATGATCAACAGATCTGAGGCCAGCAATCATCCTCGTAGCATTCCGTGACGTGGGGTGGATACAACACCTTTATTCCAGGTAGGAAGTACTAAAGTGGGTATCTAAGAATCTGGTTTTCCGAGATGTGGCCTTGCTACAATATGTGGAGACGAAACATCGGGCTGGGGATATCTGCAAAATCGGAAAATAGGATCGCCAAGGGCGCGAGTGATATATAGCCTAAGAGAAGAGGGAAAACGATGGCTGGCAATGATTCTGACTAGCACAGGGAGAAAAAGAGTACCGACCAAATAGAAGTAATATCAGCATAGTCGGCGAGATGTGCAATTTGTCAGACTTCGTGATCGTATTGGCCTTTCCTTGTGAGTTGTGCGGGTTCATAGATCGTAGACTCGGTGGATGTTGGATTGTGGGTATGGTGACCGATGAAATTCAGCATTTGGGACAACTGTTAAAGCGCATGAGTTGAGCACTTCTAAGAATGCTGATTTGAACCTTCCAATTGTGACAGCACCATTTTCACCGTTTTTATCAATGACAAAAGCCTTTTTCATGGCGTCTAATGGCGCGATATGACCCTGTTTTCGGCGTCTGGAGTGATAGCCTAATGCTGCCTGTCCACACAAATACTTGGGAGCTGATGTGAAGGTTGTCATGGATGTATCGAGAGGTGTCTTGTTTCCTGTACCGGTTTCAAATTCCGCACGTGCCCACGCAAGCGATCAACGTAATCGGCGAAATCGAAACGACTGTTAAGTCTAGGTAGTACTTCCTCACCCGGAGGCGAAATCAGCATCCGTACATTAACACCGTTGGGGGAGTGTTAAGGTTAGACTTTCTTCAGTGTCCCGAATGCCTGCTGGAGCCAACGGCAAAACCTCCAGCCGCGAAGGATTACTATATGCACGGAGCGCCGCCTTGAGCTATCCGTGAAAACGTTTGACGAATCACTGGTTGCCGGGTGGCAGGCAGGCGCGCGAATGTGCTTGTAACCTAGGGTATCCGGTAGGTTGTTAAAATCAGATTCAAATTGCGAGTCAATTTCTGCATTTGCCACGACCGGACAGCCGAAATGAGAGTGCTCGTGATGTGTGTACTTTGGCTGGGGTGTGCCCCCGTTTGTTGTGTTGGTTGTGATTCATCATTGTGAGGTTCCTGCTTGACGTCAGGGTCTACTAAGGTGTGCCGGATAGACGGGATCCTGGCTCCATCACCATAGTTGGTTTGCTGGCTTGACTCAACTGCGTAGAGTGCAATGACTGAGTCACCTCTAAGTTTTTCAAAACCCAATCGGATTTAGTGGAGGGAAACGCATGTGCCGTTTTTGCTCTCTGATTTGCACATGAAGTTACCGGACATTCCTCAGAGAATTTGGTGGACGGAGTTCGTGTGGTGTTTCGGTTCGATAGAATCTTTACGACGTACCGTAAGGTGTCATCAATTCGGAAGGATGTTTCACTATCATATTTCAGAGCATCTTCCGGATGGCGTCGGAGTTGTCATCTTTATAGGGCATTCCCACGGTGACCACCGGGTTTTCATCTCCATGTCTCGCCGTTTCGAGTAGCGTTCTTCCCATTTGTCGTATAATGAGTCACATGGAATAGTTATTTTACTGTAATTCCATACCGTGTTTTTCAAGTTCATCTGCTCGTATGGAGTCATCCAGCCATAGATTCTTGACGCGATTCACCAAGAATCCGATAGCTGCGCGCTTGATGTAGTCTTGATTTGAGGACTCGTAATACAGGTACCTCTCTGAATGTGTGGGTTTCTTGTAAATTCCCGCGGAGAGGGCACGGTTGGTTAGCAGATAGTCTGCAGTCCAGGAAACTTTTAGTTCCTTGTTCGACCTCAGTTTTCATATAGAATATTACACAACTGCACTGTTCGTTCAAACAGTTTAAGAAGACTTGTTGTATGTCTGGTATGCTCGCAAATATGTAGTCAGCGTATCTCATCCAGGTGCGTGGTGGATGGGCGGGGTCACCTAAGGCCTTTGTGCGATAAAAGATTAGCCACTATGGGTGATACTTGAGGGTTGATAACGACACCGTCAAACTGGCACGTTTTGAAATGTGACCTAAGTGGTGTTTAGACGTAGTTCAACATAAGTAATAATACTAACAGGTATGAGGTTGTTCTCTGTACTATAGATAAATCGCCACACAAAATAAAGGACAGAAATGATAAACAGTCGTTAATTGATACACTTGTATAAGAAGCTGTTACGTCCAACTTGACTGATACTTTATCGTCATTGACATGAGTCGATTGGAGAATACTAACAAAGTCGAGTCATTCAGGCGAACTACCACGGCTGGTAATGGGGCTTCTACAAATTGCTTAAATATTTGGATAGGTTGCAAGTTGTACAAGTAGCATAGCCCACGATAGGACGTATGGGAGTGCCCGTTTTATGTAGTTTCGGTAACTTATGGAATCCTTCGGCGCAAGTGAATACCACCGTGCTTGGCCGAGTTTGGATTTTAGTTGCTGTAGGTACTTGCTGACCTGAATTTCGGTTCGGTTGAGAATTTCACCTTCATTCTGTGGTTCGATCTTCTCGTAAAGACCTCTCAGAAGAGGCCAGCTCGCAAGGGCTACTTTCCGTGGGTCTTTTGAAGTGGTAATTCGGAGTGTTTGAAGGATTGCCGTGGTATTTAACTGAAAGCCGTAATTGGAAACCTTTAAAACGTTGGAATGTGTGCAATGCAAGTAATCACATGCCTACTCAGTGACTTGCCGTGTGGAAACCCGAAACACGAGTTTTGTATCCTGACCTTTGTTTGGAGAAAACAGCACTCCTTGGGGACATCCGGTGTGTTCTTTGTTGGGAGTTGGTGGATGGTCTCAAAATGTATTAATTTCGAAACGTATCCCTCGTGACAACAGTGCAATGGATTTATTAGAGAGGTGATCTCTCTTGGGAGGACACGTAAACAACAAAAAGACAAGTCATGACCTGTTCCCATGTAATAGTAAGGATGATATTTAGTTCTCGAAGGAAACTACTCACAAGAACATTACAGACGAGAGATTTCGTTGGGATTCATTTGATTCTACCGTGTAAACTGAATTAGTGTGCAAATGAGTGTATTTCGCGAATGATATTCGGTTGTTTGGATGACTGGCGAACAAACGATTTTCAACCGACAAAGTGGGATTTTTTAGAACGTGCATCAGTAGTCAACGAAGCAAGCCATCCTAAAGGGCAGCGGCCCCAACAACTCCGCAGGCCATTTACAAAGACGAAGAGGCAACAACTGTTGACAGGCATATCTTCATCGGATATCAGCTAACAATGCATTTGCCGAACATGCGCTTTCGTGATACGTGTGATGCGTTACCCCTCAAGCTGACGAGCGTCTCGAAATCGAATTCTTGGACGAAAACGCGTATCAAATGACCACGTTAGCAAACACAATGTTCTATGTCTTTTCAGTGATTTAGCAGCACGGACTTCAATAGTAAGGACATGCCCTCATAGAGTGGGTATCGAACCGTCCGACTGCCTGCTGTTACGGACCTATTAAGCGCGGCGCTATCGCAATGGCAGATCGTTCATAGCCTGGACGTTATCACTGAGGACGGGCGTTAAACTTCTTCATCTTTATTCCAGCTGATAAGACAAGTATCTGGGGACAAACCTGCTCCGATCGATTGCTGCTTATGGGTGGAAGAATTTCGTGACCACCTAAGATCACTCGGTGACCTTCACCCCGAACAACAACACCACATACTATTGATTAGGCCTTCTTCCGAAGGATAACAGGTCGGCTCCAAGCGAATCGCTGCTACCCATGAAACACGACCGGTATCAGAGTCCGAGCACAGCTAATGTCCCACTACACGGTACTCCTGATCACAGACACCCAGTAGTACAGTGTCACCCTTAAGCGTCAAGAGCCATTCTTACCGAACCACTGGCACTGAGACATTTCGGAGTCTAGTTTACAAAGAACATATCGGAACCATTGTGGTCAGTGCCTCTAAACCAACTCGGAAAGGCAAAGAGTGGGGTATTTTACGACAGCCTTTCACCCCAGTGTCTTTTCCACATGACAACCAATTACCAAATACTTTGAGCCTGCGGAGCCCGTCATCTCGAGGAGACCTTGCCTCACAGCTGTCATAAAAGGTCAGGCGGTTGTAATGTACATCTGAAGCTTTGTTTGAAAGCTGACGTCTGAGTGCGCCCATAGAGCGGTGTGCAGCTACATGGAGGCCTTCCTGGCTTCGGCGATACGAACCTACTTTTCGCCGTGCTTGGCAGTTTAGGAGGACAACCGAGTTCAGATATTCAAAGGGGTTGCCTTGATGTACTGGCTGGTGGCCGACGCTGGGTATGCTAACTTGCTTGTTTATGGTGAAGGACTTTTAACACTTATTTCCAACCTAAACAGGATGCATAAACCTATCCGAAACATCAACTGCAGTCGTCTGCTGGGAGGCTTGCGTGCCCCCACATGAGATTCTTCTATCTTGTTTATTTGAATGTCTTCAGCTGATATTTTATTACCTTTCTGTACTAACTTTATTACATCTTTCAGGTCAACTATGGATTCAGATGATTTTCCTATTTCCTATTCTTTCACTGAACAGAAGAAGCAGCGAGCACAAAAAGAGAAACAGATTCGTCAGGCCATTTCTGAGTCCAGGAAACTAACCAAACAAACACGCAAATCGAAACACGCCTCCAAAATGATTAAGGTGCTCCAACGCTTCCCCTGATTACCAGTGAAACCATTTGTAGAAACTTGCAGCTGAGGGTGCTGCGGATCCTACCCAAACAGATGAGGTAGTTTGCAATATACCATGTGTTCTTATCTCTGCAGAACGTACTGTCAACCAAGAAAAAGGCAAAACAAAAAGTAACTTGGCTTTGTAGTGTTGATTGTGCCATGTTAGGGGTTACTGCAACAACCGGTAGACGAGTTCGACATATCTACGCGCTTTGATGCTGCCAGTCATTTTCTCAACTCGTCCGAGCCGGTAGTGGAGGTGGACCGTGAAAATACGAATGATACGCATACGTCAACATCGAAAAAGAACCGTAATCACTTTTCAGGTATGGCTTAGCTTATTTTGCAGCTGTTGTACAGTCTTAAAATTTATATTCCGAGAGCCTCTACTTCTGTCGATTCAGTCGTGTGCTCTATGCACTTGACGACAACAGCTCGCGTTTCGGCGCGGCTCTTCTCGTTTTACACGAGGTGACAGTAACTCAGAACTTATGTTTGTGCAGTAATCATGTCTCAAAAGATTTATATAAGTGAGCGAGCTATTTTTGGCTCGCTAATGCTGTATTCGATAAAAAACACTCAAACGTCATCTGAGCAGGTCTTTCCTTGAGGATGCTGCTTACCGTTACAAAATCCGACTTAAGCATATAAGCAAAACTTTCGGGACAGTCACATTTTGATGGCCTTGATACACGGCTGTACTCGTTCATGTCTTCAAAGAATTATTTAAACAGTCTTCCAGTCCGTAGACGGACTTTTTTCAGCACACCTTTATTTCCTATTTTTGATAGGCCACCTGTTAGAACAGAATTAACGGATCCATCCGGTCGGCCCAGGCATACTGTTCTGTTAGCATGCATATCTTCCCAAACTTTTGGTACATAAATCGGTTAAGGCAGGTTCTACCGATCGATAATCGCGGTTTGTTTCATTCCGGAAGGACTACTCGAAAGGACCAAACAAAACTGATCTGTTTGGAGGTAGTATCTTTAATGACGGAAGTGAGTCTGGTATGACATCAGTGGTAGTTGGATGGCATACGACTAAGACTTCACCCAGTATGTTCACTCAAGAATGAGCAAAATTAGTTGCGAAAAAGAAAGTTCGTCATGCACAAGTAGATGAGACCGAGAGCAACTAATCAATTCAGCAGCGCATTATGGTTCAACGGTCGGAACGGTGGCCAAGAATTATGAGAAAGAAACGGCAAAGGAACACAAACCACTCCATAACAATACGATAGAGGTCGAGTTTATGTGTACCAGATGTCAAGTTAACGTAGAAGAATGTCTGGCTGCCTGGTATACATCCGTGTGTATTTTTGCTGTGATTACCTTTTATTAGCACGACTTAAACGAATCACTGAAATGAACGGACAGCCTGCGTTCTGAGGTTCATATCCCACTCCGTGTTTGCAGAATGTAGGTATTACTCTAGGAGTTTTGTTAGTTTACCTGGCTATGCAAGTACCGCAGTATATAGACGCTGCCGCCATGTTTTTCTCAGACTTCAGCCCTAATGAGAATTTCTTTATGGTATTTTAATTTCGCTGCCGAGCAGCTGCCTTTTGAGAATCACTGTTCTGTGTGTGTGTCAGTGAATAGCAAAACGTTTGTGCTTGAGCCCGACGCAGTTCATGGGTTGATAATGAGTCAGTACCTAGTTGAACCCATAGAGAATCTATGTGAGCTGAGATACTTTAGGAGTGAGGACTCGAACCACCGAGCGAGGGGTTCGTATTTGGAATTCATCCCTGGATTATCTACCCCTTCCGTCTAACGTTTTGAACCCTTCGAGTTGCCTGGCGGTTGCGTTAGGGTGCACAGCTATCTATCCGAAAAGTTCCTCACAATTGGGGTTCGTAAGAGTTGCCCCCTCGTTTTTCGCCTTTGTCACTATCTCCATGGGGTGCACACTCCAAGGGGTCGTGAGTAAATTACCTAAGTCATATCTGGAGAAAGATTAGTGGTCTTGATTTTGTTGACATTATTGTGTTGTTCGGCGGTCATCCGTCCGCACTATCTTCAGTTCAGTTCAGCTACAAATCTTGCACCATATTACGATAGTTACAGCTGTCACAGTTTCGTTCACCAACGATAAGGAGAATAGGAGAATGGCGGTCACGTGGGAGGGCAGCTCGTTGAAGGTAGTAGCACTGATGCATGATGGCCAAGGTCACAGGATCACTAACTATTGGCGCGTCTCATCCCCCATCTGGCGGGACGGCAGCAGCCAACGCGACCTAGTTGATTGGCAAGGGCTTTCATGCCCGCTGAGTCATGAGGCAGCCTGGTGCAGCACATTCAGTTGCTTAAAAACATCATAAACGAGAGATTCAGCTGGGTTCCAGGTGAGTCTCCCGCAAAACCAAATTGTTTTGCAAATGAGTGTATTTCGCTAATTTCGTGCAATTTGGGTTCAAGTAGAACATATGTTTGACGGGAACTCAGGGACTGCGCCTGCCTTATGAGCCTGAAGAAGGACGAAACCGGTCGTGGGCTGTCGATTTTTCAGCAACCTTATGAGTAGTGCATTACGTCATACATGTGTCGCGATATCTCGAATATCGTACCAACTGAAACATGAGGCGGCCTGGTGCAGCACATTCAGTTGCTTAAAAAAAATTACTAACGAGAGATTCATCTGGGTTCCAAGTGAGTCCCGCAAAACCAAATTGGTTTGCAAATGAGTATATTTCGCTAAATTCGAGGGTCACCCTTTTTGGTCAAGAATATGTAGAACAGCTAATTAATCCACAGAGTCGAGGGCTCCTTTAAATTAGAGGTAAACTGCTTTTGTTGATGGGCAGTGTTACTGAGGCACTTGACATAATGTAATTGTAAGGTCCATGCCAGGTCAAAATCCTTCTTGGTACTCTTGGACCTGCGTCTCACATGCCGCAAATGGGCGTCAAAATATGAGGAGAGCCAGTATCCATTCTGCGACGGGCGTGAGGCTTATATCCCTGTGATTGGAACGGACCTTTCGGTTGCCGTTTTCCGAACACCAACGATTGCTCCAAAATATGTGCGAACAACCCAGTCAAAGCGGTACACAAATATTCTTCTCCATCTCTGAACAACGCCGGAGGAAGCTTATCTGGTCCAGCAGCCCGATGGCGCCTCAAGATAGAAAGTCATATTAATACTTCAGAAACTGGGAGAGTCTAAACTCAAGGACCACGGCTTAAAATGAGCGGATCCAATGAAAGACGTAGGCACAGGAGCAGAAGACCAACTAACCTGTTGAAAACATTCCGTACAGTGAGCTAGACAGCGGTCTTTATTGTAGATTAGCTCTCTAATATTACGTTTGATGGACTCACCTATGAGAAGCCAATTAGGTGGCTTTGTGAATTAGCTTGAACAGCTTTTCTGCATTGCTTTTCTGCTGCATTGACTGCTTCTATTTCTTGAAATTTCAAATCTGCCATAGATAACACAGGTGGTGCATGTAGTTGCAAATGTTTCTATTTAGTAGTTACGGTATTTTGACTGAAATGTTTTGGTTTGTTCACCCTTTCCGTGACGGAATGGCTCGGTGGTTAGAGCGCGAATTTACTAACCGGAAGGTCCGTGGTTCGTACCCGACCTCTGCTTCTCGACTTCCCCTGTCTTGGCTTGAGCAACCTGGCAGTATCCCAGCCCTCGTGCTTCCTTTGGGTGGCACGGCAGCTAGGCACCGAAAGGGTGTTACAGCTGGATGACTACTAATCACAGCATTTTGACTGAAATGTTTTGGTTTGTTCACCCTTTCCATGACCTGACAGAATCAAATCATCATCATCAACAGCATGACGCCAGTGTCCAACATCGATGCCGTACAACCATGATTTATTTGAATGTCTTATTGTGAAGAAAAGAATAAAAGTGTATGTGGAAGGGACTTAGTGCCAGTTTACAACAATCGTTCCGAGGTGCCTACACCTCCAGACACCCATTCAGGCAATCTGGATAGAAACTGACAGCAAGAACACCATGGACATCGACTAGCAGTCATAGCTTACAGCGTCTCCAACCGGACGCAGTGGGGATCACGCGGTCCCCATCCTGGAAGGCGAGTAGCACCGACAGCACATAAGCGTTTCGTAATCTCTTTCATACCCCTCTGCCAGGTCAAGGGTTGGCCACCTCTCTACTTCCGCCACTGTAAGTTAGGAATGGAACACAGCACTGTCCTCGGCAACCGATGGTTTGGCATACGCAACACATGTCCCAACCAACGCAGCTTCTGGTGCTGGACACATTCTTCAATGGAAGTACCCTTTGCATAACTGAAAACTCGCTTTCTAATTGCCTCGTTACGGATACGCCGACACCAACCCACACGAGCTATGGTTGAGACAACGATTGTCGAACACCTGAAGACGTCTCAGTTCCGCTGCTCGAACGGGCCATGTCTCACAGCTATACAACAAAAACAGCCCGCACTGTAGCTTGATACACACCTCCCTTGAGATTCAGGAATACACTACTTTGACGCCATAGGTGCCTCAAATTAGCAAACGCGACCCGAGCCTTGCAGATTCGTGCATTGAACTCATCTGTCACACTACAGTCAGAACTAATATAACTTCCAAAGTGCATAAAACGCTCCGCAACTCCGAGGGTCTCTCCCTGGATTGTAATGAGCCTGTTTAGTGACTGCGTCTCCAGTAGCATGACCTTACAAATTGTGGGTGCAAATTGCATACCAAACACACCTGAGCCCTATCCTCCTCTTCGAAAACGAGAACGATGTCGTCTGCATATTATATATCGACAAGGTTTTCAGAGGCTATTTGTATACCAGGGTTCTGAAGACTTTCCAGCGTTCGTCTCATTATTTTGTCGATTCTGAAATTAACTAGGAATAGAGAGAGTGAGTACCCCTGACGGACAATGCTTTGTGTGCGGAAGCTTTTGAAGGGCTGTCACGTCCGGAAGTCTGAGAGTACAAAGAACTTATTATTTTCACAAACTTTCGGGGCATTCCGTGGTGGACAAGCGTGTCAAGGAGAACAGACCGGTCAACCGAGTCGAATGCGTTCTGGAAATCCAGGAATACGAGAATTGCGGATCGTTTGTACGTATGGGGTTGTTCTAGCGCCTGACGGAGTGTGGAGTTTTGGCCAACGCAACCCCTACCAGGCCGCAATCCTACTTACTGTTCTCGAGTTAGTGTTTCACAAGCAACGACGAAGCACAGGTGACGCCAGCAGTCTCGTTACAACTGGGGTTAACCTGATCCCCATGTGGTTACCACACTCACTACGAACCCCTGTTTTGAAAATCGGCATTATTACTGATTCTCCCGTTGTCTGGGAAATTATCCTTTCCCAAAATGTACGGAAACAGTTCGGACAAGCGCTGACTGAGGGCTTTACCCCCATATTTGAAGAATTAGAGTAAGAGGTCATCCAGACCGGAAACTCGGTGGCGCTTGAGAAAACACATGCAGTCATGAATCTCAGAGGCCGTAGGGGGTTCCCCATTCACCTTCTAGGGTTCTGCGTCAGCTGTAGGCTCTAGATGAGTGGCAGCTGGTGGCCGCGATAACGTTTGTTCAAAGTATTCGGCCCAACCGTTGGGGCGCACTTTATTGAAGATGGTCACTCCCTTCTGATCTTTGGTGATTTCGCTCACAGGTGGTTTCCGGAGACCGGTCGCACGGACCAGCTGAAATAAATTTCGGGCATTCCCGGCTTTCTGAACCTGTTCCATTTCTTTAGCTTTCCGTGTCCACCAAACTTCACGGTCGGCTCGCACACTCATTTTCACTTGACGTCTGACAATTCATCGGGCCCAGTTAGTTTCTGGACGGGCGGGGATATTTCTCCGAGATTTAAGCGGTGCCACTGTGCGGTCTGATATCTAGTGCTTGAGAGGGCCTGGTAGCACCGTGCCACAGCCAAAACTCCCAGCACTGTGCAAAAGGGTGGCGATCTCGTCCCAGTATGGATTCACATCTGATAGTGGAGCAGAGAGCAGGAAGAGACTCTAGGAGACGATTCTGGTAAATTTGTCTAACATCCGGATCTGTCAATCTCTCAGTTGCCAAGCGATATGTCCGCACCTTACGTGGCCCTGGAAAACGAAGAGAGAAGCGACTTCGAATCCACAAATATGTTCGAAAACGTGCGGCAGCCAGTTATTGATCCGCGCCATCGGTGACTGATGGCAATGTGATCAATGAATTCGTAGCCGGCACGTCGCTTGAGGACTCCACCTGGCCAGTGCTCTATAAAAACAGCCTGCGATCAGTATACAGCTGAAACAATCATTCGCCATTGTCCGTGCGTACCGAGTCCAATCCATGTCGACCACCTAACCCAGTATCAGATGCGCTAAGCATGCCCACTTGTGCATTCAGATCTACGGCAACCACAACTATATCTGAGCTTTTAGCTCGCCGTAACAAAGCATTCAGGGCGTCGTAAAACTCGCCTGTGATGGTATCAGAACTACAGTCGGTTGGGGTGCAAGCAGACACGACATACAAACATCGATCAACTTCCCGCTTGTGAGACTCCTTCACAAATGTTGCCAGCTGAACCGCGCACAAGCGACTATCAACGTGCGAAAGGAGGAAATCCCTTCGCTATGAAATCGTTTATTAGCAAACACCAATTAAGCAGCCACATGCCATTGGACAAGAAAGTAAACGTCTCATATGCACATAGTTTTTATAAACTGAACATTCTCACGCGTCTTCTTGAACTTTCATGGATATTCATTGACTATCACGCAATTGTAAACGAAAACTGCAAAGCAGTTCCACAAGTTCCGTAATAAACTTCACCTTCCGTTAGACGGTGGGCGGAGCTTCGACACGACCACAGGCTACTCGCATGCCTCATCAGTAGTACACGCCGTTAAACCGGTATCCAGCCAAGCAAGGATCCTCCTGCCCGGTGACTTAGGACAATACCAACCCCTCCACATCCTGCCGCAGAAGCCTCTGGATCACCAGAGTTGCGTAGCCGGAAGCTAGTGGAGGCTGCTGGGGCGGTTAGCTCAACCACTGTGCTTGCATCTTGAATTCTTGTTTCTCAGAGACAGCACACATCAATGCCAAGCAATGAGAGCAAGACCAGCTTGTTGTCCTGCTTGCTTCAGAATGCGGACATTGAAGGCGGCTAGGTGGACTGGACGTCGAGGGTTGAAGATTGGTTGCGTTATGCCGAAGGATGTCGGCGCCAGATGACGCGCAGATGTTGACTGCACAACCAATGCAGGACGAATGGAGCCATCAGCCATAGCTGCTTGGTCTACAAGGAGTTATTAGTGGGGTGGAGAGAGGAAGAAAAAGTATGTGAAGGGGAAAGGAGGCGTCAGTTTTTGGCTTACCTGCCCCGCTGTATGCAGCGAGTAAGGCGACCCGGCTGATGGCACCACGCGACAGCCGATGTGGCACGAGTTTAGTTGTGCGTGTGCAATTCATGTTTGAGATACTGCCAGGGCGCCCAGACCTAGACAGGAGAATCTTTAGGATCTGCAAACAAAGCCTTTGGCTCAAACGCCTGGTCGCAAGGCAGGCGTTTTTAGCGGGAAATGCAAGTGCATTACGATTTTTACAGAACAAGTTGCAACATGTGTTCCAACCCCCAACCTGGAGCACCAGGAGACTGTGGTTGTCAGCCCCCTAACCACTGACCAACCTGGTATGAGAGACTCTGCGAGTGTCGCATGGACGTCCCCCAGTATAGCTCAATGGGCCGAATAGGTACACACTCCGTCACACCACGGTAATGTCTAGTCTCTTCGTGACGGAGAATCAATTCAGTTTTCCGCTACTCTGTTCATAATGTGTACCGAACCGACGCGGCTTAGCTAACTGGGAATTCCTAATCTGGAGTTAAAGGGATAACTTGGAGGAGTGTTTGCTGTTCAAAAACTGTAATCCGATGTTCAATCCGCGCCCTGATAAAAAAAGGTACATGTTCCAAAAATGACTATCAAAGCTGCATGTACCTACTGGGTTTTAACTTCTATACATTGTCAGTCTGAAGTAGAACGATTCACGTCAAGAATGATTTTCCCGAAGTATTTCGAATAACTGAGCTTCCTTACCATCACTACAGGATTATGTAATGAACAAATGGAGGATTAATTACTCTTTCTCAGCCCCGTCTCTGATTGAAGCACTAATTTCCCTTAATGAGGCTGTGCTTAATTACAGCAGTTCTAAGTGTGACGACTTCTGCGGAGGTGGGTAACTGACCTCTCTCTGTGAGTAGAATCTCTCCGGGTGTTTTGCAGACTAAATTGTGAGTGACGGAATTCTTCGGGAGCACTGCAGACAGGAAAGGATGTGCTTACTTGCTTGTGACTGACTAGGACTTCTGAAGTATAGATACTCGGTCTTACCTGCCGCAATCACAACGCTCATTATGGGATGAATGTCAGTTTGATTGGTGAGGCTGCTGAATATAACGAACCTACCTTTCCGGAACAGTTCACTTCAGCACCAAGAACGTTTTGCCACACATGCAATAAGACCGAGTACAACTGTTTGATATCATGACTTTATCTCTCTTCGATTTATGGGAAGCTTTAAGAGACTGTCCATTGCCATTTCGCCCATCTGTTGATCAGTCTGACAGTCGCAAGGGCGTTGCGTGTTCTTAGTACGTGCTACTAAGACATATTATTGTAAGCATTTGGGGTAAGAGGGGTCTGGTTGCTGCTTCAATCGGTTCACAGTACATTAGTTCGAATCGGTTGCTATTAGCCGTCCTGATCTTTACAGTGGTAATCGCTTTACTTTCAACTATTCCCATTCTCTGTCCTAGTTTCAGACAATCCCGAATCAGATGAAGGTTACAATGGAAGCGACGAGCAGGACCGTCTGAAGGGCATACCAGCTTCCTTCCAACATGACGAGGACGAATTGGACTATTCCCTCGTTTGTGATGTACGCAATTCGGAACGAGGAGAACCTGATGTTTTGTTTCGAAGTCGAGCGGGTAAACGTAGGAGAAGGCCCGGAAGAGAGGGTGCATTCCATGTTGAGCGGTTGGATAAAACGAACGTCGAAGAATCCGCCCGTTCTCAAGCCAGTCTGTTCCTGAAAAATACCTTATTCTCTCGCCTTACCTGCAAGGGAGTCAGACGTGCAGAGCCTGAATTACTAATCAGTTTAGCCAAAAAACAAAAAGCACGGAGAAAACGGTGATTTTTCGGGTGACTTTGTACCAATCGCCATGTACAGAAGAGTCTTGCAGAACATCGTATGCCTTACATCTTTTTGCATTTGCTCCGGGTGATCTATTTTCCAGTGTCCTAGCACCTCCCTCCTTAGAAACTCTCGTTCAGTTTCGAGGCGATTATAATGGGACATCAAATTGCTGAGGTCTTCTAAATGGAAATCTTTCTCCAACAGAGTGCCTCATGACAACTGCGGGTCTAATAGTCGACAGTGAACCACCAAGCTGTTGGTACGTTGCTAGACTCGAAGATGAACCTACTAGGTGGTGCCATCAACCAAGTGTCATCCAATATTATAAATAATAAC
The DNA here is from genome assembly GCA_004794785.1 of Opisthorchis felineus. NCBI lineage: Eukaryota > Metazoa > Platyhelminthes > Trematoda > Opisthorchiida > Opisthorchiidae > Opisthorchis > Opisthorchis felineus. The sequence goes on along the minus strand of SJOL01005977.1, from coordinate 156,557 downwards.
CAATAAGTGTTCAGCAGTGACACCCTTTCGGTACCTAGCTGCCACGCCACCAGAAGGAAGGGCTGAGGTACTGCCAGTTTGCCCAAGCCTAGAAAGGAGCAACCGTGATGCCGAGGTTGGGTTCGAACCACGAACGCTTCGGTCAGTAAGCTGGGGCCTTAAGAATTGAGCCGTCTCGAACTCCGAGTATCATCCTGTTGCGCTTGATGTTTCTGATAGCCCACACGAAGTAATGGCTGTGGATGGACTGCCACGTCCTTGTTATCTTGCGTCGTTTGACAACCTTCCGTGGATCCCTCTTCCAGTTGAAGATAAGCACTCTGTCAGTTTTCCTCACTTTTGAATGAGTGGGTAAACAAGTCCGGCTATAAGTGGTGTGAACTTTGGCGTATTTGCTTGTGCTTACCGCACACTAACTTACGGCTGTGATAGTGAGTCTTTATTGTGGGTTGTCTGTCCTGGTCCTGGAACTGAGTGCACGACAATTTCTGCACATTTACCATCAGCATTATCCAAAAGAATCGCGCTTTTTCTTTTTGGACTAGTCTTTGACGCTCGTCTTTGCTTTTGTGATGTATTGGTATTCAATTGTTTACTTACTACAATATTCATTGAGCATTCTGCATTTGCACACAGCTCTTCGGTGTTAACAATACATCTGCTAGTGAATTCGACGGATGCGTGTTTAGGAAATGGGATGAAATTCCCGGGATTTGCCAGTCTAACTTCAAGTCTGACAGGGTCCGTGTTCGGAATCCACAAAGCTCAAGGCTTAGTGGTATATCATCCAAGCAGATCAAAAGGGGAAAATCGCAGGTTTGTGTGCGGTTTTCCTTCTTTTTATTATCCCAAGACTTTTGTGGTGATATTCTTATGTCCTCACACAGAAGGCACGACGCAATAATAGCGGTGCTGTGGTCTCACACCATCATTAAGGGTCCCATCAGGGAAGCTGCTGTGGGTTGTGCTATTGGGGAGAATGTTGGTAGCTCAGGTAGCGCAGATGGTCGTTGGTTTGTTCGCTGAGCTGGGCAACTACAAACGTTTCATCCTAAATCGAAGTGACACCATCAGTGCGTCGTTGGGGGACGGAGTTGAGTGTAGCGATAGGTCAGTGGTTGTTCCTGACCCATCAATCAACCGCTGATTCATGTGTGCAATCAATTTGCTCAGCGAGCAAGCCAGCGACTAGCTGCATGCTATATGTCGTTCTTAATTTGACCCTACTCGGAGTGAAACAAATTTTCCACCGAGTAGCAATAATTTGATGACTGAAAGCATCGTTCTAATGTTATGTTCCTTGGGGGGTAACCTGAGGTGAGCAAGATTGAGGGACCGTTCTGTGCACAATAAGTGAAGGCCGCTTTCAGGCACTCGCACACGCTGCAATGAGGTCTCGGTGTTCAGGATTAGTTTTGTCGATGATGACCACATCGAGCCAAACAATACGCAGTTTTTCGTTGAGCTCAACCGGCATATCACGCTAGCTGGTTTCAGCGATAAGACTAAGTAACACCGTGTGCCCTCATGCGCGAGATTTCAGTCGTGAATGGCAGATTTGTACCAAACGGCAACATTAACTGCGTCATACCTCGGATGTCGTACTCTTTTCTAGAGTTGAGTTGAGTGTTCTCACCCTATAAATGTCTAAAGATAAAGAGCAAACGGCATTTTCGTAACAGTAGGGATAGCTAGGGCCTTACTGTATTCGTGTGAAGTTTGATGGTGGCGCACTAACGTTGGGTGGATACGAGAAGCCACAAAAGGCGAGTCACCAGTCGTGTGGACATTTGAATGTTGTAGGATTAGGTGCATACGAACATACCTTTATGTGATACGTTACCGGTCTTACCGTCCTTTTATCTTGAAACCAACAAAAGCGTAAAGTCGGTATGCGCTTGCTCCGTTGTCGCCTTATTGATCCAACCGAAATAGCCGCATCTACATGATCCTGTCATTGTGTACTGATAACGATGACCTTATTATCCAAAAACTAACAGGTTGCTCCCTGCTGGCACGCACCACAAGTCTCATTTCCTAGCTAGTTCTGCCAGACTTCCCATCTCTAATCGACCTCCTCTCCTTTTCGTTACTTCTCCCTCAACTGCTGGTGGTACGCACGACTTAGTGATTTAACATATTTGCGCATCACTTCGCGTTAACATGCCGCCGAGGGCATGACCCAGTGTTCTTCGGTAGTAGCACAACATGCACTATCTACGCAGCCCGAATAGAAAGTGACACTGCTGGTAACTGGGACCGACTACATACCTTGTCTTGTAGAGTTGCCTCACACAAGAGCCCTAGCCAGAACAGCGCGAAGATGCCATAGCGCCCAACCTAATGGTAGGCAGTATCGTTTCGCGTTACCACGACATGGCCCGCTCTTCTGTCAAAAAGGAATTGAAGTAGAAAACTGCCTCGGTAGCCGGTGGCTGCCCCAACCACCGAGCTCCAGATAACAGTCAAGGCGCGAAGCTACCGACCGGTTTCGGACCCAACACACTTTTTAGTTGCTCCTGTCTAATATTCGACAATCCCGCGGCACCTTCGAGTTGTACTGCAGCTATGCATCGATAGGGTGGCATGGCTGAACGAAACAAGACGAGCTTTACCTACCGTTTCAGTGATTTCAGCTCACTACGAGCTACATCACTGCATGAACTGCAGCCAGCTAAAGCCTGTTATGCAATGAACACAGGTGAACGGATGTTTGAAAACGCTTAGGGTCTCCGGTTTGGAGGCCATAAAATAAGACTTCCCTATGTTTTTGTGGACATGGCCCTTTGATTTCAATGAAGCACGTCATCCGATGCAGAAAAGCTTCACAATTCGGTGGATGGTGCTCGTGGCTTAATGTGCATTTACTTGACTTGAATGAAGACAGCGAGGAAGTTAATGTCGCAAAAACTGAAAATAGTCTATCATTCTGCTAGGACAATGGTGACCGTGCAGCATTTATGAAAGCACCATTAGTTTGTTACGATGGCGTCCACATTCTCTTCGTGCTTGGCTTGACAAGCTGAAATCAATGGCTCGAGATAGCTCAGTGGTTAAGGTGCGAACTTACTCACCTGAAGTTCCTTGGTTCGAATCCAACCTCGGCACCTCGAGTGCTCTTGTCTAGGTTTGGGTAACCTGGCAGTATCTCAGCCGTCATGCCTTCTTCGGGTGGAGTGACAGCTAGGTACATAAACGGTGTTACAGCTGAACGATTGTTATTGTTGACCTTCGTAACGCCAATTTCCATCCGGATTGTCTGACGGAGTGTTAGATATTTGTGACCGGCCCTTCACTTTCAGTTTTGATTATTTTCACAGATGGCGTTTTGTTTAAATTGACCTGGTTGTACGACAGTTGGGCACTGGTGTCCCCACAGTTATGTTCTGTTAATAAGGATGAAGATCCATAGCAATACTTAGTGTGCGAAATTAAGAGAATCTGTGCAGTGAAAATGACTGCATTTAGCCTATGGAAGGCTGCCAAGGGTAAACATTTCTCCAGTGTGAAATTGTATTTACACGTGAGCCGCATTCCGGTATTTTCAGGTCATCATTCTGTGTTAAATGTTCCTATGTATTGATCTGAGACAATTATGGGCGACAGACTTTTACTATTGGATTTAAGTTACACTTTGCAGGTACTAGCACTCACAAAGAACGGTAGATCTGTTCTGATCAAATACGGGTTTGAGTAGAAGCACACCGCGACAGTATATAGTCACATACAAAGCACAAACACGTCTAACCTGTTTGTGAAATTGGCATTGCAAAGCCTGCCTCAGGGAACACCAACAGATGTAAATAAGGGTCATCTGTTCAAATGAAACATCTAGAACTTTTGTAAACCAACAACACGTCTGATTAGGAGTGCCAGACCACCGAGCCAATATACCGGATCTCGATCCTTGATTTGACTGGGAATAAATCAGGGATTCAATGAGTAGCAATGCGTTGGGTAGTTTTTCATGTAGAGACAACATCCTGAAGCGGTTGATCAAGAGGTCACGTGTCCGATTCCTCTACGTCTCAGTAAAAGCGAAGGCGCTTTTGCGGCTGAGCTTTTCGGGATCCGACCGCACCTTTACCTCAAAAGGATGGAGCAGCGTGGAATATCAGTCTGTTACAACATAACTGGTTTTGCATTCTGTGCACAACGCCATTATATGGATCTGCCAGAAGTAATGCTTATTAAGTCTGATGTTAGTCTGCTATTCGGTGTCGTAAAGTAGCTCGTGATCCTATCGGTATAGGTTTTATGCTTTGACTGGGTACAAGTGTGTACGGTTTTCCTGTATCAGTCAAAATAGTTCGTTTAGGTCTGTTGTAACTGCCACCGCATTAAACCAAAGGACGGATGAGCAAGGAGACGCCTTATATGTGCGAACCCTGGTCAGAACTGTGAAGTAAAAGCACGCATAAAATTACTTCCGGGAAGGCTTCTGTGACAAGAAACATCGGCATTTGCTTGTCCGTTTCAGTTAATGCTTGAGTGAGATGGTAGCATGACAGCCTATCAAGAAAAATTCCTGCTCTTGATTGCGCCGAAAGTGAAGCGATAAGTGCAGAGAAAAGTCTCCACTATGTTCATGATGGTTCCCTCCCCCTTTATCCTTTGAATAGCTACTAGACCACTTGACTGCGGGTGAGACGCCGAAGTACGGACGCACTTCGTGTTAAAGGAACCTGGAAATCCAGGTGAGGTGAGCTGAAGATGAATAAAAGGCGACAACAACTATTGAGTAGTGTTGGCCGTTGACAAATTTTGCAAGGTCGGTACGAGTACTCGCCTGTCAGCCCCATCTAGAGGTAAGGCTTGACTTTAGGGGAGTTTCGAAGCAAAATAACAATTTTCGTAACAGCGGATCATATTTCCGATAGCTTTTTCAATGTTTGATTAACAGTCACAGCCTTACGCTTTTATCCGTTTCATCGGATATGTAGTTGCACCAGTAGTTTAGATGACCACTAGGTCTCCAAATAAGATGTAGCCAATGCGTCTCTGCGGAGGCATAATGGTTTGTACCCATCACTAGCTGTAAATTTTGTCAGTCCAAAACTCAGGTATCCTATAGCATGCTGCAAAATGTGGTCTCATTTTGTGGTGTTTTCATCTGAAATGTAGCAAGGCACTTTGCGTGGCGCACATCAGGGCCCCTGATGAGTGAATTAATTACATTCTAAATTACAGCGTTAGTGTGCGTTACTTTATTATTGTAAGGGTGGATGGGGCATCTGCATGTCGAAGCATGTTGTACATATGTTTGATTTCGAAATCGTGGCTTATGAGCGTAAGGTGCCATCCCCGGCGTCTGCTGAACGCATTAATAGGCCCGCATTTTTCTATCCGAAGATTCACAGAAGTGGCTTGTGCTCCGAACAAAATATGAACCTCCTTACCTGCAACATTTTACAAAACTTGTTTACAGCGCACCTCAAAACAAGACCTTCCTTCTCTGCTTGGCTTGATTATGCGTGTCAGGCATGACATAGAGCCTTAGAACTACAATCTGAGAGTTTATGTAGAAGACCCGCACCAGTACCGTAGCCAGAAATGTCACTTGTTACGAGCACAGACTAACTAGGACGCAACACACAAGAAAAGGAGAACGGGCCGGTCGGAAAAAAGGAACAGAACAGGTGAAGTGGAGCTACTCAACAAACCAAGGAGATACAAGATACTCATACTACGGCGTAACACAAACCCTGATAGGTCCGACCGAATTAAATGCCAGACACTTCAAAAATAACCAATCGCATTGCGGATACTAGCTATTCTTTATTTTACTCATGTAATAACCCCTTTGGAAACTATACGAACGCAGGCAGAAGTGAAAAAAGTTACCCATCCAACCACGCACTGATGATGTCTCCTCGAATGGTGACGAGAAGTTTGCAAGCCGATTGCCAAGCTCGGCGAACAGATCAGCCAATTATCCCCCATCCGAGCCACCCATATTTAAACACTGCCAATGACCACAACCATTAAATTGTTGAAATTTTGTATTCGCAAAGCAAAAGCATGAGGAGTATTGCAAAAGCCACTGTTCAACGGGCATAAGTAAAATCGTTTGGCACTGGCACTGCGTACAAAAGGTTATCGTAGATTAACGCTCGTTCTCCAGCTGTTCTCGTAGCCACGCTTCTGAAAAGTCTTCGACATCCCGAAGTTCAAATACCTTGCACGGATAAATCCCGACAAATGCAATCGAGACCTACCTTCCCGACCCCACTTTTTTCAACCACGCTTGGGAGACTTGCTGTGTAAAGCATTTTTAACATAGGAGGGCAACCTGAAAAACGAAGTGCATCGTGTTTTGATCAGTTTTTTGTTTCCACATAGCTGTTTCAACCAATCGTATTTTTGGAAGAAAAATGCCACATCGAAGCAGATGCATCAAGATCATACACGTAAAAACACCTCAGTATCGTGCGAAAAGACCGTTAGTTTGTGGTATTACGTAAGGGGACCTTCACCTTAGGAGTACCACAAATGTGCTTCCAGACGAGGCTATTCACATTCGACCCGACAGACCCTGGCGATGGCTCAGCTCCGGACGATTCAACACACATGGAAACACGTATCGAGTTATGTGGTAAGAATAATAGTAAAAACTACTGTACAATAGTTCCTCCAACAGACTGATCATTTATTTTTTTCCCATCAATCTTGAGGCGATTCAACAGAAAGTTAATATATTCTAACTGAGAACTAATTACACTGATGTTCAGCCGTTCGTGGCCGAGCGGTTAAGTGTCCAACCATTGGCCGGAAGGTCGCAGGTTCGGAACCTTCTGGGTTACACGAGATGCGCACTGTTGATGATTCCCAATACGGATGGAACAGCCGTACAATGCTTCTTGGTTTTTCAGTATAGATTGGCTTCTCCGACGGGACGAAATCTCAAGAGAAAATTAATGGGCAGTGCCTGTTTGATATTGGTGATTTTCAGTCCGTTAACCCGGAAACTCTGGATAAAAACAAGAACTGAATAAATAACTTCCAGAAGTTATACAGTATCCAATTAATCCCAGCAAGTAACAGATAGCATAATTCATCAAGTTATTTGCCAGAACAAGGCACTTGCTAACTAAGCCTTGACAACTATAGTACGCATACCATGCAATTAAGTTTATTGAAACAGAATTATTTAGCAAGAAGCGAGTAGTCAACATTACATCGGTAGTTTCTTCAAATGCCATCATCAACTGGCACTAGAAAAGCTCCGACTGACGATAACGTTTGCTCTCTTATTATCACAGTACGTACTCGCACTAAACATACAGCTTGTTCTCCTTCCGTTGTATCGTCATGATTTAGCAGAGTAAGTTGTCCAGCATCCGGTAGCTATTGAATAGCAAAAGCATGCTGAAGCCTGGGGGTATATCTTTACAAAGTCACATGCATACTACACATCTTCCGGGGTGTAGATGGAAGCATTTCTTTCATGAAAACCCAGCAGCCGCAGAACAGCTGGGAATAACGTCTAGTTTCACCGCTTCTTAATATCTACAGTAAGACCAGTGCGAATGTAGGCTTGGACGAAATTACCAGCTAGCTTTCCAGCGTTGGTTCTGAAGTTTCCTAGAGTGGCTTTTACCCACAAAACTGTTTCAGATAACTGACCACAATTGAAGACGATTAGCTACACTTTCCACTCCAATTTGCCAAGGGACGTGTGAATTGAAGTTGTCAACAAATGATACAGCTCGCGTCAACAGATTAGACGAAATTATCTGGTTAGAGTTAAATGTTTTCCGTTCAATGGATTTCTACTAACAGCGTTGAGAAAAATCCAGCAAACCGAGGTTGTTCATCCCTCAACCCCGCACTGTTCATCCCTTTCAGTCTGGTCAAAACTCGACGGGAAGGTGCATCTTGTGAGCCAACCAGAAGGATCTGAACCAGCAACCTTATGGTTAGAAGTTTGAGCACCACCATTCGGCTGACCAGCGGCACAACAATTGAGTCACTGTTTTTACAAACACAGTCGACGCAGGCAGTAAGAAACAGTGAATAAGAGTGCACTCCTGATGTGACCCAGTTAACTTATATGTATTGAATGCTTGATTCACAAGTCATTGCGTTGGACAACAACGGAATTGACGTAACGGACAGTCAAAAATATTCGAGAAAAACATGGATTTCACTAAATTCATCTGTCATTCCCGCAACCACAAAAGTTCACAGCCTTTTTATGCCCGAACCAGGCCGTCGAAACGACCCGAGACCAGTTTGATAGTACAGTAATCCGTGTTTCGCCTCCGCGACTGAACGCTGGCTCGCGCGGCGCGATCGTCTCTGTTTCAACCGTGACCGAAATACCGGGGTGTAGTTCGGCGACTTGTTCTAATTTCGTGTTTTTTGCATCATCCAGTAACCGTCGTCACATTTCCACATCGCTGCTACCAGATATGCGAGATACTTCAAAGACAACAACGGACCACTGCCGAACACATTGTACTGATTGAAGTTGCAGCCAGAATCGGCTTTGTTACACAGCTCCGACTGCCACTAATTTCGTGCATATGTGACAGTGCAACTGCGCAAGACCACTACTTTTCATCCCGAAACACCAACACCGGGGTACAATAACAAGACAAGATTCGTTCAAAACTTTTCTCCTTTATCTTTTAGTTCGGTGTTCAATTGATCGAATTCGATAAAATTTGTTTGCCGGGACTGAGTGAACTTCCGTGGCCACCGGTTTTACTAAAACCCTCAGCTCATTTGTAGATGAGTTTATTACACCAGGACCATCCTATGAATTACTGTTACAGGGTTCGTGCGTGGTTCGAGGCACGGAATAATAACCTCCGACATTGTTACCGAGATGCCTATGACTTCGACTGATGATTAAATGTTTTCGGCCAAACAGCAGGGCTCAACGCACAAAAAGACAACCATATACACATGACCCCTGATTAATACTTATGGCAAGGAAGTCAGTTCATTCAAAGTGCGGACTAACCGCAAAGCGGTGTGACTTCCACAGACCACAAGATATCAACCAAGCGAAGCTGATGGCGTCAGTAGACCTTCGAATAACAGGAGGGCCCTTTCGGTCTCGGTGAACAAGTCGTACCCGGCACGCTCAACGTGCTGCGTCGCAACATGTTTGGAGTGAAGCAGGCGAATTCCGGCTACATCTGAGATGACGTCCTGATAAGCTCATGTTGCATTTTGAGATGACTGATAAACAATTTTTACACATTTTTCGGGTACATTCATCGGGCAGCTTTGTGGGGACACATCCTAAAAGCATTTCGCTCCCAGTACTATAACTACGGATACTGCTACAGAAATAATAAACCACATGAGCAGTAGGGTGGTGATCCTCAACTTTCCACACGAAGCTGGTGGGCTAAGAGTCTCGCTGCTAGATGCCTGCGAATATTTCTAATAAACACAATCTACCACCAGTTTCGCCATATTTGGGTTCAAACAGTTAAATACAGCAATATCAAACACCCAATCGTCAAACTGAAGGTTAGCACTTTTAACATAAGTGCCACGTACTGGTTGAACACGCTTGTTTTCAAGGTGGGTGAAAGCTTTGGCTTGGGGAAACCTAATTAATCGGATGATTATCTGTGACCTTTTCGTGATTCACGGGAAAATCTGGTAGGTATGAGGTGACGAGTGAACTGCGTACGCAGATATTGCTCCTCAGGACCGATCACAACTACTTTACAACAACGGCGCAAGGCTCATTCATGTGGACTTTTCTACGTGCTGGCTTTGCAATGTTGAAATGTGCTGCACTTGACAGTAGGGACAGTTATTCGCCGTGGTTTCACGATTTTGTGCTAAAAAACATCCACACACACCTGTGGGAAATTGGTTTGGAGAAACTAACTGTTGAACGAATGGCGAATCCGGAATTGAAAAACAGGTGAAGATCCAGAACCGGTGCGCAACATAACTGGCTGGTCACATATCCGTACGCCAAGAATGCGGACAGGACAGCAGTTGGTGGGAATGAGATATAACCTACGCATCACGGACTGGACATACAGCCTGTCCGCTATCTTCATTCTGAGGGCTTTTCCTCATAGTTAACAGACATCAGCAACCCATTCAGCTGAACCCTATGCACCATGGGACAAGCGCGCCCAGAAATTACCATCAGCATGGCATGGGCAGCGATGGTCCCACTGAAAGCGTATGACAAACTAACAGTCCAGAGCGAATGGACCTATATACTGTTTTAATAGCTGGTAGGCCTTATTGAAAAATCGTCCAAAATGTGAATGTACGCCACCAATAAGTTGGAAATATTGTTAGTCTGTTCAGCATAAGAACTGGTGCTACAAGTTGTGTTAATTTGTCATTACACAGCGTCGCACACTGAATATAGCCTATGGGTCTATGTTCCTACATTTCAAAACACGGTGCATTACACCCTTCGGAGGATCTCAACAAGGTTTCCTCGGCGAGTGAGTGGTGAATATGAACTGTATTGCATGTTTGCTGAACTGAAATAATGAAATCTCACTCGTATGTGGATGTTTTCCAACAACCTTCATAAGGGCGAGGTACGATTTTCAATTTAGTCGGAGGTGAATGATTACCCTCTTTACTTCTACAAATATATATATATATATATATATATATATATATATAATGATTCACTAACAGTGCAACATGGTGAGCCTGTACAGTGATCGTCGGCCGCCGTCATTTAGGTTATTAGGGACGATAATTTTTTTAGCTGGCTAAATCACTAGGCACGATAAGTAACGAAGACAGCCTTGTGATCATTATTGGAAACTCCAAAAATGTCCGGCCGTCGTGATTTGTCCCATCCTATCCTTCAGCTATTTTTCAGGCCACCAGAATAATTCAACATCACTTAGCTGATTAGGCTATTGCCTCCAAAGCCTGGCTACTCTTTCTCTATTATTCCATTTTTCGACGAGTGAAACTATAGCAGCCGCAGCCATCGTACCATTGGGACATGATTTGCAGCTGATTACTTGAACTGAACTGCCAGGTTTCTGGAGCCTATTGCTTGCTTAAGCTAAGACGTATTGTTCATAGGATGCCTCGAGAACGACCCTAAAGTACTAAGATGGTTTGATGTGAAGTTGGGCCGAAGACGATTCGGTGTTCTGAGAGGTACGCAACACCACGGGTTTCATGACGTTTGGAATATCCAGACTTCACACCGAGTAGTTTATTACTTCCAACTGGACAATGAGAAAATCATAAAAATTTCCAAAATGCCATGGAAAATACAAGGTCTTGAAATAAAGAAGGACGAGTGAAAAGCCAGGGATGGTTTCGAATCACACATTTTGCGGCAAAGAGCTAAAGCCTAAATTCATAGACCGGCTGGATTTCTAGGCATTTATTTACGCGAAGAATTCCTTTGGTGATCAACGGGAACTGAAGGTTCGTGTGCTGACCATATTCTTGTACTTATCAGCCACATTTCCGTTGTCAGGCTACTTCTTCTTGGGGAAAATGCTTCTCAAGTTACAAAGCAGAAACCATGCCCCCTAGTTTGAGGAAAGAACAGCATTAGGTGAGTAATCATATACCCAAATAAAATGTATTCAGTCCAAATTAGTCTACCAATTCAGTTTGTTCGCTGTATATCATGTTTGAAAATAGACTCTACACATTTTGACAAACACACTCATTTACATATCAATTTGGTTTTGACGGGAGACTCACCTGGAACCCAGCTGAATCTCTCGAAGAGTTTCCAGCAACCTTATGAGCAGCGCATTCCGTCTATACACTCTACACGTTTATCAGACAGGAGTTTCCCAACGGTGGGTTAATTTTTATTTAGTACGATATTTCTCGTCCCTGAAGATCCACGCGAGTAAGAGAGTAAGTGATGATTTCAAAAATTTCACTGAACCATTCGTTCATCATTGCAAGGTCGCATTTTCAAGACACTAGTGAATACCACATGGCAATCGACACCCCCATTGCAAAGCAACTCTCTCTATTTAATGGTATCATCCTTAGGATCATGTGGCTTTCTATAGGAAACCAGGTTGCCAACCAATGAATCCACCGCGGTTCGGCACCCTTAGCATTAGCGATCCACAATGTCTTGTTCATCGGATTGGTCCAATCACTATCAACGCTCTTCTGGAACAATCACTCATCCACGAAAAGTGGCCCAGGCATCACAATGTCTGTGATTCACCAGACCAACGCCGTCGTTAAAGTACCAACTACGGGTTGAGTCAAGGGCATATATACTGCAGAAGAAAAGCCGGATAAATCTTGTCGTTAGAGACATTCAATGCGTCCGCAGCGGTCATTGAAATCCATCTCAAAGAGCATTTAGAGGTTACCATAAGAGGAACGTCCAAGTAAGTGACCTACTCAGGTTAGGCAGACACGGATAGGTCGTGCGGGGATCACTTTGACGGATAATGTTACATTTATATATCGCAGTGTAGGCTTATACCATCAGTCAAGGGGTTCCGACATTTGCATAGCGTTGGAAACGTCACACAACTGCCACAAACAAATAACAGAAAACCGATGAATATCGAAATGGCAAGCTGAAGAGAAGCCCACTGTCCAACACTAAAAAATATTCTGTAGGCAAGTCTCAGGACTTTCGTGGGTCAGCTTTCTCACTGAGTAACTGATGGCGCAAAAAAAATGAGTGGCGAGGTTGGTCTAAAAGTAATTTACCCCAAATCAGTCAGGGCGTTGCTTTACCTGGGAATAAGGCATGCCAAAAGGCAAGGGAATGTTTGCGGTAATCCGAGAATTATTCACTTCTCGATTAAATAGACACGACGTTTATAGTTCCTTCCCATCGACGTCGATCAATGACTTGCTGGAAACAGTTACAACCGAATTAGTCCCGTTGGATGAATGGTTGGTGCCTTGGAAGGCACAACAATAAGCCGGACGGAAAATGACTTTTCAGGTATTCACGGGAAATGAATGGTTAGGATAAAACCGCCTAATCTTCTGTGGCGCTAAAATTTAAGCGTCAATGGACTATGGGTATAGTGCGTTGACACTGAGATTCTGATGGAAATATCAATACGACCTCCAGGTTCGTTCTGGAATACATGATTGATTATAATCCTAAACTATTGCTTTTCTTTGGATGGCACAGCCATCAACTGCTAACTGAGACTATCCGGCGGAACTTACCGTTGAGTTCATAAATTTCAACTGGGCTCGGAAAATAGGCCGCTGAAGCGGAGCGGTGGTAACATGATGTACTCTGCCACAGCATAACCCTCAGACCAGCTGAGGCCTCTAGTCAATCCATGTGATGATTAACTTAGATATTCATCGTAACGAAATAGTCAAGTGAACTCTCAACTTACCTTCCGGGGTGGAAAACACCATACAGTAGGGGTAAACGACTCGCCCAAGTTCCTTTTCGTATCGATAAATTACTAGCACGTATCTGGGCTCATGAGAAGGCAACTCATCAACCAAGTTGTCGAGAGGAATGTCCTACTACATGTGCTTCGAACGATGGACACTTACCTCCACGAAGTTTTCCTGCTCAATCAACAAGGATTTCCTGTCAATTTTCACTACAGTAATTACATGGAAGTAGATAAATCCAGATGACTGACGTATAAGAACATCATGAGTTTTTGATTTTCGAAACTTGAATTTTTGTAGGGTTTCCGAAGCTTCACTGGATACAGCTGCTACTTCCGGTTTCGACTAAAGAATATAACAAATAAACGGTTTTGATGACTTGCCATTGTGAGGTAGTCCTGGGAAGGTTCTCGTGTGAGTAGACTATGAAGTAAATTAAAAAAAGAATAAGCTGTACCGATCAACTACGGTCATTGTGGTGGTGGCAACATAAGTTCGACACTAACGGAGAAAAAGGTTTATTCGACCACCAAATGAAATGTGCTGGAATGCCATAGTAACAAGAGGATACAGTATAACTCCTTGATATCAAACTCGCCGGTAAATGTGAAATCCTTGAGGCAAGAAAGCAACCGAAACACTCCATGAGCCCTACATATAGACTGTCCCCACAAAACATTTGAACGATTGCATGTTAAGAGCACCATTTGGAAAAAGTATATCTTAACGACTCATGAGTTATCATCATCACCATTTGCAGTAAGAAATCAGTGTTTAACACCGATACTTTGCAGCCGTGTAGCCATTTATTTCAAAGTATTATTGTGAAGAAATGGATAAAGGTGGACGGGGAAGGGACTTAGTACCAGCTTACTACAATCATTCCGAGATGTCTACACCTCCAGACACTCATTCAGGCAATCTGGATAGAAAATGACAACAAGAACGCCACTGACATCGGTTGGCAGCCATATCTTGCAGCGTCTCCAACCAGGCGCAGTGGGGATCACGTGGCCCCCATCCTGGAAGGCGAGTAGCACCGACAGCACACAAGCGTCTCGTAATCTCTTTCATACCTCTCTGCCAGGTCAAGGGTTGGCCACCTCTCTATTTCCGCCACTGTAAGTTGGGCATGGAAAACAGCACTCTCTTCGGCAAACGATGGTTAGGCATACGCAACACATGTCCCAACCAACACAGCTTCTGGTGCTGGACACATTCTTCAATGGAAGTACCCGTTGCATAACCGAAAACTCGCCTTCTAATTGCCTCGTTACGGATATGCCGACACCAACCCACACGAGCTATGGTTCTGAGACAAGGATTGTTGAACACCTGAAGACGTCTCAGTTCCGCTGCTCGAACGGGCCATGTCTCACAGCTATACAACAAAACAGCCCCCACTGTGGCTTGATACACACCTCCCTTGAGATTCAGGAATACACCACTTTGACGCCATAGGTGTCTCAAATTAGCAAACGCAACCCGAGCATTGCAGATTCGTGCATGGACCTCATCTGTTACACTACAATCAGAACTAATACAACTTCCAAGATACGTAATAATAAAGTAATCGTTCAGCTGTAACACCCTTTCGGTGCCTAGCTGCCATGCCACCCGAAGGAAACACGAGGGCTGGGATACTGCAAGGTTGCCCAAGCCTAGACAGGG
>SJOL01005977.1:37362-131424 GCA_004794785.1 Opisthorchis felineus | reverse complement strand
AGCAGCAGCCTTTTTTCGCTTACCCGCCCTGCTGTATGCAGCAAGGCAACCCGGCTGATGGCACCACGCGACGGTCGATGTGGCGTGAGTTTATTGTTAGACGTAGGTATCATGGTTGCACGTGGGCTGGGATACTGTCAGGGTGCCCTAACCTAGACAGGAGGACAATTAGGACCCTCAACCAAAGCCTTTGGTTCAAACGCCTAACGGCAAGGTAGCGGTGTTTGGCGGGAAATGCAAATGCATTACCATTTCTACGGAACAAGTCGCCACATGTTCCAACCCCCATCCTGGGGGACCAGGAGAATGTGTTCCTCAGACGTCTAACCATTGACCAACCTGGTATGAGATACTCTGTGAGTGTCGCGGGGACGCCCCCAGTATAGCTCAATGGGACGCTGAGTTGCACAATCCCCATATCACAGTAAAATCCAGTCTCTGCGTGACGGATATGCTTTTCATCTTTACTTCTATTTTACTTGCCCGGCGTGACACTACACTTGAATGCACATCAGATCGCTCTTATATTTGCTGTCAGTCTGACCTCGACGAACATGTTAACGTGGTTCTATGTTCCCGATTTTTCCGCAAACAATCTAAGTATTTTACGCATAGCTGGAATCTACCTGCTGTTTACAGAGCCTAGTAAGAACGGACGCCCAAAACCCAACCGTGACGTGGATGGTTTCACATATCTAGTGCTGTAATAGAACTCGTCCAAATGGATTAGTTGCGATTATTCCGTCGACATTCACATTATCCAAAAAGTTAAGATATCGCAGTCTACCGCGCTCTTGCGGAGTATGGCTCTGAAGTTCGCTTGCTCCAGCTGCGGCTTCGTTATCCACCCACCCTCGCGGAGCCTGGCCAGGGCCGAATACACGTCATCCGACACAACGAGAGAAAAAAATCTGTCGCTTACACCAAAGCCGGTTGAGACTTCTGACTGCAGCCGTAGATGGTCCGGTAGCTAAAGGCTTGCCGAATCCGTTGGGTTTCGAGGTGCTGCACCTCAGACGACGGCATTCCGCGTTTTAGCAAAGCGATGCGAGTGCCCAAATCCTCTTTGGCTAGCCGTCAGTTTAGAGGCGGTCGTTCATACGAAGACGAAAATACCCCATAAGTGTGAAGCAAATGGTAAGAGGTGGCTAATAGATTATTTCTATGCCTCCTTATGCAAAAGCTTACCAGGCGAATGGCTCTTCGTTTACTGTTAGTTATTGTAAGGTGCTCTAAACTTAGAACACCAGTCAGTTTTCTCGACTCTCACTTGGTTCCGGCGGTCGCCTACCAAAGCAGAAGTGCGATTGTGCTTTTTTGCCCGCTTGAAGCCCGAACACTGCGTACTTGCCACCAAATATTCTTTTGTTGCCTTCTGAGTTGTTGTAAAGGAGGAATCCTCCTGGCTACCATTTTGTCAAGAGACATATGATATGAAATTGAGTTCACAGCCCGCTAGGTCATACCGGTGCAGCGTAAAAACTGGGTGCGCGAGTGAAGATTAAAACAAGCGGATCTCAACGGACATAAAACTTATTATCGTTCTCTCACATTTGACCATTTATGCAGAAAAATGTCACAACTCAACGTAGAATCTTTCCACCTACACACAGCGAGTTTGTTGAAACGTAGACGTGCCAGGTGAGGATCAGCCTTTTTGACAGTCTCCAAGCGAACTTCCCGTCCGAAATATTTGCATGCACACATATCAGAGGAGATCTCATACATGGAAGTCTGCAGGTCCTGGTCAGTTGGTCAGTTTTTCTTCGTCAGTAGTTTTACGCCGGCTGTTGTGCCTAAACGTGTCACAAATAACTCGAGCAAGATAACCGTTCATGGCAAAATCTAGGTTTATTTTTGTAACGGATGGTATCCTCTGCCCAAATCCATGAGTGTAACTGCGACGTTTATCCAAACTGCTTAACCTCTGTCAGGAGGAAGTTGACACAAGGTTTCAATTTTTCCGAGCCCACCATGTGTCTTGATCGTATTTTAACGCTGCATCCTATATCCGGCCAAGACCTCTTCTGCGTGTTCGCCTGATCAGAGTTAACCATTTATTATAACAATCTCTTGCTGTTTCAGTTATGTGATCAGGCACTACAACACCTTATAGCAAACGAGCTGTGGATTTGTGTTCTACCACTGCATTTGTAATGGTCAGCTGCGCAGGGGACTAGCACCAGGGTTGTCGCCGATCCGGCGGCTTGACCACAAGATGGCACAATGTAGAAGATGAGTTATTTTTTGCCAAAAAGCAAAGTAATGTAAAGCGGTTAGACGCAACCGTATAAAAACATGCTGGATGTAGCTATATGGTTATTTTGTGGTCATGTCCCAATAGAAGTTGGTTACCGTCTTTGTTTAACAAAATCCATGGATAGTAAGGCTTGGCAGATGTTCACCGCCAATGAGTGGCTGGATGGTTGTTTTGTTTGGTTGGTGGTTAAATGACTGCGGAATAACAATAAAATATCCACATAAATGTGCTTTAACTGTGATTGCAATGGTGCAATGCTGGTAAAACAAACTCTTGAAATGGTTGTCAGTCAACATATGACCGTGAAGTAACCACGCATTCATGACTGCCTGATTTTGCTGCTGGGTGAGACCAGCAGTCTCCCGGATTGGGTGCGGGACGCAGAATATGGCATAGTTACTTGATCGCTTTTTCAAACTGTGACATTTTCGCTAGGTGCGTTTCACGGGTCTATTTTGACGGTTACTTCATACCGATTGCTTAAGAGCCACGTGTGCTCTAGGCTATATTAAAAAAACGTCTGACAGTATATAGGGCGGTAACATACGATTCGGTGCCGCATTACCAACCGCGTTCGCGGAAATTAAAAATGCTCTCTGTGTGTGTGACAAAGTGCAAAAATACGCACAAAACCGTCGTCCCCAGTGGTTTTGTGACTCATAGAGCATTTAGATGCCATGGAACTCAGTCTTAATTGGTTGCAAGATTTACTGTGAAGCCGTTTAAAGCAACAGAATCACTAGAATGTTGTTTCAACTGTAATAATGGTGTGTGGGAGGGAGTTAGCGCGGGAATCACAATGGCCACAATTGCTGTTGCCAGTTTGCGCCAATCAGAGCTTCAAAAAGTATGTCCCTCAATGACTGCTTAACCTGATCTTCATTGGTTACACTAGTAATGGCATGTAATTTGTATGCCGGGGACTAACTACAACGGAAATTTATTTTTGCTTAGGTTTGTGCTGCGTAAATGCGCTTCAGAGGTAGAGATTTTGTCAGCTAGCAAAGAAGCATGGGAGCACACCGAAGAGCGGATAAATATAGGCATGCGACTGCTGACGCCCCCATATTTTTTCATTATCTCTTGACCCTTGCTTTTCTCATTTAGTTCTCTGCCGTGGGAATTTATTTAGGCGCCAAGGAAGTTGCGTTGGATGCTATTGCTGAGATTTACCCCCACCTCGCCTATTCTTTTCGGGCTTCATTTTCCTATTATTTTCAGCCTATACGCGAGTATTCTTAGAAAGATCGCCTAGCCAGCCCTTCTTGAGCGCAGCCTGGATCCTCCATTGGGTGTCACCTGCCGTATCTCTTAAACTGGGATATGGGACCCAAGAACAATTGTTTAGTTTGCGGCGTCCTCTCCATCTAGGGGCTGACAATAATGATCGTATTATCAATAATCTAAGAACAGCTTGCGTATTGGGTCTTTTCGAAAGAGGTAAAGCCTCAGTTTCCGGAGCCTATGTCTACTGCTTAATTGGATACCTGTAAAGAGATGGTGCCCTACGCTTCAAACACTTCGTTGATAAATAAGACTTCTATGGAACACACTGCCCGTCGAGTGCCCATAACTTTTTACACAACTGGGCCAGGAACCCCGATCCTCAGGTGCTCATTCAAGGCTTCTGATGCGCAGATTTTTTGCCAGATTTCTTTCAGCATCCTAAATTGGGCTCGGCTTCAGTAGAAAGGACACAAATTGGTGCAGTTAGGAAAATTCGTGCATCTAATGCAGCGTTCGTTCTAAAGGAACTGGTTCATGGTCGAACGAGGAGCTACCCGATAGGATTTGGCATCTTTCGGAGATGAAGTTCAAACCGTTCCTGAAAACGACAACTGCAGAAGACTCAAAAGAAAAGCTGGCATATTGCAATATACGGAAACTCCGTAAATCCGGGACCTGTGAATTGAACTCACAAGAACGGGCCCCTATACTAAGCCTCGCTCAAAAATGTACCTTATACGCGCATTAGAAACCACCGAAAAAAGCAGGCAGAGAGAGGCCGAGACAGGGTGACCAAGGAGCGGTATCTGAATCCTATGTTGAACACTCTGCGGGCTTGTGCTCTGCCCCGGTGACTTCATCTCTTGACTAGGGGAAATACCAACAGCTTCTAACCAGGGGGAAAAATGAGGATTTCGCGAGCTCATATGAAAGACAGGCCACTTGAACGCATTAGGTGCAGATGAGCTGTATCCGGGGGTCCTGAGAGAAATATCGCTCAGCTTGACAGAACGTTTCTACCTGAAGTTTCGTCAGCCGCTGGCATATCATGCATGGTGACGGAATGCATTCGGAAGCGGACCATTTTAACTCACCTCACTATCCACGGCGCAAAAAGGAGTACTCCCCAGCCGGCACTCAGGGAATACTGGAAAGTGATTGGTTGTTGTTTGCACATTTTCGACCATTCAGCTCTCAGCATCTTGACGGCCGGCAATCAATCAGCCGACCAATCATGTGCCAGTTAGGCATATTAGCCCCTGCATCGCCTAACTGCGAGCGGCATAGCGGCCTTGGCGCGGGTTCCGCCTGACAACAGGCCCCTCATTCCTGGTCTTTTCATTAAGGACGTAGGTCTTCATCGCATCATTCTCTATGCTTCCGTTTTTTGCATTCGTTTACTGAAGCCTTCTTTCCTCCTTGTTGGATGACGGTATTGATGTTGCGTTACCGTTAGCGAGGATGATCGTGAGGTAAGAAGAGCAAAGTAGTTGCACGCATCGTTTCTGTCCAAACACTGAATTCTTCAACCAGCGCCTGTTTGTCTTATTTGCGTAGATGAGGATAAAAAACATCCCAGACAATTGGATGGAGTTGTTAATAATGTCGCTCTTCAAAAAGTACTCGTAGTCAATGTAGTTTTTGACGTCATTAATCCTTCGTCTTACGGTGGTATGTGAAACCCTAGCTTGAGCACGAAGTGGAATTTCGATCAGCTAGTGTCTGAACCGATCACATCTTCGCACTCTATGGGGCGTTAGATAAGACAATCGTTCAGCTGTAACACCCATTCGATGCCTAGCTGCCATGCCGCCCAAAGGAGGCACGAGGACTGGGATACTGCCAGGTTGCCCAAGCCTAGACATGGGATGTCGATAGGCAGAGGCAGGGTTCGAACCACGGACCTTCCGGTCAGTAAATTCGCGCTCTAACCACAGCCATCTCGGGCGTTGGAGCATATGCAGAGGCGACCCACAGTCTTCTTGTTCCTAACTTCGAGAGTGCGTTTGATCTTCTTGGCTACTCGCTGGATTTAACGGCGCTTTCTCAACGCGGGATGTCCCAGAAGTTCGCGAACATTATCTTACCCTTATGTTCACATACTTCCCAGTGTGTAAGCATTTATGGGGATCTCTCTAAAGACATCCCCACCAGAAGTGGTTTCCAGTATGGATATCCACTCTTCCCGCGCTCAACTTCGTCATCGATAAAATAACGGAACTAGAGGGCCTTCAAAACCTCAGTGTTCAAATCGCTGCTGGTGAGAATCTTGCGTACGACACCGTCATAATCTTTCGTCTAGAGAACAGCACAAGCATTGTCGAGTAAACTGACCACAATAATGCAATCTTTCAGCATGTGCCTTGCATCTACAAAGTCCAGAGTTGTCTCGAAACGTGCAATCTCTGAACGTACCCCTCACAGCTCAAGCAGAGGCACCAGAGCTTATGGAGAATTTTACATGCAATGGTAGTTGTCATAGCTCTGATCGGATTGTTTGATGTGAAAAAATCGTTCCGCTGTAGCACTCTTCTGGTGCTTAGCTGCCATGCCACCCGAAGGAAGCACGAGGGCTGGGATACTCCCAGGTTACCCAAGCCTAGACAGGGGAAGTCGAGATGCAGAGGTCGTGTTCGAACCACGGACCTTCTGATCAGTAAATTCGCGCTCTGACCATTGAGACATCTCACCATCTCGTGGCTAACCTAACGACTCCACTCTAAACTGTTTGGGATGGATAAAAAATTCCAGTAGAATGGAACGCCTTAACGGTGATTTCCATATTCAAGAATATTGTGTGAAAACCATCGGGGCATCAGCCTAATGGCTATAGCTTCCAAGAAGTTCTCTGGCATTATCCTACGCAGTTTGATTTAGTTAGCCCGAGGGTCAGATTCGCGAAAATCAAGCTTGCTTTTGCCGTGACCGTGTTTTCATCGATCATATCTTCACCCTTCAGTAAGTATTGGAAGTGCCCTTCTTTCCGGCAACCAACAGTGGTCTTATTTCTCGGTCTTAAGTTTGCTTTTGGCACCGTTGATCGTCGCAAACTGTGATAGTGTCTGACGATGAAGGACGTCCCTTCTAAATTCCTGTCCGTTATGCGTGTGCTTCCTCCCGTGGACGCGTATATGTTTGCAGAAAATTCTCTCCTGAGTCACATCCGATGGTGTCAGGCAAGTACGTTTTCTATCGCCCTTTCTCTTCTACTTAATCGATATGCCGCTTGAAACTTTGCCTGTCTCCAATAACTCGGAGATCGAAATACTGCCTAGGCGTTCGCTCACAGACATTGAGTACGCCGACGATATTGCTTCTCTTGGATCAGACCCTTTGGAAATGTAAACTGTCTTAAATGAAATAAATAATTCTTCTACACAGTTCGGTATGCAATTCCGTAAAGCGTAGAGTGCTGCTGCAAGATTGGGTGGCATCAAACCCATGTCTGGTGCTTGCAGGTGAACCGGTTGATGTGGTAGATAGGTTTGTTTACCTGGGTAGCTGCGTAAGTCCACCCGGACTGACGAAAGACAAAATCACTTCCCTAATTGAGAAGGCCATGGCATCGTTTGCCAACCTCCGACATTTGTGGCGCCGACCTGACGTCCACTTGACTGCCAAGGGTAGAGTACAATGCTGCGGTCCGATCTGTTCTACTTTATGGATCAGAGATGTGACCGCTGCGTGTGGAAAATCTACGAATGTTCTGTTTCTGTGACCACCGGTGCCTCCGAAGCATCGGGCGAATCTAGTGGGAACACCAAATCAGTAGTGCTGAAGTACGGTAGATGGTTTTCGGGAAGGTTCATTCTCCTTCGATAGATCAGCTGGTCACACTCTGCAGGTTGCGCTGGTTAGGTCATGTGCTTCGTATGCCAGAGCACCGTTTGCCTGGTAGAACCCTCTTCGGATGGAGACGACACATGGGTGGTCAGCCTATGACCTGGCAACGAAGCATGAATGCTCTCACTAGTCAACTCAGTCACTTTGGTAAACGTCGTCTCCCCGGATGGGGACCGCTGGACGAATCAAACCAGCGGATAGTGACCCTTATACATACGACTGTGTCACGCAGCCAATGGCGGTCCTGGATCAAAGCTACAGCCTTCACTGCGTAGCTCTCAATCCCTTCCACCCCGGACAAACAACCACGCCCTCAATGAACCGATTGGGTCGCCGGCTCCAACGCCTGCTTCTGACTCCCTTATTTTCCCTATCCTTGGTGAACGAAGCTGTAGCAGCTGCATCTCGATGCACGGTTTGTGAGCTGAAAAACTGGTTTGAATTGAAATGACGACGTCAAAATCCCGAATTATTATATCGCACAATCTTCTAAATCTTCTGAATCGTGTAACAACAAAAATAGTCGTTCAGCTGTAACATCCTGAGACGTCTAGAATATATCCAAGAACGAGTTAGAAAAGAGTCCAAGTTATCAAGGATAGAAGACGTTTTACCTGTTTAAGAACAAGCGTGGATGAGCTGAAATGTATATACAAAGATTCAATACGAGTATATAGGGTAATTACAATAATAAGCAGACAAAATTCATGACAATCACCCCGGCATTCTTTGAATGGGCACATATGCATTGAGGTAGATAGGGGATGATGTACTGAATCAGGCTTCTCTGTTCCTCAAACTAAGGATGAACGAGTCGCTTCTCATGTATTTCAGGATAACTCGGTTGGTCTTCGGAGGACGGTACCGCTGAGGGTTCAGATGTTTGAAAGCCACCGGGCTGACGTCCGGTTGTTTCAGTCATATCCGGGTGTTCGGTGTCTCTACTGGATTCAGATAGATTGGGAACGTTGTCAGTTGTATTCTGAACCTCTGGGGTTAGACGGCGAAGGGACACGGTTCCGACTCTTCTGTCTTGTTGAGCAACGTGTGCATAGTGTGGGTTGCAGTTCAGAAGGTTGACTTCTGCTAGTGGTTGATACTTGGATGGCCTATCACCTCGCTGCAGCAGAACTTGACCAGGGGTGGTCAACCAAGATGGTAACGAGATTCCAAATGTTGAGCGAAGTGCGTGTTGAAACAAACGTTCTTGTGGAGTACAGTTAGTGGCCGTACATGACAGTTATCGGAGGCTGTGTATAACATCAGGAAGTGCCGATTCCCAATGGGCAGGCGGAAGATTGATGATTCAACGCCAAGCTTATTGTTTTCCACAGGGTACTGTTGAGACGCTCAACCTGACCGTTACACTGTGGATTGTAAGCCGATGTATGACTCATAGAAACACCTTTCTCTCGAAGAAAGCTAGTAATCTCAGACGACATGAACAATGAGCCTCTGTCGGAATGGATATAGGCTGGCATACCGAACAAACAGAAGATTTGTGTGAGACGGTCAATCACAGTTGCTGAGGTTATATCCACACACGCAAATGCAGATGGGAATTTGGAGAACTCGTCAACTCCCGTATGTAGTGGTTGCGTGTATTAGATGTCAGGGGACCTTTAAAATCTAAACTCAGGTGCTTAAAAGGTTGTATTACTTTAATGAGCCTTCCAGAGGATTTCCAGAATCTTGGCTTCAGTTCGGCCACACGTTGCAGGAAGAAATATAACGGAGTAGGGGAAATTCTTGCAACGCCTGGATGATAGAGAGAGTTATGGAACTCTCTAAGTTGATTGTTGCTCCCCATGGAAGCACATATGCTGCGCGACGGAGTGTCGGCGAGGAAAAGGCCACCGGTCGATGGTTTTGGCTGAGGGATGCGGCCATAACAAGATCCGAGGCATCCGTTTCAACAACCAAAGGCTCGTTATAATCTACTGTAATTAGCGTAGCATTTTCTAGTTCGTTTTCAGGTTCTCGAAGGCTAATTGGACGTCGGCAGGTAGAGGGAATGTTTTATTCTTCATCAGTTTGCTAATTTTGTTGGAAAACGAGGATATCCAATGGGCGTAATATGCGAGCCCACCGATGATGCGTTGCATTTCCGTGGTAGTACGCGGAGGAGGTAACTGACGATTGGGTTACATGTGTTCAAGGTCGGGCCTTATGACACCCTTTGAAACCTCATAACCTAGAAGTCGGATAACTTTTGAAGCAGTGACGGTTTTGTTATCGTTGAGTGTGATTTCATACTTTATCGTAGTTTTTAAAAACGATCGGAGATTGAGATCGTGTTCCTCTTGGGTATTGCCACAGATAGTCACATTGTCTATCTAGGCATACGTACTTTCAAGCCTTTCAGACTTAATGATATTGTTAGTAGTTCGCTGAAAACATGCTACACCGTTTGTGACACCGAAGTGTTTGCGAAGAAACTGAAACAGGCCACCACGTGCTTCAACTGCTGTAAAATGTCTGTCGGATTCAGAGATGAGGGCTTGATAGTAGGCAGACAAGAGGTCTAATGTACTGTAGACTTCGTAGTGCGAAATTTCCTCAATCATTTTGTCCAGAAGGGGCAGAGGGTAAGCGTCCAGATATGTGAACGGGTTGATAGTTTGGCTGTAGTCAACAACCATTGACAACAACAACATTGGCATTCTTGGTAAGCAAAACCTGCACTCTCCAGGGAGACGGTGGTGGCTCGATGATGCATTATTGCAATAAGCGATCAATGTCGACGCGAATGAGTTCTTGATCATCCGGATGATGCCTCGATTTGCTGGCAGCAGGCTTGCAATCTGGAGACAAGTTGGCGAAAAGTGATGGTGATCCAACGTTTACTGCCGTTAGGCCGCAAATGGTGAACGCATCACGATCTGCGCCGGAGGAAATTTCTATCTTGCCGTGTAGACCTAGGAAATCGCGCCCGAATAGAACGTCAGTGCAGAGGTTTAGCATTACAAATAGCTTCATTTCATTGTATGGTGTACCTCTGTATCGGACAGAAACACAAGAGTAACCGGTAGTTCGACAGGATAGTGATGTTGACGCCATTGTGACGATTGAGAAAGTTGGGTGAATTTTCCAATTATTTAGTTTCACGAACTAATGATGCTCCAAGAAATTGTATCGATCAGAACACAGAGAGCGATGCCATTGAATTCGATAGTTGTGATGGCACGTGCCAGACAGGTAGGTGCTGCTGCAACGAATAACTATGGTAAAGTGGTCTTCAGTATATAATTTGTATAGAACCTGGTGGTACTTTTTGAACGGCACACGTGGCGGAAGTGACCGCGTTTACCACAAAGATTAAAAATGGCTTCTCGAGGATGTCTATCATAACCGCAAAAATAACATGTTTGAACGGATTTTACGGAAGCAGTGGTAAGATAGACACGTAGTTCGGGATTCTGTGAAATCAGCGGAATCGTAGAGCAGGATATAGGTTCACTACTAACATATGACTGCGACTGTTTGTGAGCCAACTCGAGAGATCTAGCAAGCTGATATGCTTGGTCCAGAATGAGTTCGCTGTCTGTTAGAAGTTTTTCGTGAATGGACAAGGACGCCAGGCCGTTAATTATGGCATCACGCACGCATTTATTGTGATATTCAGTTGCAGATACTCATTTAAACGCAGTCTTTGGCTAATGATTTCAGTTTTCGTACGGACTGATCAATATCCTGTCCGTTCTCTGGTTTGTAGGTCTGTAGCAGGTAGCGTGCATATATTCGTAACGTGTCGATCGCAGATCCATGGTCGGTGTAATCAGCAATGTGATCGTATACCAGCGGATCCAAAAAGTAGATGAAAGTTTCAAGTTTGTCTGATTTAGAAGATTCGACAGTTTTCAGGTAAGTGTCGAAGGTACGAAACCATTGATTTCAGCGTTTTGCTGCATCAGTGTAGTTTGGGTCGGCGTCGAAGAATCGAGGCCATAGCTGCGGACAGGTAGATTGAGACGTTTAGAATGTATCCGAGAACGAGTTAGAAAAGTGTTCGAGTTATCGAGGATAAACAACGTTTTACCTGTCTAAGGACAAGCGTGGATGAGCTGAAATGTACATACAAACATTAAATACGAGTATATAGGGTAATTTTAATAAGCATACAAAAATCATAATGCATCTTTTCGGTGCCTAGCTGCAATGCCACCTGAAGGAACAAGAGTGCTGAGGTACTGCCAGGTTATCCAAGCCTGGACAAATGCAGTCGAGATGCAGAGGTTGGATTCGAACCACGGATCTTCCGGTCACTAATTTCGTGCCCTAACCAGTGGGTTATTTCGAGCTCTACGTCTGCAAATCGGACTTGAGATTGAAAATGAAAATGAGAATTATGTTCCGCCAAGCAAAAATGCACCAAACGGAAAGGCACAGCAGACGTAGAAAGATTTCTGTCTCGTGGCTCCTGGATTCAAGCCGAGGCGGCAGTTTCAAAGTTAACGTGGACAGCACAAAGGAACTACGCACCCGATTATTAGATTCACTGCGTTTTGAAGCGGTGAACGACGTTTGTGGGAATATGAATGTTTTCCAAACCGTACTTGGGGACAAAACCCTGGAACATTCACGTGAACGCTGTCTGCACTTCGTGGGTGTTGGCGAACCCAACTACTCCCCACTGGTGGATCATCGTCGGTGACAGCAACACCGGTGTTGACACCGATGTTTCACTACCGTATAACCGAAAATTTCATTCAATCATATTTAAAGCCATGCCTCCCCGTTTTCCGACTGGGCAGGGTGAACTTGGAAGCCACATTTCGTCCATCAAGGTTTAGGCTGGTTTCCGAAGAACCTGCCTAGCATATTCTCTGGCAGTCGACTTAGTAGTGTGGGTGGATCTTCCCGGAGCTTACAGGATCTTCCGTCAGAGGAGGATGAAACAAACAGTGTAGGGACCAGGAAGGACGAGGGGATAGCTTTTTTGTTTTAGTAACGGTGTTTCGAGACCGAATTCGTTACAGGTAGTGTGGTCCTCTTTTGTAAACAAAACATTTACTTGTGTCTTCTGGAAACTTGTCGATCTGATGATTTTTTGGATGAGCGTCGTTAATGTCTAAAACTCCAGAATTCCTCCACCCGAAACTCAGTGGACAGATTGAGGTGTCATATTCGTGAACGATTGTAAGCCTCAAGACATGGTGTACAGTTGCGAAAATAAAGGTTTCAAATAGTCTGTAACGTCCGTTCACTACTTTATATTATCTCTAGCCTTTCTTCTTCCAGAATCTATCGTGATCGGAAAGTCATTTTACCTCAGTTTCACTGTTTCCAGTTTTGGTCAACATTCACATCATGCCGGGCGATTCACAACTTGTCATACACGTCAAATTCAATGGACAACCGCTGGTTGTTGACACACTTGGACCTGAGCACACTCTAGGTGACTTAAAGCAAGCTCTGTTCCAACAAACACGTGTCCTTGCGGAAACTCAGAAGCTATTGGGACTACGGACGTGCAACAGTTAGTTCAGTTATGATCTTCATTCATCTGGTGACAGATGCGCCCGTGGACGACTCCACAATGCTATCTCAACTTGTGCTCAAACCCTCGACCAAGATTATGCTTATTGGTTCTACTCAAGAGGCCATTGTTAGTCCATCTATCATTAGTTCACATAGCTCATACCTGTAGGAAGATGTGAATCGGATTGTCGACAGTCCCGCAGACGTTTTAGACGACTTTGAGATCAGGGACGAAGATATCCAGCTTTGCGACCTGTGAGTTGTTCACATTCCCCTGTTACTTGAGGCAACAGTCCAGAAAATCTAGAGAAGGTGGCGCGCCGTTCCAAGTCGTACAAGCCAAGAAAGTTGTGTGAACCACGCATGGGGAAGCGTTTGCTGGTATTGGATGTTGACTACACAATTTTTGGTGAGTTTAAGTTCAAAGGTTTCACTCATTCGTACGATGTCTTACCGCTCAGTAACGGATACCTACCGTCAGGAGAGGTAGTCCTGAAGGAAAGATGATTTCCCTCGTTGGTTTTACCTAGTATGGCCTTTCTGCAAAATGGCATAAGGATTAATAATATTGAATTTGCCGATACCGCCCAGTTTCGATTGGTAATGATAAGACATTTGCGAGTTATGTTGCTTTTAGTTCTCTGAAGTCCTGTTACCGACAGTCCAGCCTATGCGGCCTACATCTAGAGGTTTGCCACATAGGGTACATCGTTCGGTGTCTCGATAGCCAAACTAAATGTCTTGTAAATGTATTCAGCGATTCTGAACCATATGTGTGCTCTGCACAGAGTCTATGAATATTTTGAACCCTGGATTTAACCTCAGACCGGCCGCCGGTTGCATAAGTTTCCCTACTCCAACCAGCACAGGTGCCAAACTCATGTAGCTTGGACAGGAATCGGAGTCATGATGCACGATTGACTGATTAACGTCCTTTACTTTATTGAGATTTTCATTACTGATGGGTTGTTGGGTCACTATTTCAACAAACAACAACAAACGTGGGCAGAATGAATGATGGTCACTCCTGGACATTATCATTTTGTTGTGGGAAGTAGCCTCTCAGTTCCAACTTGTGTGGGGGAAATTCTCTTGGAAAATGACTGAACTAAACTTCCAATGTCACTGAAATTTCAGACTATAGATTTTGAGGAAGCGTCCCAGACATATCCAACCGGTTCGTCCAACCTTCTAAATCAGGGCGACCAAGTTACGATTCTCGGAAGACCATTCCACAAGATCGTTCACTGTAGGATATATATGTTCAATGAATGATTGATTGTTCTGCTAAAATCACATCCTCTTGCAACGCACAATCATAATTTCCGAGTTTGAGGATCTTGCCATCTTCACGTCGGCCTCTCTTCATCTCAGTAGTCTGATAAAATTTATTCACACTTAGGATTTCTCCGCATGCATTTTGCATGTGACCACGATTAACTATTAAAACCTGCAAAGTTTGAAGGAAATCCATACACCAAACGTACAAATCCTTTTAAAGCCTCAGTATTACCGCAGTCATCGCCAAAACTACGGTCTACCGCTTCAAATTTATCCACTTTGTTCATGCAACATGCCTCTCCGCTTATCAGCATCGCATGCTGAAACAAATTTGACCTGTATTCAATGTTAAAAACAGTATATTCTTCAACTTGGAACAGTGTCTGCCAACAGTTATTGCTGTTGCTGCAATAACGTATAATCGCATAGCAGTATCAGTACCTTCTTCCTAAAGCCGGAAACACATGTCTTTCTCATTTTTATAGAAGTATCAGTGAAACTCGCTATAGAAACATTCCCACCTAAGCGCGTACATACATACGAACTCGAGGTAGCTCAGTGGTTATGCTGCATACGTAGTGATCGGACGGTCCGTGGTTCGAACCCAACCCTGGGCATTTCGACTGATCCTGTCTAGGCTTGAGCAACGTAACAGCATCTTAGCCCTCGTGCTTCCTTCAGGTGGCATGGCATCTAGGCACCGAAATGGTGTTACAGCTGTATTATATCGTTGCCCCCCTCCTGGAATATCACCGCTGTTCCTGTTGGTTGTATTGCAAATTCGCAGTTGTGAACTTTTACTGGATTATCCCCATCATGTTATGTTACTGCTATGTCCTACTTGTCTTCTCATGTTTGTTTTGGTGGAAACCATCAGTACTGTGTTCTTGACCCTGTTCCGTATATCATCATGATCAGCTGTAAAGCCGGGTACATGTACAGTGGTTATAGCTAACACACTTATGTTCACCGATGATCTGGTTAGATAGGGCTGGATAGGTAGGCTCTGGATGTAGTAGCTGGTCCGATTGACGCGTGAATTCAGGAGTGGCTATGGGTTTTTCGTTGGGGTGGTCGGGATTGTTAGCTATGCATTGAAGGCAACAGCTTAGATTCATACGCACCGTTGAGCTTGCGAATGGGCCATTTTGTGCATGTCTCGAACCATTTATCTGCCCCGTCTTGGGGTCCCAATCCAGGGGGACGGCAATGACCAACGCAGCTGATTTTGCTGGTAATGGCTTTCCTAATTTGCTGCTCAGTCATTGTTTGACCTCTCCTCCACATGGTTGCGCTAAAAGGGTTCCTCGAAGAATTCGGTTGACTGGCATACGGAGCACGTGACTGAGGCAGCGCAATGTGTGAAGTGTGATCAGTTAGTCTGTCGTGAGCGAGTTACTTCTTCCGAAAACCACTCAGATTACTTCAGCGTTACTGGTCCGGTATTTCCACCAGACTCGGGCAACGCTCTGAAGACATCGATTTTCAAACGTCCTCAGCATGTAGCGACCAGGCTTCTGACCCGTATAACAGTATGAAGCATATCGCAGCAGTGCAAACTCAGGGCTTGACGTCATTCCTATGCCACAGGATATGCAGGTTCATAGAAGCTGCTCTGACATTTCCTATTTGGGTGGGAATGTTGTCCCTAACTATAGCACCGCCGGATGTAGTGAACTCAGGCGAGATCTTCCCACCTTCTCGCCTCCACGGGAGTTGGCGTGCAGCGCCTTAAGGAGGGCTTGTAATCTATGGGGATACCTCTGCTCCATAAACACTGCCGTGGTGTCCGACTATCCAGTCATAAGCAGCTTTTTAGTCACGAAAGACGACCATTATTGATTACCGGAAGTGACACCACTGTTCCAGAATCTGCCGGAGGGTGAATGTGATCGGTGAATTCTTTTGCAGGACGGTCCCTAGCTTAGTATTCACGGATCTGCCTCTCTCTGTGTTCAATCATCCTTCGATACTGAGACCAGAGAGCACCTTTGGTACTATTTATGGATAGTCGCACTCCGTATATCATGCTAGGTATGTCGCGGAGCTGCTGGCAAGCAAGTGCCTTTTTAGTTGGCCATATGTTGAGAAATAATCATCCTAAACAGTCAGACCATGACTTGATAGCGAAGCAAAATTACTGTAACCCAAGATGCAGTCGCGTTACTGACAACTATCTTCCCTAATCAGGTCCTGTGATATAAGATTTGAGTGGCTATAAGCCGGAGTGATATGGTCGAGTCAAGTCAATAGAGTTCCTGCATCAGTGGTGCTGCTTTGAATATGTAGCTACCATAAGCATGGCATGAAAACTTCAGACGTGTGCATCCGGGACTTAGAATGCGGAACTGGCGTTTTCATTTCAGTCGTCTCTGCCTCTGATCATCAGTTCAGCCGCGTTGGAAACTGAGTCTAACTTGTGAATTAATACGCCACTTCCCTGAATTCATCCTCCCCACGTTCTTCAAGTTCAGCCTTGCTGACACGACAGTTTTTATTTCGAATTTTCCACTTTTTGGTTCTCTCGGTTCAATTTAGATCATTTGACACCAGCTGAGAACGCACGTCAGTTGGCACGACCGTATTTGTTCGAGTTCCTAAAACGAGCTTACGTGCACTATGATATCGCCATTTGGTCCGCCACCAGTATGACCTGGATCCTAGCCAAACTCGGGCAGCTGGGGATAATTCCAGCTAATGCCGCTAGCATCCTCCGAAATCAAACCACTGATGTATCCGCAACTTCCCAGGCACCCGCGCCAGATACCTTGCAGTTGTCGAGCGAATCACAACAAGCACCATTTCGCATTTCGTTGCTGCTAGACGCGAGTGACATGATCAGCGTTCACTTCTCTTCCCACGGAGTTAAGGAGGTCAGCAAGTTGAGATATTCTTTACTACTCTTTCAGGTTGTTACTTAACTTTATACCCCCAGTTCACTGCTTCCCAGTTTCCCAAACAAGCTTTACTTTCTTTGTGGCTCTTGAATCTTGAGCTCCATGCGAAAACGGAATATCAATCCTGAGCCTAAACAAACTTGGAGGTTCAATGCGATAGTTCTCACCTCAATCGTCTGATCTAATAGCGCAACCTATCACCTTTGATACTTTGCTGGAAAGGCGTATTTTGTAGGAGTATTGCCCCAAATTGTAGCTGGAATAGCACAGCATTTCTCTCGGCGTCACAGACGGTAACATCCCTGTGAGAACACTGTTGCCTAACTGCCAAACAACCATACAGATATGTGAATTGGTGCGACCCTGTGAAGAAGAAGAAAACGGGTGAAGGTAACTGGCCGCGGACAAACTCCCAACGTACTTTTGTCTCAGCGTACTGTCATGCGATCATATAACCGTGGTATCCTAAACGAATCGTTCTTTCGGGGCGGGTAAACAAGACAATCTTCGTTGAGGGGTAGCACTACCTTAACCCGATTTGCTTTGTGATTAGCCTGGTATGTAACACCGATGCCCCACAAGTTCCGTTTTGCTGGTACTTATGAAAGATCCCCACTGGTTATGCAATCGCTTTCTCGCTATCCTAAAATACACCTACGGTTACATTAAGGGACCAAAACCAAGGACAACCATAGGTTGACTTAGCTTACACCACACGATCGTGTCACTGTTGGCGCGATAAGGTGGAAATTCGTAGAACAAGACTACTTGATGTTTCATTGACTACTGGAATCAGTGCCCGAACGTATGTGTCTTCTGCCTCGGTTGATATGTCTGCACCGACTTAACGGATCTGCGTTTTCGTTGATTTATTCGCACGGCACGTTGCACGTTTGGCTATTTGATCGTAACAGGTGTTATTGAGATCGAAATAGCTAGGTCTTCCATGCAACCTGCATCCAACATTTCTGATGAACCGGGGTCCCGGAGAGCATAGCTGACGAGCACTATTCACCCGGCTTCGATCCAATCGCATTTGATCCATCAGAGTCTGTGTGGATGAACTTTCAGGAATTCAGAATCATAGGGAAAGAAGGCCCTTGTTTTACAAACGGCATCTATAATTCTTGCATACATTACTCGCCGTCCTTTGGAAGCTTCCTGAATGCTTCCTCGATTGGATGTTTCCTCATTAGAGATCAATAAGAACCGTGTCGTATACTTTCTCATCTGAGGTGCTGAAATGCTATTTATACACGGTTTTCGACAACTTTCGTAGAGATGAAATAGGATTTTCACTTTCGTTCGAAATGAGTGCCCCAAATTTTGAACACTTCAGTGTGACTCCCACCCCTATAATGATCCTCAGCTGCCGCCAACCAGGTCACTGGGAACTAGTGGTTTTCATCTGGCTAAACATGAATAACAACCATTTAGTACGATAGGTTATCACTAAGCGGAAACTGTGGACTTTTGGAAATTTGAGGACTGTTGGATTATTGAGGGTTGCTTTATC
Source organism: Opisthorchis felineus (assembly GCA_004794785.1). Taxonomy (NCBI): domain Eukaryota; kingdom Metazoa; phylum Platyhelminthes; class Trematoda; order Opisthorchiida; family Opisthorchiidae; genus Opisthorchis; species Opisthorchis felineus. Next base: position 112,919 of record SJOL01005977.1, on the reverse strand, counting down.
CCAACGGTCAGTTGCATTGCTTCAAGTGGGTGAAGTAACTGTGAAGTATTCTAACAGATGGAGCTTTATGGCCAAATTATCTGCTAGGGCAAGTCAAATTCAATAAGAAAAGTACATTATTGTGGCGAGTGTGCTTATGACATGAACTCTGAAGTGATAGTGCCGGAAGACTTCCATTATGGTCTATCCTTTTGGGGATTAGATCAGCCACACGCTGTCTCCTCTCCGGTTCACTCTAGAGAGGATTACAGTGGAGTAAATTCCGTGCCTCTTAAATTGGCTCAGTGATCTTGTTTTGTCGGATAAGGTTTTCTCGAGAGAGCGTACAGTATTCCGAGGACGCTTGGTGCTGAAAAGACCGTTTCAATCCGTCGTATAAACATGTGCAGCTGCAAAATCGGTTGGTATCTGTGACAAGCTAGCTAAATTATGGCGACTACCAAACATTTCTTGTGACACTTTGTGTGCACTGCTTTCACGGGCTGGCTGCACTCACTGAGATTTAACAGACTTTATTGACGGCCTCTTAGGACTTCAACAGTCGTCTTTTCTGTATTTCCAGTAGAACCCCACAAGTAGGTCATCCTGAATGTTTTTCTCATGATAGCTTAGCAAAACGCGAATCGGGAATCGTTGCTGGCGTTTTGTATGAACGTTTTTCTTTGTAAGAATGTGGTGTTTATGCTTTTACTTCTGTATTGCATCTTGTAGGTAAAACCGCTGGCAGTTATATGGAAGAACCATCCTCAGTGGGGGCCGCACAACACCATCATGTTTGACGACGTGCGGCGTAATTTTATCATGAATCCACAGAGTGGGCTTCGAGTGAGTGTCTCCCTCCAAGCTAGCGTTTGTAGTTTTAAATTTGGTATACTGAAAAGGCCGTTCCCTATTTTTTGTGTCTGTTTAGTCCCGGGTCAGTCACTGTGGATCGCATTTTTAGTTGCGGGACAGGTACAACTGTCTAACTTCGTTCGAATTTAGCTGTATCATCTTGCTCACAAGTGCTACCCCGTGGATGTATCATTCATCCATCCAGGTTACTTCGTATGGTCCTCGTACGTACTGTAGAATTGCAGTTATCCCACAACCTGTAATGAAAATATATACTTATGTTTCACTGGAAAACAAGTTGAAGGTTACGACATACACCCATTTGCATACCAATTTGGTTTTGACGGGAGACTCACCTGGAACCCAGCTGAATCTCTCGTTTATGATGTTCTTAAGCGACGGAATGTGCTGCACCAGACCGCCTCAAGTTTCAGTTGGTACGATGTTCGAGATATCGCGATAAATTGTATAGACGTAATACATTACTCATAATGTTGTTGCAAACTCTTCGACAGGCCACGACCAGAAGTGACCCAACGCATCGATGATTAGCAAACTGCCCAAAGCCTCGTAAAACTAGCTGGACAAATCTAACTGCAATTCCCTAACCCCATTCATACCATTTGTTAACCACTAACTTTATAACTACATTGCAAAGGACCACGTTCAGTTTCTCCTTGCCGGTGCTATCCCCTCGATTTGCAATGTATTATTCTCCTCACAGTTGGCTCCTTTTCTGATTTTCCTGAACGGTATATTGTATGTAAGTTAAGATAGTAAACGCTCAGTAAAAAATGACAGTGGGAAAGGCACATGATAGTAGTTTGGGAAGTTGAGGAAAACAATCAGAAAATAAGTGTATCGAAGTGCACTGAAGTGAACACGTCTGAGCATCATATCAGAATATGACTCCTTTGCGAACTTTACCTGGTGCAAACCTGACGCTTCACGAAAGACGAACGTTAGTCTACATACTCGACACTGGAATCAGTTGTTTGCCATGTTCTGTATGGTCTGTGACCGGGTGCAAGAAAAATCAGTCTGGCGAAAAAATCTCACAGCATCCAATTTGACTATAGTCGCTTCGGTCTTACTGTTTCATGTCTCGGCCTGTCCTCTGCACAATTTTTATGCTAGGTCATCTATAATACGCATCTCAATTGCACTAACTTTAAGCTATATTTTTGCTGTAACGGTTCTGGTATGCTACCAAATGCCTACATACGTACCATTTCATCTCCCAAATACTACCGTTAGCTAGCATACGCTACGAATGTCCCGTTGATCTGAGGACAAAATACCGGCGAGTAAAGTACAAACTAGATGTAAACTCTACACCCATCTCATTTCTGCCATTGTCCAAACTCTGCTAAGATCATAAGGCCGAAATGAGTCAAGTTTGTGCTGCAAAACACTCACAGTGTGACCTTGAAACCGTGTAGATTGGAAACAAGCTTATTGTCGGATATGAGCCATTTTTAATGTGGATTTCGCTTATACTGAGGAACACTGTAGCCTTTTGTCGCTAAACATTGTCATTATCAGCCTGTGGCATCGCTTGAGATGGGGTAAATCCGGATGTAGATGGAGATTCCGACGATGGCGTCATAAAATAGTGCAAAACAGGTTATAAGACCACAAGTGAGATTGTTAGTTGCCGTTCAGGCCGCCAAAAATCCCAAACCGTTCGGTTTATCGCAAAATCTGAAAACTATATTAGAAATTAGCGATATGTAACATTATATATTTATATACATATTTATAACAGGAGACAAACAGTTGAGACTACCGAGTATTTTGTTCGGGAAATCATCTCAGCAAGCTGTCACAGTTTTTGCGCAAGGTCTATTCAGACCCATCACCCCAGAAAAGTCCGCCACTCAAGAGATCCCAGAACGTCCTCCCCACCGCGGATGGATGACGATATTAGTGTCACACATATCATACAGTTCTAGATAGCATCCACGTAAGCATAAAACTGGTGCTTCAGTGAAGCATCAGTGTCAACACTGATGTTGCTGTCTTTGATGATGATGATTCAGATAAAACAATCGACTATTCACCAGTAGACACCTCTGAATGTCAACAGTTGGTCTGGTCGGATTTGCACCAGCGATAGTTCCATTTGCAAATTAATGTTCTATTTAACGGCCCGTTAACCGCCTCCTATGTGAGGAAAAATAGCTCACATTTCGGAGACCACGTCCCATCTCACGTGACGAAACCTTTAGGCACCCACTTATCAGCTTCACGAGAGAACTCTGGGGTAGTTCGTGCACTGCACATTGTGCATAATAACGTCAAAAGATATGTATTTTTCGTGACACATCTTTCGTATCTTACTTGCGTCGCACTAGATTCGACCCTATCGGGATGCCCATGTCAACCGTACTAAAGACCGTGAGCTCCGAGGGCTTGCACTCTATTTGGATCTAATTGCCGCACGCGAAAAAGACTTCACCCTATTACACCATAATCGATGGGAGAAATACGTTTCCAAGTACAAACGCACTATAAATCGGAATCCAGCGACTGAGAATCTTCAGTCGGAATCCGGTCTGCACATGTCCGAAGACTCCACCTCGTTATCTTTCATGCAAGGTGTCCAAGTGGGTGCGGAGTCGACGGATACTGCTGATTCCACTGATGCAGAAATGCTGAATATCACAACAGCCCCAGAGGTCCAGTCTTCTGACAACATATCCAAACCCGAATTACCTTGAAGGAGTCACTTCTCTGCTCAGCTAATTGCTTTCTATTTAAAACATATTTTTATGTTATCTTAATAAAATTACTGAGAAATCCTTTGAGTTCACTTACTGCTCTCGTGTTCTTTTACATTTCCCAGGGGTTGTTTTCCTATGGTTTCGTCCGAATGGTGAGCTCTCCACTGACGAAGAGTGGGAGTTTATCAGATCGACTGCGTCGACGCCACCCTTTTCATACACGAAAATCTCATTTCCTTTTAAACTTGTAGGCAGCAGACATGGGGCCTCGGTGATATATTTGGATTTACCTTACGATTTGCGATACAAAAAGCTGTAACCACCAGTTCGAGAGTAAAATATGCTATGGTGGTGTGAATTACTAATGAAGACCACATACTTGAAACATCGACCCTCTTGTGGAGTCTTCATGTTTGCACGCCGAACCGCGATCGATGCTCACTCACTCGCCCTCAAATGCTCACTAGCTCACTAGTTGAATGCTAGCTATACCCTCGACAAAATTACAGGACCACCGTAACTTCGTTCCTGATAGATAGAATGCAACGATTTTCGATCAACGGGCAAAGAGTTCTACCACTTCAGGATTTACAGTGTGCATCGGGCAAACCGACAAAAGGTGGAAAACTGTCTTATAAAAAGTGTGGAACCACTCTAGGATCTTTTCCGATCGAAAGAATTACACAGGATGTGATCAGATCATTTCAGCTTCACATCTCTGCTAATCGCTTCGCGGCGGTTTAGTTGAGTTTATGGCACGCCCTTTGGCCGATCCTTCTTCAATCCCTTTTGAAGTCAGGTGCTCTGTTTTTCGACCGATATACACCGGTAGCGTACCTCAGGCTCAGATTAGGAATTCGCGTTAACCTATCCACTACCTTCATGTGCCAGCGACCGATTCGTGGTGGTGCGCGGCAATGGTGCCCCAGCGTCTGGATTCATCCGTACGGATCTTGGCTACAGATCAGTATTGCTAATTCGCTGGCCACCAGGGTGATCTGATCCTAAATTGAACTGAGGGTGCATGAGTTCGACCAAAATGGTGCTTCGACCAAGCGTGGTTATCAGACGCGCTCACGTGGCTGGAAGAGGTTGGATAATTCTGGCTTGGGAGGAAGTGATTAAACGCTTGGAGGTATGGTACTCGTGCAGAAGTGGGTTTCAGTGTGGGTAGCCTGGTTCAGGATGTCTTCTCAAATTGTAGGATGAGCAAATTGGAAACACTAGATTCTCTTGTGTGCATTCGCACACAAACAGTTATTCTCACTTCAACGAGTGGACAGGACTATGGGATATTGTGATAAGAAGGCTTGGCAATGCGTGCCTGTTTCTTCCCGAGCTAGCTGCCTCTCATTCGTGTTAAGTCGTTGGACTGACAAGTTATAGTTCTTGTCTCAAGCCGTAGGACACCAGATAGCTTAGTTCATAACGGCACGAGTCTGCAAATCTAGTACTGAGGAGGGTGCTGCTTTAACATTGGGTGGAACAAGGGTTGGTTGAAATACCATCCAATCATTCCGGGCATCACAAATTGGCTATTGCTAGTCCGGAAGGTGAATGCTGGGAATGCACTGTACAACTCAGTGGGAAGGTACCTAGGCAGGATCCTATGCTTTCTTTCGTGTCTGTTTTCCGCTGGTCAACTTGGCGTTATGTCCGGAATTGTTTTCTCGCGAGTTATAACATGAGCCGCGAGGTGCATGAATCATTCATTTTGCGTGGAAGGTGACGCTTAATCGCTGATAAGTTTGAACAAGGGCAAATAACGATCTAGAGTAAGCTGGTGTTCAGGGCACAACAGGTTAAAGTGAACTGGACAAGGAGGATAGTTTCGGTTGCCTGTTTAATATGTATAGGTGTCGCTTCAGAAGGGCTTGGTGAATTGGGCGACGCTTCGCTTTTGACACAAAAGTTTCATCAGGCCAAGTGAGCAGGTCTTAACCAGAAAGCTTTAGCCGGGTCCCCGTACCCACCCAAGATATTCTGCCGTTATGCAGATGGCACTTTCATCGTGATGAAAAGAGACAAGGTCAGTGAGTTTTACAACTATCTGAATGACCTTAATCCACACGTCAAATTTAGTATGGAGGTAGAGTCAACTTCGGTACACTGCCCTTCTTAGACTGCATGACACAAGGTCTGGGGGGACTAAAATCCGCAGTGTGTGAGAGATGAACTGATACTGAAGCGATTTTGAACTATTCGTCTGCCCATCCGAAGTCGGTATTCGCTAATATTGCTTCATCACTGTTTAGCCGAGTAAGGGTCCTGTGCGCAGAACAAGTCTATCGGACAGCATTCCAAACTGAAGTAGAGAACAAACTTAGGGGTAGTGGATATCCAGTTAGTTTGATTAGGTGTCAGTTACGGAGGGTGTTGGTACCGGTGGCGAAACCCAACAAGAGATGGGTTGGGACTGCTGTTATTTCATATAAACTAGGGACATCGGAGGTCATTCGAAGGATTCTAAACACGACTAACATAAGGGTAGCTTTCCAGAGGGGAAGCACTCGGCACTGGTGCAATTGAAGGATTTGCTCCCGGCAAACAGAACCAAGGACTGTGTCTACTAAATTGTGTAACGACTGCACTAAGGTCTATACAGGACAGACGGCCAGGGAACTTCACACCAGAATCGGAGAGCATAGGAGAAAAATAAACAGGCCGCCAAGAAACGCGGATGAATATCGAGCGCTGCTAAAAGGCTCGGCAATTGCGGAACATGCACTGGGCACGGGACAAAATGGACTTACAAAATGTTGAAGTGTTGAGGCGGGGACTGCGGTCCATGTCACAGAGATTGGTGGCCGAGACGGTGGAAGTCGCCAAACATCCCAGTGTAAATAGGATAGAAGGCGTAGAACTGGCAAGCGTGTGGAGAATGGCTTTAGATCAGTCGAGCTGACAAGGTGGTGTGCGGTTATTAGAAGAGTCATCAACAGAAGTAGCTTAGGTCTGAAGTGCGCTTAGTCTCATCCACTCCCCCCCCCCCAACTAAATTGTCGTAGCACTTACAGGCCCACACGGACCATCGAAATCCACCACTGGCACCCAAGGTGAATCACCAATGGATGCACCTTGGACCGGAAGATTAAGGAACAAAACGCGATCAAAAATGATTTGAAATCCCCCCAACCCATCAACCGTAAGATTTAGGCAACCACACTAAACAGCAAGACCCTTTAATTGACATTCAACACTGATCTAGTGTGTTAACGAGTAGAGGTCTTACTGACCGGTTTTCCGACTGCATTAAAACCTGGCCATATTGGTCAGCTGCTCACCTGGCCTGATGAAGCTTTTCTGTCAAAGGCGAAACGTTGCCCAGTTAAAGAAACTACCTGTTGTTTACCAACTCATTCTGATTTGATGACTTCTCAATCGGTTCCAAACTTTTTCCAATGTATAGGTGCGCTTCACTGGAAAGGCATATCAACAGAACTAGGTATTCGAGAGGGTAAAGACAAATTCCAATCCCAGTATCTAGTCAAAATCTAACCAGTCCCTATCAAAAGCAGTCATCGGGTTCAGAAGTGTCAGAAAATCCCAACAGTGGCTGCGCTTGTCTTCACACTTGAAATTTGGACGGACGGGGTACCCTAACATTTTGAAATGAGTGCAGCAGCACGTCACCTGCCTTCGTGTTTGGAAGAATGTTAGCTTCATGGATGAGAACTCAATTTTTCGTGGTTGTAGTCAATTGTGTTACTGACGTTACTTGGTGTTTCCAACAAGTTTTGTATAAATCCTCAGGCCGCACCGCACAGAGCGATGTGCTACAGATGCCATCCCGTCTAAACTAGCCCAGTCAAGTTTGCAATAAGTTCGCCCCAACCTTTGATTTTGCATTCAGTTTTCTCTTATAAAGCAAAACTTGAATTATGATGCCAAACAGGCCCTGAAGTTTGCGAAATGCTGAGCCACCGCTGGTTGTAAGCCACGTGTTTGTAACACCAAACCGATTGTTGATCGCAAAACTACATGCCGTGCAATGCGTAATATCTACTCAGCCGAGGAAAAAGGACTCGGAGCTGGCGTTTTCGCTCTGCTTATCAGGCTCTTATTCCCTGAAACATGAATAAATGAATCATTTTTCCTAATCTGAAGATTGTATAGATCTGAACAAGGAGAAACCTCAATAAGGGATAGACATGCTGTGCGGTGGACGAAATATTTTTGAGAAGTGGAGTCGACCAAATGGACAATGCCTTCAGCTGTTTTTTCACTCTCCCGGCATTGTTAAACGCGCGGGTCTGGTGGTAACAGTAAGGTATCCGAAAGAACAAATAAGGCTGTTATATGAGGAGTCTAAGTCTAAGTCTAAGTCTAATGCATGACAAATCAGGTAGCAAGCCTAGTATTGTGCGCAAGGAGGGTTCAACAATCCATGCTAGGATAAACAAGGCGTCCTGCTCCAACACAAATCTGAGACCAGATGTGTTGTGCGGAACAGAATGTCATACGTTTCTATGACTTAGAAAATGTGAGGTTTACTCTAGAGGTGGTCCCGTCCAGAAAAAAGGATATGCTGTTGGTGAGACGTTTGAAAAAAAGCAACACAGCTTCGATGAGCTGAGTTGCGGTGCTCGCCCTTGAATCGCTTCGGAATGCATTTTACCGATGACGAAATCAGGCGACTGTTCTGAGCTAAAAACAACTTATCGTATTTCACATCCGAACACACACTGTCCTGGGTAAATAAACGTTCTGGAGGTGTGATGTACCAGCGAGTAGTGCCTCTGCACACTCCGTTTGCACCCGATCATCGTGGCTTTCTTGATAGACTCATCAGTTACATTGATTCGGAATCTGACGTTTAGCATTCATGCATAGTTTCCAGTCGAATTTGTTCGATTTTTAGCAGACACAAAACTTAGGAATAATGCTGCTCCTTTGAGGCTCTCCTGTTCTTGCTCAACCGGTCGAAAAGAGTAAAAACCCATCTCACTGTCGTTCAGATATTCCGCCAGTTACTGAGACTTACCATGAAGAGAGTGTACCCCCTTAACAGTTATCTCGAGTCCTTGCAATTATCTGTAGTCAGTTTGTTCGCAGGGAGGTATTATTCAGAGCTGGTGACAGATTAATCCATGAATCTGATATACTGTAAAGTTCAGGTATTTCATCAGCTCAGTGTGGCCATTCGTCTTGCTGCAAAACGAACGGGGAAAGACAGCGACAAGGGCCACATATCACCATACTGACAAATGCACGGAATTGAAACATTCAACCAGCTGGCAAACCCGAGCAGAACGTAGTAGAAAATGTGCACAAATATCAAACGAACAAATGGTGCATCAGTGGTACTGCACAATCCGGACTAGATCGATAAGATCGAATATCTCTTAAATAAAACAAATATCTACGGACCCATTTATGACGACCAAGCTTTAAACCGCATAATGGTCGAACAAACAAAAGAATGCAAACACCGTGAAACGAAGCATACAATCTTCATACAGTTAGCCGTTCCTCACTCTAGACCGACATGATTAAAGTAGGCTTGTTATAGCAGCCCTGATAAAATCAACAGCTTCACAGTTTGTGGATTTCATCGAGCCTAACCAAAGTAGGCTGTTCATCCATCCGCGTGCATTGTGATTCCTGAAAGGATTCAGTCCTGGATCAGAGATAATAATTTTCGGGAGTCCCACTGATCCACTGTTCCAATAAGCTATTTTTCAAAATCCTCTCATATGCACTAAGTTTTCATTGGTTCGCTTCACTTCAACGAACAGTATACTTTCGTCTAGTTATTAAACTTACGTTAAATTCTACAGTCACTTCAGGCAAAGTGAATCAGACCTGCAACATTAACGTCGAAGAGCAATCCCATCAGTAAACATACTACTGCCATCTTACTATCAATGTCAGCCAAAACCTATTCAGCAAAAAACTTTCTCTGCCACTGTTGTAATTGTATTCCAAGCAGCTAATTGTAATATAAGCATACGTGCAATCAGGTAAATTCAAAGTTGGGGACTCCATGTTTTCCGTTCTCTCAGCTGCATCAACCGAATCAACGACACACTCGGCAATGTACAAACATCTGTGGAGGTAACTAGCCAAAAACGGTGGAAGAGGAAAGTTGGTGACGCCAGTACTATGGAATTTCACGGACTATTTGAGGTTCACAAATACCGACTGTTTCACTTCTATGGACTCCATCATACAAATCGTTAAAAGGCATAATTGAGATTTAAAAACTTGGTTTCTGGACCGGAACAAATGATCATCAATGCTGGTCCAGTTCTATGAAAGCTACAGAAAGTGAAGAATAAAAATGATGAAATCTTGCTTTTGTCCAGAGCCACGGAGTTATCCACTTCATTCAACCCCAAACTGGCTAAGAAACACGGAGCCGGAAGAGCTGTTTAAGTTCTTAAGTTTCCGTATGAATTTATACTTCATATCTGATGCACAGACATATAAGCCAATCTAATGAATTTCAATAGTTCACCGATAAAAGTGCAGATACGAGGGGAAACAATCAGAGTGAAATTTTTACTGAAGAACGAAATGGCAGGGACGGGGTCTTTGAAGGTTTTTGGAACTGTATCAGTTTCGCTTTTGGAAAAAAACCCTACTTCCATCACTGTTTCTAATTCTGATATTAAATGTAAATTTTCTCTCTGTTTCCCTTTCATTTATCAATTTCTAATAGATCTACATCTTCCTCAGGGATAGCATTGCACCCGAGCATTTTCGGATAACTGCTGATAATGCAGAATTCATTTTGGAATTAAATTCAGTTTGTACTGGAAAGCTGAGAAGCACTGTACAGCCGTTTCATCCTTGTTGGGAGTCATGAGCAATGCGCATCTCATGAAACTCAGGTTCCAAGCAGAGAAATTCCGGTTAGTGGTTGAACACAACCGCTTAGCCACGAGCATTTGATCAACAGTGTGATTAGCTCTCACCTAGAGAGGACATAGTGGCACTCATCATTCAATCACGGGAGCCAAGTCAAGTGGTTAGACGTGTTGACTGGCTCCTCGAGTAACGACTTCCCAGGAAGCTCGACCTATTGGATGAATTTCACTTTTACTCTGAACTACTTAAACACTATTAGTAGTAGGACGATATTTTGGAATTTTTAGGGATGTCCTACGAATGAAGCCAACCAACACTGAGAAGCCGAGAAGGATGAGACAGCTATACAGTGCTTTTCAGCTTACAGTGACTTCAATTATGGAACGAAAGCTCCAATAAAAGTTCCAAAATCTCTTCACACTACTGACAATGACTGCTTCCCCTGATCCTGAATGAAATTGCCCCAAATTAGATACAGTTATTATGAAACCTAGACGCAATTCAAGATTCGGCAGACCGACGGTTGTGCTCACCTTTCATCAGCAGGCAAGGAAGTTTAAAATTCATTGTAGATTTCTTGATGAGTACGTTTGAGTGACGATGAGCCAAACCTAGCGTTCGGTCGGATACCCAAGGTGGATGTTTTCAGATTTCTTCTGGATTGAAAAATACATGATACTGGAACATGCACTCCGAAGGACATGTTCGAACTGCTGTTTTTTATTTTAGTTTCTTTTCGGTTATTCGCAGTTCTGTAAGATTCCATTCACCAGCGGGCGAGATTTATCAGAACACTCAACTGGGCTGTCTACAGGAGCCTATTTGCTTCGATTTTGCTAACATCATCAGTCCTACGTTGGTTCACCGATAGGTTCAGCTGTCATCTCCAAGAAGACGTTTGTAAATAAAGTGTGATCGTCAAGAGAACACAAAAGCGAGTGAGTAATGTCAGTTGAGCTCAACACAAATTTAAATATGTCCTTCAAGATACATATTATAAACTCTGTTCGTATGAAATTTAGTGTTCTCACTAGCTGTTGGGATAATGGGTGACTCAGTCATATCTAAGGGATTCTTACCCTTTATCCGATAAATTTACTTACCACTCAATCGAATTCTGTTTCGAATCATTGATTCTCCACACATTTTGGGCGATCATACTTCCATCACTCAAAATTAGCCACAAACTGGATGATAGTGTCAAGACACACGACACCTTGTATCACCATAAGCTATCTAGAAGCGCCACTGTACACATCTCTTCCAGTGTCAGCAACTGAATTCAACCGGTATTTATGGGATCTTGGGCTGTGTGTTTTTCAAAACAGTTGTGACCTCAATGGGACCTGGAAAAGAGTGCCACCGGGGTTGATGGTAGGGTGAAACTTCATTTTTTGATGCAGCCGACTGAGTTTGTCTTCGCCAGCTCCAAAGTTGTGCTTTCAAATTAGCATCAGTACTCAGAGTAGCATTCACACTGCCAGGATAATGACGTCTGTGTGTTTGCCTACTGGACCCTCGTGAATGCTGAGGGGATATCAGGATTTAAGAGAATTTCGGGGATCGAACAGTGAGTGAAATGCCATTCAAACCATTCCACTATCCCAAACTCATCCCCCAAAGTATTACCAAATTAGGAACATGGATTATAAAGCCCGTCAAATATCTTGTTTCCTGTCTGAGGTAAAAAAGCGGTTACAATGCGAGACATCATTTGTGTGTGGAGGATTATAATAAAGCTGTCTTCAGTCGACCATTCACGTATATTGCGTCTTAAGGAATACAATCGGTCTTATTGTCTACAGGGGATGTTAGGAGCTGTTGCGACACAATCCCCACAACCCTACGGGTTATTCAGCTCTCACTAAAATCCAACCTCCGCTGAGACCACTAGTTCCCAGCATAAAATAAACTGGAAAATGACAGGGCTGCATCCCGAGGGACATTTGTGAGCTCAACTGACGAGCAAAGAGGAGGAGGGGAGGATGAGGAAACGTTCTGGAAGTCTTGTCTGTAGGATCACACTTAACCAATTTTCCATCAGATTAGAAGTCTCCGAAATTTTCCAGCATCCACTCACGTTTAGCTTCGTGTGACATGGTCCGAAATTATTCACCCACCAATATACACAGTAAAAGGTAAATTTCATTGTTATACTGAGTGTTGGAATGAGTGTCACACAATATGCCGATGATTCTGCAGTAAGAGGAATTCGGCTCCTTTGGGATTTGATAGACCTGAATAGGGTTGATCCGCGGTTGCCAATATCGCCCATAGAATACATTAAGTTTCACCGATCCCTTTGTAAAGGTTTGGCTTCTTAGCTTTGTCACTCTCCTTAGGGCTAGTTTTACTTGATCGCACTTCAGCCCAGTCATACTCGGATGGCACACCCCATGTGAGGACAAATGTATGTGATCCGAAGCTTGGGTAGAATTGCTGGCCTGCATCTTACTAATGTTCAATGAAGCAGTTCAGAGTGCACACTAAAGTGAAAAAAGTTGACGCATCCTTACGAAACGTGTTGTAAGGCAGGTTTTTCCAGCGGATAGCTATGAATTAAATTGAAGTGTAACAATAGTACCTTGCAATTGAATGGACGGTGTATTGAAATCATGATGATATTCTCCTCTGAGTATTATATTTTTACATGCCTCCAGTTGCCATTCATAACGCGTGATGACGTTCAATGCACCTTGAAATGGTTAGTTGAACGTATTGATATAAAACCAAGGTAGGTCTTCCTCTTCTGTGTAGCTTCAGTTCCTTAGAATGCACTTGTGCACATGCTGCAAGAAACTCAACGCATATTGATCACTGTAAGATCGCCTGGGTAAACATTCATCTCTAATCTTATCGGGAAACCTTCATTTCCTAACTGGCTGTTGCTGGTATGTGTGTCAAGTGACAGGATATTCTTCGGTTTAGATGTAGTTATCTCATTGTGACAGTGACACAGTACAACCAAAAGTGTCCACTCTCTGACACTGAATTTACTAGCAGTCGAGGTAAACAACGACTTTGTCTTTGAGGGGTAACTTGAGTAACTTGAGTAACCTGAGTAACTTTTTGAGTAACTTGAGCAAATTGCCAGCAGCTGGGGTATGTTCCGAGGGCGGCTGAACGGGCTGAATGAATACAAGTAACACTGAATACTCTGAGCCGTTAAATGGGTCGGACAGGGGCAATTTGGCTTGGTAGACATAATGGCGTTTCAGCACTGGATCGGAGAGAGCAAGATTCCGGCTGATGGACTGAAGGCTGTGCAAGGAAAACAGGCGGCATGGTTCTGTGCGGCGAAATTCACTGTATCCCCTGGTATCACTAAGAGAAGGACAATAGTTCACTCGTCGGCGATCCCTTCGAGGTGGTAGTGATGGGTTGGTGCTGCAACGGTTGGCCACTGCTGTGACGGAACACGTGAGCGTGCGAGAAACCTTTGCCCAAATGTGAATCAGCACTGAATTTGAGTGAGTAAAACCTGGTTTATTGAGTTCACGAGTCTCAACTAAGTGCTGTTAAGTCGCGACCGGAAATCCGCTGCCATCGTCAAATCCAAGTGGATGCTGTGGCCTTGTGAAAGTCCCTTGGGATTAGGTAGGCAGATATATTTGTGTTTCATATAGAATGAAACCGGACTCGATCGGATCTGATGTCATTTGCCGTCGACACGCTGCTGGCGTCGTTGTTTTAACTGACTATATACCAAAGATAAAGCAGTTTCTTCAACACTTCAATGGAGGTTATGGAGACCTCCTACGAAATGCGACGTGAGGAAAATTCTTCCTGACGGAATGTGGCCATAACGGGCGAATTTAGTAGTTATTGGCCCGGTGGTAGTCAAGCTTCTCGACGAGTAAGGCGAAGGTGTGAAAGCGTAGTACTCAGTCGATAAATCAGTCAACAAAACTCATGAATATCAACCCAGTCTGCCAGTCTTTTAAGACAAAATCGACCCCGTGAGCGCCAAACTGAAAGTGCTGGGGAAACAATCACCATCGATGCGTTGCCTGTTAACATGACTGCCTAGTTGAGAGAGAGCATTTTTGTGAATTTATTAGCCCGTTTGTGATCCTTGTTTTGTTGTGGTCTGCGTCCCTTTCAATCGACTGATTGCCTCAATTCCTCCTCGTTTTAGTAGTTTCTTCTTTCGCTTCGATTAGCCCCCTCTCAATTGTGCACTGATGATGCCTCTTCGTATGATGGCGAAACGTTTGCAAGTCAATTGCCAAGCTCGTTGAACAGCGACCTGATCCAAAACTAATAAGTTTAGCCGAGCTACCAATATTTCGACACGTTAGCGACCACCGAGGTTGGGATATTTAACGAAATAACCAAATTTAGGAGAATCAATCCACAACAAATTCCAAAAGGAACATGAAAGCCAATCCTCAATGTGACCGACACTAAGTACTGCTAATGAGCAATTTGAACGCTAGCAGACATGAAGGAAATATCCACGCATCCGGGTGCTGACAACGGTCGCGGAGCTTTTGCCAGCCGCTTATCAGGCTTACGAAACCTGATCAACGGCCAAACTTTGACATCTTGATTTGTGTTTTACATCAGTTCAGGCGGCACATTTCTATGACTGGCACACATACCGCGGACATATCAGGACAGTATATCCAACATGACCGTTTATACCCAACATGTACAAGTAAGGTCTGGAGAGAATCCCACATGGCAATACAACAGTGATATGCTCCCTTGAAACATCTAGGCAAAAATATGACGAAATGATAACTGGGCAACAGTAAAACCGCCATCCAGCCTGGGTCGTCCGAAAGCAAAATGAAAAATGAGCTCTAAGATTACTTAGCTTTAGAGTTGAGTGTAAATTGGTCTTTGTTCAGTTGCTATACAAACGTATTGATTTGAGATTAGTAGTAAGCAGACTTCTGGTATCGAATGCGCTATGAGAGCAACCTTCATTCTTACGTCATCCATTAAGAATCGGCTGTTCAGCCCTCGCGACTCCTGCTGTTTTTGCCAGTATATGAATGGGTACAATGCTGCCTTGATTTGAGTAGCAAAGTAGCGCTTGGAAGCCTAGAGGGGCCAACATATCAGGCGATGTATGAAACATGTGGTTTAGAGTGCCGCCACTGAAACGAAAGCTATGAAGTTCGCATGCTATCATTTATAGTGATTTGTCCGAGACCATCTTCACAGTAAACATGTCATCCGGTCTGACAGCTCTGTTTCGGACTTTGCCAGTACATGTGGGGTGTACGTGGACGAGGCTGGTGCAGTCAAAATACGTGAGGGAGTTCTGTGTGAAAACACCAATTTCTTGGTAACCAGACCAGAACTTATCCCACCGACTGAGTGAACCATTTAAATTATCTGTAGCAGGTTGGGATTGAGAACATTGATTTCGCACCTAAGTTGTCCCTCTGCAGGGCCACTCACCAGGAGCAACTACATAGCTGAAAGCATTAAAACCATGGGAAAATTTTTCCGGTATATATAGGCCCAAAATCAAAACTTAAGGTCAACGTAAATTCCTAATTTTTCATGTCCTCAATCAGGTCGAGCTTGATCCTCACGCGAATTGACATGTGATCACGAGAGACCTGTGTGATCTGGAACAGACCAACACTAGGACTGCCTATGGGAGTGAAATTTGGATTTTTAGGCACTTATTTTACTGTGTCCTTACCCTCTCTAGATTCTTTGGACAGCTTGAAGGGCTTTTGCCGTGTACTCAAATTCTCGCCAATAACCTGCTGCTTTTATACATTTTAGTAGTGCGAATCTGAAGGGTGCTGCCGTGGTGACCTGTTGCTGCCCGAAGCAGCTCACACGCTGTGCTACAACTAGGACTCAAGAGAACCGTGACAAATGAATAAACAATAAATGCAGTCAAAACCAACCCGTTTGTTCTGAGGACACCAGATGCGTTTCAGCGTCGATTAATCAGAACCTCGTTTACGTCCAACAGCATTAGACCCGGGTTGCGCTGCAAATCTGCCGTGTGGGTGCGAAATTCTGAAAAGCTAACTTCATATGAGTTCAGTACGAAACACAATTGATGGAATATGGGGAAGTCTGCTTACCTGAGAAGACACAAAATGATGAAACCAATAGTGGGCATCCGCCGAATTGCTATCAACTTCAATAGTTTGAACATCATCCCATTTCACCAGCGAGGCGTGTTGTACAGCAAATTTGTTTGAAGAAATAGATTTGAAGGGAGAGATTTAGTTGCATCTTCTGTTACAACTGTCTTTATTTATAAGTACGTTGCTGACCTGTTCTCTTTGTTATCTAGAAATTTCGGCTTCTGCTGCTGAAAAGCTGTTATCATTTTTTGATCTAACCTGCCATTTGCAATTTTGCTGAAAATTAACTGTTCATTCAATCACTCAGACTTGTCAGCCAAATGTAAGACTTCTAGCACATGTGCTTTATCCAACAGCCAATGTCGCGTACATCGGCCACTGGCTATCTTGGTTGAATCAAAAACGAAGCACGTCTGGTAAACCGTGTGTGATGTTGTGTGAGATGTTTTCGGTAAATATTGTTCCGAGCGTTGCCGCCCTACACATTCATCGGTGGGGGGTCTACTTGGTCTTGCAGGTGCGCTGTGTCAAACAACTGGCGATCATTGTAAAGTGGTCATTCGAATACTCTGTGTGATGAGTAGCACTGCGTTATTCCGGTGCCAATTCGGGTTGTGGGTTAATTAGAACTCAAAGTATTTAAGAATGAGACACTAATAACCAGGTCACGGATCTGAGTAACCGAATACAACGCTGAAAAACGTGGGTGACTTGCTAACCTATATGTTTTAGTAACAGTATCGAATGGACGCTGTAATAAAATGAGGCTACAAGTTAACGGATTAAAAAATATGCAAAGCGTCGCGTTCATCAATGTACGTCAAGTGGAACAGAACACAAAACTATGTTTTAACATAGGTGCTTGATCAAGAGGGAAGCCCAATAGCCGAAACCTTTATTGCAGGTTCACCGGACAAGATGTAATTTACACAAATGGAGGGTGACAAAACACGCTGTGGCCCACTTTTCAAGAGAGTAAAAGCAGCGTGTGTTGTAAGAGAGGACTAATGACAACTACTCAACCTAGTCCTGTTACGCAGAGACTGGACCTCACCATCGTGTGACCTTTTGTGTACCTCCGCGAACCACTGAGTTATACTGTGGGTGTCCGCACGACATTCGCAGTCTCTCATAACAGGTCGGTCAATGGGTAGAGTTCTGAAGAACACAGACTCCCGGTTCTCCAGGTTGGGAGTCGGAAGTTGTGTGACGACTTGTTCCGTAAAAACGGTAATGTATTTGCATTTCCCGCCAAACCCAGCTGCTTTGCGGTAAGGCCTTTGAGCCAAAGGCTTTGGTTGAGGACCCTAACCACCCTCCGGTCGAGGTGTGGGCTCCCTGACAGTGTCCCAGCCCACGTACAACCATGAATTGCACATATACAAATAAACCCATTCCATATCGGACGTCGCGTGGTGCTATCATCCGGGTCGCATTACTTGTTGCATACATCGGGGCGGGTAAGCGAAAACAGGCTACTGCTGAAGCCTTCCATCTTTCCCCTTCACATACGTTTCTTCTTCTTCTCCCCACCACATCGATAAATTTCCTTGTAGGCCCAGCACCTAGGACTGATGAATACGTTTGTCCTGAATCGGTTTTGTAAACATCTGCGAGTCATCCGGCGCCGACATCCTCTGGCATCTCAAAATCAATCTTCAAGCCCCGATGCCCAGTCTAACTGGCTGCCTTCAATATCCTCAATGTGAAGCAAGCAGGATAACAAGGTGGCCTTGCGCTCACACTGGACTCACTTGGCACTGATGTGTACTGTGGATCAGAAATGAGGATTCAAGATGCAAGCACAGTGGTTGAGCTAACTGCCCCATCACTCTCTACTCGTTTCGGGCTACTCACCTCTGGTGATCCAGAGGCTGCTGCTGTAAGATGTTCAGAGTTGGATATCGTCCTAAGTTACCGGGCGGAAGTATCCTTGCTTGACTGGATACCCGTTGGTAGTAGCCTCTGTGCGGTTCGTCTGACAACATCTGTGAAAGAGCCTCACAAGTGGGAAGTTGAGAGATGTCTGTTTATCGTGTCTACTTAGGCCCCAACCGACTGTAGCTCTGACACCGCTAAAGACAAGTTTTACGACTCCCTGAATGCCCTGTTGCGGCGAGCTAAAAGCACAGACATCTTTGTGGTTGCCGGAGGATCAGCGCATCTGGGACTCAGTCAGGTGGTCGAAGTGGATTGGACTCAGTGCGTACGGACATTGATGAAAGATTGCTCCAGCTGTGTGCTGACCGCAGGCTGTTCTTATGCAGTACTAACTTCCGAAATAGCTGAAGTCGTCTGGCTTCATGGTGCCCTCCAACGGCGTGTCGGCCACAAACTCAAACCAATCACACTGCCATCAGTTACCAACGCCGCGGATCAATAACTGACTGCCAGTCGTTTTGGAACACATTTGTGGATTCCGACCACGCGCTCGTCCGGAGTCGCTTCTCCCAAAGTTTTCGAGGGCCGCGTAAGGTGCGGACAAATGGCTTGGCAACTGAGAGACTGGCAGATCTGGATGTTAGACGAACTTACCAGAATCGTCTTCTAGAGTCTCGTCCAAAGGCTCCACCATCAGATGTGAACTCATACTGGGACGAGATCACCACCTCTTTGCACAGTATTGGGAGTTTTGCCTGGGGTACGGCACTACCAACTCCACTCAGGCACTGGATATCAGACCGAACGATAGCACTGCTTAAATCTCCGGGAAATATCCCAGACGATCCGGAACATAGCTGGACGAGACGAATTATCAGACGACAGGTGAAAGTGAGCGTGTGGGCCGACCGTGAAGCCTGGTGGACACAGAAAGCTAAGGAAATGGAAAAGGCCCAGAAAGCTGGTAAGGCCCAAAGATTATTTCAGTTGATCCGTGCGACCAGTATCCGGAAACCAACTGTGAGCGACTGTACCAGTTTTACAGTCTCGATTGTGAATTCATATGCATTCACCCATTCAATGCCGAAATTTCTCTGACCAAGAGTGATGAAAATACATCCACATCCATCCATTTACCCAGGCTACGCAACCGGTGCTAACACCGAAATGAGCATAAACATAACCGACAAGACCATCTTCCGCCTCATCAGCCTTTCAAGGACTTTTCAGATCACAGAAATACCTCAAGGTTAAAGTCAGTGTAAGAGATGTTATCCACCTTGAGTGTAATCAGGGGCTTTTCTTCTCAGATGCGATTTATCTGGAAAAAAAGATCATCAGCGAGAAAGGAGTGATTTCTATTTAACACTATGACTAAATGGATAACAGGCTATGAGTACCAGACTGACGGTAAACTGAATGAGGCTGATATCCACTAGTTCGAACTCCACCAACATGTGACTACTCACACTAGCTTCTGAAATTCATTGGGATTCCGTAACTCATCGGCACATTATTGCCAGAATCAGAAAAAGAATCAGCGTTTTGTGGGAATTTTAATTACCACAAATCCATTGGACGAAAAAAATGAAAACTGCAGTTCATGGTTGGATAATGTGTTCTTGTCGCTCCGGTGCAGTTGGGTTCGTTAAAAAAGGGACTTGAAAATAAACTAAACAGAGTGCCAAATACCAGATCTCTGATCGCAAAGTTTTTGAGGTTTCATGTAGTCTAGGCCGTAGACATGTGCTAAAATACTGTCGGGCTTTCTGGGGCAAGGTACGTTGAGACCCATATAAGTACAGATGGACAATGGAAATACATCATTCAATGAATAAGATAGGCGTTTCTTCCACTCAAAGTCTACAGATTCATCCAGCAGTCCGACGCGGGTTTCGTTTGCGTTGCTTTCGTCGACAACTACTCTTGCGTGAACCAGAAATACATCAAAGTATATATAGGGACCGGAGATGATACGAGCGATCGGAGCGCAAAACACACATGGATCCTCATGGAAACGACCCGGGATTCCCCGACAATTCAGAGACATCCCGTGGTCAGTACGGCAGTGTCGGGCAATAAGAAATGGCTGAAATACATGAAAAAGCAGAGCGCTATGGTTAATGAAGTAGTGGCTTATCGGTACTTCTTACTTATACTATCTATCGGCTTATTGTGAACAGAAGGAATTATTCTCCGGTTTAAATGCTAGTTAGTCCACGTGAAAAGCAAAATTCCTCTGTTTCTAATTAATTGTGACGACCTAAGGTCTTGGGTCTAGCCTGCGGCGTCAAAGCGCACTCCACAATTCATGACACAACTAGTTAGTCACCGTCTATCAAATTAGAGCAGAATGGAGTCACTCCTAAACGTTTGCTTTAAACAAGATTTAGTTTTGAGGATGCTGCAAGAATCAGTTGTGAATCCGAAATGCGATAACTCATAAAGTCACTCAGAAAAGAGCCTCTACCGGGTTAAAACAAGGTTTCATTTCTGTGTAATTAAATAAAAACTACAGCCCGTATGAACCTCTAACAATCAGGCGCCCCACATAAACATCAATACAAGGTTGATCGTACCAACTAAGGTTGTGTTTACATTGGGTGAACCAACAAAAAACGGAAGGTTCAAAAAGAAGAATAGAGGACACTCCAAGGCCATCCCAAGAAAAACGAGCGAATCAAACAAACTGGAGAGTAAATTACCTTTTGTACTGCACGTGTTCGCCGAGGACAAAAGGTTCAAGTTTGAAAACTTGCAAATAGCGGAACAAAGTCTCAACGTGTATGCATCGGGGTGCCTTGCTGAATCAGTGGCTATTCGCATGGTATCTGGCGTTAACGGGCCTGACAGTGTCGAATTACGTGTCACTTGTTTCGGCCAACTCATCAAGTTCGATGGTCCACATGTGACACAGCGTATTCGCAATTTCAGGTGTAAAACATGCACACGTGCAACACACCCATGCCTGCAAGCGAAACGACACAATACTTTCACACCAACCGCAGCAAACCTGACACTGTTGAACGGTCTTTGATAACCCCATTGATATCGGTTTCATGTAGTCATTTTTGTTCCTTGATAAAGGGCACACTCTGTTGTCGAAATGTCTGTTAGTTTCATTTGATTGGTGTGTATTCACCAGGATTCTCGCTGTGAATTGAGTTTCCGTTTTGTGCACACCAGCACTCTTGTTGAAACAAAACAGAGATAGTTCTCTCATTGTGACGAAGAATTCTGTCCGGTTGGCTTAATACACGGATGCGGCTACATTTTTACGGACGTCACCGCAAATCTATGACGCTTGAGTACCAATCCGGAGTAAAGCTTTCGTGGGTCCCAGCTCGGTCTGCAGTTAAATATCAGACAAGTCTGCTCCGACTGGTCATCCTACGCACATGGCGCCATTTTTTATAGTGAGCTATCCGCGGAAGCTTTCCTTAGAAGAGGATGACCCAAACTGGATTTCAGCGGACTTCACATGTTGAAATGTGTTGCTTACAGCTTCCTTCATAGACCCATGGGTTGATAGCTTCCCAGAGTAAGTTCACCAACTTACTTGCCTCTATCAGCTACATTCTTCCTTACCTGTAAAAAGGTCACCTGGTTGGCATACCGGATAAAATTACCATTCTTTCGGCGTATATATGCCCATCTCAGTAGTGACCACAGGCTTGAAATGCTCATTGCCATTACGATGGAATATGACGTCATTCGCGGCGAGTCACACGTTTATCTACAAATGCATCATTAGCTTACTTTTCCTACTCAGACTAGCCTACCGGAGCTGGCAGCTTTGCGTATCCCAAGAAGCTACACAGTAGAAACTGACAGAATGCACACGTATTGGATCTAATTGTCAGGATTTTGTTCCAACTACCTTCAGTTGAGGTGTCAGGTTGAAAGAATCTCAGGTTTTAGAGGTAGCCAACCCGTTCGTACTTGTGAATCACGAAATATGATCCGGTTTAAAAGAAAAGAAGTTGAAGAAATTTTCACAGATTGCGGCACTAGATTCAGTTCCTAATAGGGGGCTCTCAGAATGGCGAATGACGTTGTGACCAACCAAACTAGTTCGTTTGTTGACCCACTACGTACTACGTTTAAATAGGAAAGTTGAGGGGCATACTACATTAAGAAAACAAAAAACACTTGGCTACAAATAAATGTTTATGCACGATGAAACTTCGTTTACTCCTGTGAAGTCACACATGGCATACAGCTTGGACTGCCTTGAAGGCCGATTCAACCGGAGTACCAGATCTATTTCATCGGTTTAAGTAGGGTGAGGGTTTATAACTTTATGAAAATGGTTTAAGTGATCTCCAGGTTGTCTGCACGCCCAACCCTTGACCGACACTGAAAGTTTTCCTGTATCTCTCTTGCTACCCATTGAGCAAGTCTGGCAATCATGCTAGATCCTGGAGTCTGAGGCAAACTGCCCCTATGCGGTTGGAAGACTGTCGTGTCGTGCAAACGAGGTGCATTTCTCAATGAGTTACTAACCATGGATGAAGTCAGCATCGACAGCTCTTAAAACAGCGGAGTCATCGAAGAGTTTTGAGTTGCTTCTGATGGCCCCTTTTAATCTTCTGGTGAACAAAACAGAACAAAACAGATTCTTACTTTACACTGTCACACTCAGTGATTTGGGAGAGATTTGTCAAGGATTTTTGTTAGCAATCCAGGAAACCATTATGTTGGCACACATAATTTTATATTCAGTTTGCATCGTACATTCTTTCATTCGCATTTCATTGAGATAGCCAGGCTATAAAAACGTACCTACGAATCAGACTCATTTGTCCTGCTATTTCTGATGTAGTGTATCACCTTAGTTGGTAATTGAGCAGGTGGCTGTTGATCTGTTCGCCGAGCTTGGCAATTGATTTGCAAACGTTTCGTCACCAGTCGAGGAGACATCTTTAGTGCGCTGTTGGGTGGGTAGTCCTTCTCTTCGTGCTTGCGTTTATATAGTTTACAGAGAGCAGCTTTTGCGCTGTAACCTGACTGGCCATTGACAATCATCGCACTTGAATTCTGGTTAGTCTGATCAGAATCTGTGTTGCGTTGTGGTTTGTATTTCTTGCCTTCTGCGGCCGCGCTACTGTTGAAGTTGCCGTCCATTATCGTCTCTTCCGGTTGGTCCGTTCGTGATCCGTGTTGCGTCGTGGTCGGATTCTCTGTTGTTTGATTGGTTGTTGATTTGCCTCCTCTTTTAGTAGTTTGTGGTCCTATTGATTCCTTCTTTGAATCCTTGATCGGCTCCGGGTTTTATGGTTCTGGATTCCCTTTGTCCTCAGAGGTTGATAGACAGGATCTATCTCTATGTGTCTGTTTCTTGCTCCATCAGTGGAGTACCACGCCTCCATGAACTCGCGTTCTTTCTTTGTTCTTGCCTGGTCCAGTATGCTGACGTTGTTCCAATCGAATTTGTGTCCTTCCCCATTATCGTGTGCAGAGATGAGCGAGAGTTGGTCGTGTCTCCTGGTAGCGAGCTTGTGTTCGTTGACTCTGGTTGACAGCTTCCTCCATGTTTGTCCCACGTAGTGTTTTTTACAATCCTTGCATTGAATTTTGTAGATTACGTTTGTCTTTTCCATCGCATTAGGTATCCAATAGTAGGTAACCAGCAGTCAGTAAATTGTCTAAATAAGCCCAGAGCTAGTAAGAATTAAAATCTCCACACCTACGTGTAACTCCGTTCTTGTGCATATTTGTATGCAGCTGCAAAAGTCCTCCGATTCAGTGCTCATGCTTGATCTTCTTCGACGCAGCGATTGTACTATTATTCTTCATCTCGTCCACATAGGATACATTCCCCATTCACTAGAAACTGGAGTTTGAGTACTGCAGGTCAGATATATCAATAAAAGCAAATTTTGGTCGTTCGCTTGTTCGCTGAGCTAAGCGATTTGATTGCAAACGTTTCATCACCTATCGAGGTGACATCATCAGTGCGTTGTTAGGGAGCGTAGTGGTGCGTAGCGATGGGTTGGTGGTTGTGCCACCACAAGCACAACCACCAACCCATTGATAGGGCATTTTACAAAATTTAACAGGACCTAGGTATTCAATTCTTTCAACGCACCACTATGCTCCCTAACAACTCACTGATGATGTGACCTCGACTGGTAATGAAACGTTTGCAATCAGATTGCCCAGCTCAGCGAACAAGCCAACGACCATCTACGCTACCTGAGCCACCAACATTTCCCTCAAAAGAAAAGCAAAGTTTGCCAAAACCCTTTAGAGTAGACTGTCTCTTATCATGTTGAATTACGTAAAATCTTGCATATGAACTGCTGTGTCATGAGGCGACGCTGGCGTTTGATCATCACAAGCCGATGTGAATTAAAGATGGGTATGAGCAACTTTTTGAATTCCAAGGGTCGCCCTTCACCATAACTTTTTCAACGGAGTTTTCAGCCTGTATGAATAGCGCTTATTCCGCAACGTTCATAATATGAGTGCAGAAAGATATAATTCTCTTCCGTAACATCATGGCGCAGTTCACGCATTAAGCAGTCTATTGCGTCCTACATTGGATTTGACGCCTAAATCGGTGTGGCAATCTGCTGGACCATGCTGCTGAGGTTAAGGATCTTGGGGAACCAAATAAATGGGTATCTTCTAATAGGCATTTAACCATTGAAATCAGTTTCCATGAAGGAACTAAAAGTCTGCTAGATGGTTAAGATGCCGTAAAACTTGTACAAATATGTTTTGGTTCCAGCTACTACAGTTTTCCCTACAGAAAAAGTTCTGCGGCGGGAGAGAAATGCCAGGTATTTTAAGCGACGGCCTGACCCACTGATTGGTGTCAGCTGTCTGATTAAGTGGGACGTCGGATACACAAGCACCGAAGAAGATTGTTTTGATGCGAAAGCGACTGAGCCACGTCTTTGTATCATTGAACATTGGGATGTAGCCATCTAGCGAGGCGTCAATAGTCGATCTAACCGAGTTTCACAGCTTGGGCCTACAAACTCTCTTGTCAGGTCATAAAACGTTCGACATTCGGTCAGGTCCGCTCCGCTCGGGTCTGCGTAAGTTGAGCTTTGACAGAGGTATGTGAAGTACTTGTTACACATCGTGTAACCCGTGGGGAATCATTAGGTGGTCTATTGCGGAAGGATTACTTTTTCTTAAAACCACTTTACATAACTCAGCATTACTGACCAGCGATTCCACAAGAACTCAGCAAAGCCTTTTCGACACCGATGGTCACACACCGAAAGTTTCATACGTCAACCACGAGCAGTGGCCAAACCTCTGATCCATAAATCAATATGGGCTGAGATTCCGCTGTGTATACCGTGCTAATGACGTAAAAGCGTATTCCCCGCCGACAACGTAGGTGTCGAATGTTCACAGAATCTACTTTGGCCCTCTCCATTCAAGAACTGTCCACGCCTTTGACTAGCTCACCATGACTTGCATAGGTAGATACATTTGACTACAGCGTCGACTGGCTGGTCCGCCATCTGATCTGATCAGTTGAAAAGGCGTGGATATTTTCTGCAGCAAAATTATGTTCCGGGCTTTCACAAGTCATCAGAGTTCTTTCTTTAGTTATACACGAGCTTACGCAGTGTTTGAGAAACATGCCTGGGTTATAATGGCCGCTAGTTGCTAGTAGGAGAGTTTTGGGCACCACTAATAGTGTTGGTCATGAAAACATCCAGTGTCCACTCGGCTAAGTTTAACGGAATTGTCCATCTGTTCTGAAGGCTGAGATCTCTTGTTTCACTCTTTTCCATTCATTCTCGGATCGATCTTCCTTATCAATGTCTCTTAACTTCCTGTATTCTTCCATTTAAACCAGCTTGATACTGCTCGATTAATGAACTAAATAGGCGTGCTTTGATCTGTAAACTCTTGGGGAAATGGGGTTCCATAAGCAAGCCCCTCACCCTGCCATCGCCATAGTCAAGCTATACACTCCAGAGTGCCGCAGTTAATTAAGCCCCATCACCTGTGGCTGATGTCTACATGATTCAACTGAGTTTATGCTTGGGTCTTTAGGTAACGTGACATGAGATCCTATGCTGAAAATTCGCACTGACGATAAAGGGCAATTTTCAGTACACAACCGAAAAAAGTCTATCCACATTATGCGTACACTAAGCAGCAATTACAAAGTCACCGCCAAGTTGCGCTTATTTCAGGCCTAGTCGTCCAACTTGTGTGTTTAAGTCACCTGTCGGGATAATGACATCTATAACAGAAGTAGTTTTGACAACTATTGACAGAAGCCACTCCTCAACTTCACAGTCTACCCTAAAATGGCAACATACTGAGTGGAGCTGATTTTAATTCAGGCACAGCACAGAGAGTTGGTTACCGAAACCCGACCTAGTGGAGAGCTTTCAGCCTTGTGACGGAGGATATATCCTACACCCAAGACAGGGTGATTTATTGCACCAGGATTACACGAAGAGAGAAAGTTGATATGGCTGAGCACATTCTAGGCGCTTTAAGTTGTACGGTCAGGCAGAGGCTTTGCATACAACGCACTTTAAAATAACGAGAAGGTATATATTTAGCAAGAAGCTCCATCTAACCGATTCGACAGAGAAGGTTGAAACGTAGGTCCGATCTTTTGGGTTTGTTTAGTGGTGACGGATTAAGTATAGAACATTGGTTGAGTGATTGACAGGCAAATGGACCAGAGTAAGCTGGGAGAAAGGTAGGCAGGGTAGGCGGATATGGGGGCGGTAAAAAAGAAATGTTAGAGCAAAAGACATTTATGTTGGACGAACAGAGAAATAGGGTTGGTAGTAGGTGGCTTCTGGCTCAAAAGTGTGACCTGCGAGACAGTAGGATGGCGCAGGTTTTGTTCCATAGCCTTTCCCCGTAGCCTACGACAAAAGCATCTGGCCCACAAGACAGCCCACGACAGATGCGGTTGCAATGGCATCGGGCTTTTTGGAAGTTTAACTTGCATTTAAACTATTCTGGATTTACGGTCAACAGTTGGCGACTCGAGTGTGCGGTTTTAGACACGATCTTCTTGGACTCATTGCTTTTTGGGATGGTTAGCATCGCTGACTCCATAAATAAAGAAATGTTGGTCAGCTGGAGGAAACACCTTACTGGCTTCAAACACTTAATGCAGAGGACAGCACCGCTGCATCCCCAAGCCGCTTCGTGGAGCGGTTGCTCCTTATTTGAACATTCTTTTTACTTTTGTGATGTCTTTTAACCTTGAGGAACGAAACCCAGATAAAGCCCCTCATTGCAGCACTCATATTCAACACCACAGAGAAGTATGAAGTTTTGGCAAGTGCAATCTAAAAGCGGCACTTCCTAAGCTCGGTCGTTGCAGAATTTCATCACACTGGAGGGACGCCTGGCAGTCTACCAACTAGTGTGGAACTTAGAACAGTAATATGAATTCTGTGAAATAGTTGTCAGCTGAGCCATAAAAATAAAACACACGCGTATGGTTTGAATACTGACGTTCCGGACCTAGGTTTTCACAAAACAGGAGACATTCAAAATAATTTCATCATGGACTTCAAACTCCAAACAGGTTACACGGATCAGTTTCCAAGTTCGCCTTCGTTAGCTCACTTACTGAGGCGTTTTTAGAGGTTTCTAGAGTTCACCGGTTTCCAAGAAGGCCCGTGAATTAGCGAAGCCGTACTAGACGAAGTGGACTCCAACTAGAATTCAATCTAAGTGGACTACAAGATGGGGTTTTGCTCCGTCAGATCTTACCAAATGAACAGTGAGCAATCCTATATGAAAACAAACTAGATCAAAAGTGCGCTTCCACCCACGAATAAGCTTTTTTGAGATTATATAACCTTAGAAGCCTTAGAAAATACGTTTCTTGTCAGGTGGTAAGCTGTCTTTGGAGGGATTATCGGGTGAGAGAGCACCTTTCGGAGAAGATTTTAGTCACAAGATGAACGTGTTACAATCAAACATCTTACGCAAGAATCTATCGGGATAAATGGGCTTCGTGAAATTTTCATGAGATAACCAACTTCGCCAAACGTATTCACAGAAAATACCTGTTCAAAAGTAGCATCTTTCCATGTAACAGACAGCTCTCGAACGACAGTCTCGTACGACCCGAGCACAGCGACATCAGTGTCATGATCGTAGGGAATGAAGTCCTTGTGTCTGAAACCAGAAGGCACAAAACCAAAGAAAATAAACGTACCTCACTAAATTAGATTTGAGTTTTCCAGATGACTGAGAACTAACTGTTGTTGACCGTGGACAGAAGAATGTGTGGAGAGACAGTGAGCAGATTCCCTATAATGCCTCCTGACCCTGCCTCATTATGTTGCCTACCTCCCGGAAAAGCTCACTGGATCGATATGTTTACCGGTGTAAGTTGTTTAGATGTAATTACACAGAAGTCTCTAAATAGAACAGCTCACTCTGTAACATTGTTGTGTGTATCTTCATCAGCTGCGTGATAAAGGGCATTCATTTTCTCAAAATCTGGATAACGCTATGAGACGACACCATTTGGTCGTTTCTAAGCCGTATTTGTGGAACCCGGTTCACTTAAAGAACTCAGTGTGGTTCATGGCTGCTAAACTGCGAAAAGAGCAATTACGGGCAAGAAAAGTTATGGGACTGATTTAGTGTAAAATAGCAGCGAGATCAAACCAGTCGAGAATGGTTGAAAGTACCCTTTTTTGTCGTAGCATTTTTGAAGTTGTAGTGTCACGACTAAATGTTGAGCCGTTGTAGAAATGGGACCGCAAGTTCAGCACCGAAAA
This sequence comes from Opisthorchis felineus, assembly GCA_004794785.1. NCBI lineage: Eukaryota > Metazoa > Platyhelminthes > Trematoda > Opisthorchiida > Opisthorchiidae > Opisthorchis > Opisthorchis felineus. Next base: position 83,849 of record SJOL01005977.1, on the reverse strand, counting down.
AAAATCGGAATCTACCTTGGTATTTTGGAACTACAGAGAGTTCATATTCTCCTGGCAAACTTGTCCCACTCCATAATGTGTGAAGGCCAAGGAAGCACATTAGGTCTAGCGAACGAGCACAGATAAAGATACAAGTGAATTGAGCAATATTACCTCTGGTTCGATGAATGAAAGACAAGGGAGTTCCATACTCTACTTTTCAAGAAAAGCACTGAGTTTTCCATAGAAGTGATCATGGTACAATTCTGTGCTGCCGTATATTCATTCGGGGCGATTGTGCTAATCTTTTTGGATTCAAGCCCGGATGCTTGAGACAATGTCCTCCAAAACTCTCAAAACAGTAATCTGTGTAGAACATTCTAGAGCTGAATCAAAGGCAACATCTCATCAGGGTAATTCACCTATACTTTTCGCTTACATTAAGTAATGAGAGCCCCCCCTCCCCTCGAAAAACGTGTTAATTGGCAGTTTCTGGTCTGGACATTATTCTTATTGAAAGCGTCTGGAGCACCAGAGTTAGATGGGTGTGATCCACCGCTCACGTGTTTCATACTGTTTGGAAGTTCAAGGCAAACAAAGTGAGCTACGGACAAATTGTCGAAATTCACATTATTAGTAGTATGATAAATTTGTGCTCGAAGTTCAGATGTGAAATATGAAGAATAAAACTTCGCTTACTTTCCGAAAAGCGTATTGAGTTCGTGACGTCTGCTCTATATGGCGTCACCGAGACTGCTCATGCTTCAAGTATACTGTACGCCTTCCCCCCCCCAATAATAGACACGGTAAATCAGTGTCAAAGGCCTGGTTATTGTCCTTGCAAATACAATTTTCCAAGATTGAGTGAGAGCCAAAATGGCCAGGAAAACGTCGAATCCTCAACGAGATTTCACAACTCGTACTCATTCTATTTCGCCTGACAGTCAGACCTTCCCCGTGCACCTGACGGCTTTCACAGAAGCTGTACCATAGTAAAAATAGTTGATCCACACTACCATAGTAGAGACGCACTCCACAAGCGCCATGATAATGATTGGGCACAAGTTCTCTATTATCTGCTCGATAATAATGGGCAGTGGGTCTTCTTCTAACATCATAAATCCCTTATTATTGCGACCAAAGTTACTTATTTTTCACTCCCAAGAAAGAAGCTTTAACGTCTTGGGTAGCTGTGACGTAGGTTGTGATGGGAAAATGATTTAAAGGGAACGAGTCTAGATTTATTTTACTGCTGCAGTACTTCATTCCGAGCTTTCGATTCGCACAACATTCATAAAATATCGTTGCCTACGTGGAGGCGCGAAACGCCAATAAGGCTATAGACCTGAGGTGTGATGCTTACCATATCACTCTGTTGCATTCTGAGAAACTTGATGAGTGTCTGCATTCGTCGGTACACCCCACCGTGAATGCAAGTTGAGTGAAACTGCATGTCATTTGGTTTTTTAATTTGAGGCTAATGCCCATGCCACGCACGTTTTCGATAAGAAAGAACACAACCCCGGCCTTCTGTGACACCATAATGTGTATTGTGATGACCTCTGATTAAAAAACTTTGTGAATTTTTTAAACTGGACTTCCAATTCTGATTGATAGGGTGATGGAATCAACCGAAATCCGTACTTAATCAGCTGGAGATTCATCTGATCTTGGTTTAGGCATACTGAAAAATTGTCTTCGACAAATTTACGTTTGGAACACAAGAATAAGACACATATAGCTCAGACCCAAGTAGGTTACAAGTAGCGAACAAAGATAATACGGAAGGAAGTAATGTTCCGGGATGGAAGAGTTTTGATCTGGGCCGTTTCACTTGCTGGGTCTTTAGTAATAGCTTATTAAGGAAGTTACACTTGCCTGACACAAGATTCAACTTCATCACAGTCCAAATATAACTTGGTCTTGCTAGGCGACTAACATAAAAGCAGGTCGCCTAAGCACCATATTCTTCGAAGTCATGGCAACAGTATTTAAACCTGCCGGTGCCCATTTCAAAGTATCGCACATCGCGCCACATCATCACCGCTTACCTGATACATGCCATTTTGTGTGACTGCTGTATACACGTCGTCCAGACATAAACCCATAAGAAATATCGAACGACTGTACTATGGGGACGAACGTCTTTCTCCGTCAATGAAATGAAAACAACAATGACAAGTAAACTGAGGGACTCGGAATCAAAGTCCTGCAGAATCCGGTCACAAGGGTACTGAAACAATCTCAGTATTCAAAGATAAGGCATCATTTGGAATACACTCACTGTTCCAGTGATTAGCCCTGAATGTGTTTCACAGCACGCGATTATACTCCATAATTATCGTAACTTTAGTGTGCGTCTTTCTGAGTGCCAGTTATGCACAGTTTGATTGCCTTAGGTTAAAAAACAGGGAGAAAGAAATGTCGATAGCCCTTTAAGGCATCGCGCACTACGGCCCACCGTCTTATTCTATTATGGATTTTGTACCGTTCTTCATTTAGCCTTCATTTAAGTTTCCACATGGCTTGAGTGACGTCCGCTCAGTTTGTCGAACAAGTATTGTTTTCTCTCGTTGTAACACAAAGCCGTAGAATGGACTGAGTCTTTTGATTTGCTATCAACAACTAAAAACACGCATTGACCTACCGAAAAGTACTTATCCAGCGGCAATTTTGCCTTTCCTGCTGAAACTTCTGAATCCTATCAGTGAAATACCGTCGTCAAATTATAGAACGTATGTCGCCTAGATAAAAACTTGTTCACACATCTAGCTAACGTTGGGAAAGTCTGAATTTAACGGAATTTCGCGGCGAGAAACTCTAGTCTTGCTGCTTAAATGATAAATGTCCCGAGAGCTGTCGGGATGAAAAAAAGGTTAAACGGCAAGTTTGGCTTTATTCTATTAGCGCAAACACTTAGTATTGTTATTTTAAAAAACTCTGCTCATTTAGTACTTCACATACTCGCATATTTACCTAAACTTGTGATATGGACGTAGACCGTCTGGAATTACAAGTTTCGCGTCGTCACAAGCCGTCAGAGTAAAGTACATCATCAGACACTTTGGTCATTTTTTTCTAAATCAAGCAGATGAGTAAACAACTGACGTGTTGCTTGCGATGCTGACTGTTTTTGTATAGTGGAGTGTGCACTACATATTCAGACAGTTATGTTGGAAATACGTCGGAAAGTTAGCTATATTCTGCGATTCGAGTGGAATGTGTACAAGCTGCACAGTCATATAATCTATTGGCTTGAGACTCAGACTTTGAACTCCAAAAAGAGCGTTATATGAACCAATATGTGACGCCATTATAGCCATTATCCTTGTATACAATAACGTATACCGTCCAATGATCCAGTAAGGAAAAGCTGTACCGGTGGGACGAGTTGACGACCGGGTGGTTGGAATTTATAACTGACGAAAACCGAAGGAAATCCGAAAAGGTACTTGAATCATTCACTACTTGTCGGATTATGGAGCGGGTCAAAGCTTCAACATAGAACTGTCTACAGAATTCATTGGGTTGTTCAAAGAAAGATGGAAAGGGTCCAAAAACTAGGTTCCTTAAAAATGAACTCGTTGATACTGGTTCCCCAAACTGATTTAATAATCGCTGCACAGTGACGTGGTGAAACTTCGCTTCTTCCGTCGAGTACTGATGTTGTAACTCAGCCGAAAATAACCAGTGGTATAGCTTCTATGCACGAGCCGTAGTTGCATTTTGTTCGCTATTTACTTGGAACGTGAATGAATGTCATACCATGCAAAGTGTTCCCTTGCTTTCGTTTTATTGCAGTTACATTCAGCTTTAGACGAATGGAACCGGTGCATCTGTGACATCCTATAACCACTACCTAGGAAAAGCACGATGAAGATCATAACTTGGTGAATGATTCCGCACTATTGTGAACATATCCAGGTAGTTTTCAGAAATTAGTCAGTGTGTTCAGATCCGACATATTCGAGAATAACTCCACTGAAGTTGGACAATCTTAAGTTAACTTTGTTTTCAGGAGTTTCACATCTAGAAATGATTGGTAGAAACGTGCGAAAAAGATTAAAAGCTGTGCGCAAAATCCTCCAACGTTACATTTAATTCCTCAGTTGACAAGCGATTCCGATTTTCCTAATCTTAAGAGATTTGCTTAATTTCATTTCTTGGTCCATATATGCGGTAGGTTACACTCCGCTGTGGTGCCCTTTGAAGGTTTATACGAAACAAAATGAGCTGAAAACCAACACTTAATAAGCCGAGCGCTCCCAGTTTTAGTGAAGTTACTAGTTAGATTGTTAAATGTTATGCAGCTGTAAAGGATTTCAGGCCGATTTTGAGGCCAGGACTGACGAACAGTATTAAAACGCATGTATTTTGCAATGTGAGATTGTTCGCCACCTATAGGATTCTTCTTCTGACCATTCACTACTAGCGATGCCTCCCAGCCGGAAGAAACTTCCTCTATTAGTAAAGTGAACAAACTTGGAAACAAGGTATACTATGTAACAGGGATACTTTGATGGTTTAGTTGATAAATCACACTGGATGTCAACAGGGGTGTGCGATCTATTTCCCTAATAGGCAAGCCATCATAATTTACGTGGAAGGATTTGAGGGCAAGGCCATTGCGACAACCATAAGAGCCAGTGTAAAAAAACGCATAAAGTCGTCACTGGGTTGTTTTCTGACCTGGATAATTTGACTGCAAATGTCTCATTACCGGTCGAGGTGATACCATCAGTACCTTGTGAGTGGAAGAGCGTCGCGGTCAAATTTCCACTTGCATGAAGCTAGGGTAGAAATAGGGAAATATATCTTAGCGGACAATTTGAGTCCCAGCGGTAGAACCAAGTCTTTGATGAAAAATGCTCAGCACTGGGAAAATACTGTCAAGTCAACAAAAGAACTCGTTCTACCGCACGACTACATCCAGCTGATGAAGAACGTCTCCATCCCCTGAGGGTAAAATGTTTAGTCTGTCAAAACAGACTAAAATCCAATTGTGGATACTAGAGCTAAAATCCTCAGCTACTTACCTTACCGACCCTAGTAGTGACCCGTAAGTCAGCCACCAAACTATTCTGTGCTTTTCGGCCATTTGGATCCATTTGAGAAAAAGTTGATACATGTTCTCTCGTCTCATCAGATCCACGTGACAATCAATCACGCCGTCAGATAGCTGGACATCTTCACTGTATACCATCGAATTATTATACTTGGGCGGATAAACAGGGAGTGATCTCGTGCCATTCCAGACTTCTCGAACTATAGGAACGGTCCCGATTTGGCCCATTCGCTGTAGGCACCATATCAGGTCGAGTTTGTTTGGGGTATGACGACAACATTTTTCGAAGGCAGGGTTATGTGAATCATACTTAGTAAGGTTACACAAAGTTGCAAAAATCGTCAGCAGAGTTCGCCGAACTGAACTGTTTTTGAGTCCTTCGTCGTTCATTCCAGCTATCCATTGTATCAGATCGTTAGAATGTAGTCGAAATTCTCCGTTTGTTTCCTGAGCGTGGTAGACAAAACCGTACGTGTGATTTGTCACTGTTTTTTCATCCCAAATGTTTGTACCGTGGTAGATCCAGAATGCGCATATCGCCAAAAGAGATGAAACTACATTGATAATCCCGAACCTCATCAAACCCAACTATCTTTCGACTGCTGTCGTCGGAGAAAAGTCCAGCTTTTCAAACCAACCAAAGGGTACCGACACAGTTCGACCAATCGGATTTGTCAGTGCTACCTGGCGCCGTCGATAGCGATAGACAATGGAAATAATTGATAGGTTAATTTCACCTATTAAATGAAGCAATTTATCCTTGCCGGAAGAACTAGCGTGTTGAAACCCAGGGGATAGGTAGAGCAAGACAGCATCGCACGCACTAACTCTACAACTGGTAGGAAGAGATTTGTTCGATCGGAAAACAAATTTTGGGGCATGACACCATTTCTCTCGGTCTGATCAACTGTGTTGTTTGGACCAGTCGTAGCACATACACCTGGAAGGTTGAGTATTTGGAGTTCATATCCCGGTACAGTCAAGGATACGTATTAATGTTCAGCTCCAATAAAATCGCAGCTTGACTTCAGTGCTTCCCTTTTTAATGTGAAATCATCAGAAGAATTAGTCAGAAAAGGAGGAGAGATGTTCAAATTAGAGTGAGCTAATATCAGTGTAAGCAGATGAAACAAGTCTACAGAGCTTCTCTACTTTCAGTATATCCTGTCTCCCTCTGGTGGAGTGAAATCTGTGCCTGAGAGATTCCCCACAACATAAGAAGAAAAAAATATCTACTTCAGTAGAGCAACCAGAGGTCAATACTATGATATCTAGTGAGCTCCCTGCATAGTATATAAACTGCTGCAAACCTGCTCACAATTCAGTTGGAAGTGGAGTTGTTCAGGAATCCAGTATAAAGACTTGAAAACACCAAAAATGGTTTTGAACTTTGGCCCAACGTTTGTTTACCCGCACCGAAGACCACATTCCAAAATAAGTATTGTGTGTAATACAGATGCACCCTGTCCGAATGCTTTCGTCAAAGTAGGTAAGTGTTGCACGGTAGACGATCTTGCGCATATGCAAGCCTTTGTTTCTTGGGCCATATTGTTTGATCTGAATGTCTGTAAGCGTCAACAGGGTTGTAATGAAGCTGTACTCACCGGCTGCCATTTGCAGAGCTCAGCTAAATATGATTTATCAATTTTTCCCACAGATTCTCAGGATGAAATTTAGATACATATATTTTCCAACTCTCTAGTAACTAAGGTAGTTTATATCATACTATACCATAGACAAGTGGAATAGACTTAAAAGTTGTATTCAACGGTATAATGCAACGTTGTGGTTTGCCTTTAATAACCTCTGAAAAGTGATTATTGGAGATTTCCTGTAGATGAAGCCAATTTATACTGAAAAGCCCAGAATCATTCTACGGCTGTCTCATACTTACTGGGAATCATCATCAGTGCGCATCTCAAGAAACTCAGAGAGTTTCGAATCCGTGACCTCCATGCTAGTAGACTGAACACTTAACCGTTCGGCCACGGATGGCTAATCGGCCGTGTGTTTAAGTCGCACTCCGACAGAATATACCGATTGTGATTAGCAGTAAAAATGAGACAGAAGTATCAGCTGGTCTCCATCGCTACCCGGTTCTGCATCATAGTCTATCTCATCGTTTGTAGTGAAACGTTTTTGGAACAACTTGGAGCCATTGACGCTTAATGGTAATCCAAAGCCATGGAAACTGTAATTTGTTAGAAACGGGAGTCATTGTAAAAACCATACAGAAAGACCACCTGTTGCACTTTATCAATGGCCCATTCACATCCGAATAGAAGCGACAGGTTACTCTACAGTTCGAAAGCGCTCAATGCACCCAGCTCCCCAAGTTCCACCGTCATTGGACGGAACCCAATCATTCAGACCAAGATGTAGAGTACAATCATCCTATCCGAATACTACAAAACCTAATCCGAAGGTGGATAGTGCATTAGTGGATTGGCTCAGTGAACAGTTGTCCCGTGCGACGACTGGTATCATTGATGTTTCCCAAAAGTTAACAGAATACAATAAATTTCAATAGATTCAACAACGCTCTAACAACACTGTGGCGGCGTATGTGACTACTACGTTACATCGCCACCTCGGAATTCATCAGAAAACTGAATCCACTCGGCAGTCACGACGGCCTAAGATTTGGAACGTAAGTCGGATCTCAAGTAATTTCTGAATATTACTCTTCAAAAAACCAATGAGCTGGAAGTGCATAGATCTGGAATCAAAGTTGCTCAGGCTGCAACAGATCCTTCGCATCCCTCAAATGGGTCATCTTTACCTCTCAGAAGAAGGAATTTTCTTACGACCACCATTCAAAGGTGGTCACAAATTCACCAGCGGTAAGCATTAGGCCCAAGTATGAATAGATATCAGCCTTCTTGCCGCAACAAAGAAGATGCTCAATCCATGTGGCTGGGCGTATACCAGTTACCAGTTGGCTCACAGATGCGGTTGAAGGTAGGTTAAAGGCGTATCGTAGAATGACCGAAGCCGAGTCGAACGCTACGATATACGGAAATAAATATTTGTTATGAAGCCCTCAATAGTTCAACAGCAACCACTGATTTTTCCTGCTACCCCTGCGTTACTTTACCCTACCACCTGCCCGGTACTTGCGATGTTTTCTTGTACCTGTACATGAGAGACACGCGCTTATCTCTGTTCGTAGGAGACTTTATCGGATGTCACAGATTTTCGGAAGAAGCAGTTCCGGGAATGTCTTCAGCTTGGTAAATTGCGGCGAGTAATTGTGAGGAAATGAAAATATCAATCCAAACAAATTGGGCGGTGCTGCTTATTGGCAAATCACTTTACTCTTTTGTGTTGCGCTCAACGTAGCTTCAAGTGGTTATTCACTACGCAGATTTTTGTGTTGATAGAGAGTATTTAAGGAAACATGGAGTGGTAGCATGAAGAGGTAAAGAAGAGGTTATAATATAAGTTTGTTTAGCCTAACAAATATATAACTTCGGGGGATCTGATAGCGAACAGTAACAGTTATCATAGCAATGGCAAACTAATATGTCTGCTGAGTCGCCAATCTGTTGTATCTGTACATATATGATGGCGGTACGTACATTTTTCACCGAAAATTAGTTTACAAAACGCGAGGGTGTGTGAACGGATGTATTGTTGTGTCATGCACGTGAAAAAAGTTAGATATCCACAAGAATCCATAAGTCATCCTTGTGAGTAGCGCCAAATTTTACCTTCACTCCGCCAACATTTCCTTTCTATTTTGGAGACATCGTGTAAGTGCGTTGGCTGTTTCCGTAACCGTGGTGGCCATGCAGCTGCGTGGATTTTTAAGGGTAGAGTCACGTTAACAATCCAGCACAAGGGTGGCAGAGGATGGCGTTGGATACAGGAAAATCGGACTACCCCGAGGGGAGTAACACTTCCGACATCATCCACGGCGGAATGTGTAGAGTAAATTATGGTTTTGTTTCTACCATCAGCTTGCATCACGACACTGTCAGGGCGCGTCCAGACCGAAAAGTACGAGTGCGGAGAACGGAGGGTAGCAAAGGATCATCGATCACCACACGAACCGGGTGGCAGGTGGGGGGGATTACCAAACATGGCTTAGCAATATGTGAACAGGGGAGCGGGTGTAAAAATGAGCAAGGCAAGAACGTCGCCATTGGCTGGACAAGAATGAACAAGCGAGTGGCCATATTTGGCCATTCAGCTATCCTATTTGCTCACTAGCTCTGTGTGTTTGACTGAGAGTATGGCCGTGTTCCTGGTCTTTCGCCTTCAACTTATCGCGTAGTCAGGTAGGCCCAACTCAGGCGTAACCGACAGGCGGCCTCACGTTACAACGTACACGTTCCCGTAATACAACCCAATGAAGGGGGGATGTTTGAAGCAGAATGCGCACACAAAGCCACCCGCAGTTCCAGTAAGCAATATGACCCGGTGATAGATACAACATCCAGTTGAAATATGACACCCAACAGACGGGATTCCAACACCAACAGTATGTCGGTATTGATTGTTATGTGGAGGGAAATCACTACCTGAGCCGACTCGACATTTGCCTGCCTAACCAATCACAATATACATGTGATTAAGCGGTCAGTCTTCTTTTTACACTATAGTAACTAAACCTTAAAAGATATGAACTACATAACTTCTGCAAGCCATATTCCTCTGCAGCGTCATTTTTGGCTTTATTTGGAAGGTTGATCAAATCAGCCCTTCAGAACCTTCCGATCACGAGTACCTATTGAGTGGCTGAAATCTTGTAGCATGTAATCTCCCAGGAGTGCATAGTGCAATCGTCATTACAAAAAAAAGCACAATTCCTGGAACAGAAAAGCCTATTCAATAATGATGGGGGAATTTCTTCTAATGAAATTACAGGCCATTCATTCTTACTCGTTACCTTTTTACCAGACAGAAGCATTGAATCTTCAGCAAAAGCCGAGAAACGACTGAGGTAATATACAGGCTGTGTTTTTTTAGTATTTCAGAGTTTTTATGTTATATGTTGCGTTTCAATACGCCTAAGGTCTATTGAGTGTTGTTAGCATCGAGTAGCACTAGTTCGTTTGGAGAACTCAAGTGTCTTCAGGAGAATTGTCATTCATACGACGAACGAGATCTTTGACGGCACCCAGATTTAAACCCGGAACCTGTGATTTGGGACTTGGGATGGTTAACACCACCTCACCTTACATATAGGACGCTTGGCGTGAACAGGAATACTCCCATGGGAAAATTTTAGTCCATCACTTGACCATTTATTGTGAATTCAGCTAAAAAAATAACGGTGAAAGGACGGCAGGAGGGCATTTCAAATGTTTGTGCTGTGAAAGCCAATTCCCACTGATATTCGCATGTAATCTGTCTGACTGTTTCGACCTAGGTATTTTACAAAATACGACTACTTCATCAGCATGACCATGAGGTGGACCTCGGTGGGAAAAGGCGACTCAGAGTTCATCTGAAGGGCTTACTACTGAAGAGTGAAGTGTGTGCGGTGGCAAATAAACGTAGTATGCAACGATTGATAATCATTGCTATGGAAATGCACACACTGCAACGATTGACAGTAATCATGATAATCATTGCTATGAAAACGCACATAATGACGTTCTCCAACAGGGCGGTCTGAGGCGTAAAGTTGTTGCGCCGCTGGAATAATCCGTTGTACGTAGGGACAGGGCGAATTGTTTAAGTGACAGTTTGACATTCAAATGCGTCACGGTGATCTACAGATTCTTCCACGGAAAGGATTAGGCACACCTCAATTGTGGAATGCCGGATTCAAAAAAACGGCTGAGAGTTAAATAAAGTATATACCGTATCTTCGTTTTCAAAACCTAGTGACGAATCCGTTAAGATTCCTGGTTCAATAAACTGGTTAAGGAAGGCTTCAGTTGTCATTTTTTCACTCTGTATTGGCTATAGGTCAGGTGGCTGTTGATATGCTTTCCGAGCTCGGCAATTAGCTTGCGAACGATTCCTAGTCCTTGAAATGGTGATTTTCCCCGACTGGTGACGAAACATCCGCAAGCTAACTGCCGAGCTCGGAGAACATAACAATACCCACCTGATCCACAGCCAATTAATGCATCCGAGCCACCAAAATTTCGATGTATTATGCCTGTACTCTTTGGCCCCAAAATGAGTTCTAATAAAGCGGTGACACCCTAATGGGAGAAAGAAATTTCAACTTTATTCATTCACTTTTCTGATACTGATGCGAGCTTCGTGGTTAGGAAGTTGCCTTGACCTTACAGGCTATGTTTTACTCCAGCTGGTGCTCATCACTGAGATGCCAAAAACGTAATATATCCGGTTGCTTGACCTTATGTGTTTCCGCTAGACTCGTCCCAGGTTTGTGAATGCTGAAGACGTACGTAGCTCAAATATGCTTTCGGGCCCAGCCACCCCGACAGCTTATCGTGCTACGGATTTTGGTGCACTATTTCAGTTTGTTGAGCACTCCGAAAGTTTCAAATCTCACTCGTCTTTTTCCATAAGCTGTTGATTTTAGTTTAGTTCACCCTCTGCTGTTTCGCAACATCAAGATCAAAGTTTTGGAAATGCGCTATACACGCCATTTAAAGTTCACACTAAAGAGTTATTATAGGTAACCGAATGTGTTTATATTTACTGATTACAAGTCGATTTTATACTGTGTAGACTGTCGTGTTTTCGATCAGCAAAACTTGGAAAGAGGAATAAAAATTAAGGACTTCGTGAAAGGGTTGCGTGGCTTGTAATGGTCCGGTAATGTCATGTCTGCTGAGTCGACAATCTGTTATATAAGCGGAGTCGCCAATCTGTTATATAAGCGGAGTCGCCAATCTGTTATATCTGCTGCTGTTCCCACTTCAGTGCCTGGTGCCAGAAAAAGAACCCACCGAAGGGAACACAACAGCTGTTTTGCAACAAGCAAGTGTGTGCGAGTGCAAAAGTTACAAAGGCCCCGCGCTATCTAAAGGACACTTTCTGACATTGATCCAGGCTGTCTGATAGGCGTTTAGTGAACACCCATCAACACCGATCCTGCTTCTATGAAATGCCTGAACGCTGATCACATTCGGTCGTGCTTCTGTGGCGTGCCTGAACACTCATCGGCTTTTGCTGCATTGACTGAATGATTGACTGGTTTGGATGCTTGCCGGCTTTCCTACTGAGATTTTGCTGGAGTTTTAAGGTCTCAGTAGGTTCCGGGCGTTCTGGGGTTACTTTCAGGAATCTGACCTTTCTGATAGGTAACCAGCGTATTAGCAAAACCGCAGGCTTCCACACAATATGCTGCAGAAGTGTGTACTTTCCGTGCACTTCACGGTTGAAAGTAGTATGAAAGAATTCACCAAAACCATCGCTAGGATTCATTGGTTTTCGTTCTGCGATCCTACCGCCTCTCCGCTGCTACATTTATTATTTCACTTCAGAAACACGCTTCATTATAGCCGTGCGTACCAAGAGGGTTTCCAGAAGTGAAGGGCACGGCACAGCTACAAATCAGAAATACGGACCCTTCGGTGAAACTTACTGCAGTAGAGAAAGGAGCCAAATTATACGCATGTCACTGAAACGACCGAGGGATGCACAGAGTCGGAAGAGCCCAAAGCCTTTTTTGGGAGGTTACTCACAAAGCGTATACACTGAATTTCACCCAGGTCACAAAAGAAGTAGGCGTGTGGGTAGACTTACATACAAATTGGTGTTCAAGTAAGGAATGTGACTGGTAGAAACAAGGGGACCAAGGTTGACTGACTAGTCTAAAGACGGATGAAACCAGACAGTCGAAAAATAAATAGGATTGTATTTTTTTACCCATCCGGTATTCATCATCACCATCAGCTGTGGAAACGGCGTACAGGTACACTGTTTACTGTTGCCACAGGTTCGTTCTCGAATGAGCTGGGGAGGTAAGATGAAAAGCAACGCACCAGAGGCGATAGCTGATAAAATTGAGGCGTCGATACCAAGGTGTCGGTTAAATTTTCATTCAAGGAGAATTGCGCACCTGGTTTTGCTGGTAATGGCTATCATGCTCTTCCCAGATTGTTGGTTTACCTCGCCTGTCTCGTTTCCACCCTTCACGAAGTTGTGAGGGCTCTTGGAGAAAGTCAGCCGACTGACATACGGAGCACGTGACCAAGCCAGCGTGGCGAGGTTTTTACGCCAAGAAACAGTCGAGGTGCTGCAGAATCCCCTGTCCAATTTTTCCACTAGACTCGGGCAATGCGCTGAAGATATCGATGGTCAATCAGTGAAGGTCGTTTAACGTCCTCAGCTTGCTGAAACCAAGTTTTTGACAGCTATAACAATGTAAGGTGCACCGCAGCATTGCTAGATAGGTTGATATTGGGTCTGCGTCACAGGTGATGCAGACTTAAAAAAAACATTATTACACATACAGGAATACAAGACTAGAACATACTATATAAGTAGTCCCTAACAATATGTATACGTGCAAAGAACTGGAAAGGGGTAATGTATGCTGAACTGTACGCGAATTTTTTTCTTCCAGTGTGATTACCCGTAAAGCAGATTGAAAATAACATAACAAAATCATGGCTTATTCTCACATAACTGGTGAATTTGTGGTGCTGACAACGAGTTAACCAGTATTTCTCGTCCATGAATTATAGAACCTATTGCACAAAACAGGAATTCAAAACGCCTTCTGTAGCGGTCACCTTTTATTAACTAAGTTTCCCGGCCAACCGTACCCCGACCAGCTTCCCATCACTCCGCCACTATGACACTCCGTTACCTCCTTCGTTAATTTACGCCCTAATTCATTGACAGGCGCCCCAGAACCAAGGATTTGCAGATTTACTAATCCGATAACTTGTGAGTTCTTCCTGAGCGTGGTGCTCACTTCACAAGGTGACTGGAAGGACCCAGGTTAGCCGGTCACCCGGGGTGTTTAACGTTATGTTCAAATACTCAGATATGTGACCTGGTTATCACCATAGTCTTTTAATGAGCACTATATTCTACTCACGCCAATACCTGATACGTATAAATACACCAAAACTCCGTCCACTTCGGACAGTATGGGCTGTCATATTACAGTTTCTGCTCGTTTACAGACAGCGTAAATATACTGACTAAATGAGCGCCCTCTCGATCTCATCGCTAACGTGATATATAATACGGTGCGGAGTTTAAACTTGTACGAAGTGCTCGCTCCGGGGCAGCATGTACCGAGAAAATTTTTTGTGTTAACGTTTTTTACAAGATGTATTCGATTTACTCAAAATTATGTGTAGCTAAAACTATCAGCGCTAGGGAACAGAGAATCTGTCGGTTATATAAAGCATATGCGCAGGGAGTTCATTATTTGTTGGGAAAATTTGATTAGTTGAGCAAATGAAAACTGCAAAGCATTTTCAGTTTTAGAAACCGCGGTTTCCATGGAAGGCATCGCAGCTTCACAAGAGAAATCCCGATGAAGCTGACGGTAACAGAAACTTGACGTAACCTCTCGTATGATTTTTAAAACAATATTTGTTGCACACACTGCTTGATTTTTATGCTTGGAAAGTGCTAAAGACACCGAAGTTTTCTCCTTGGAAGGACACTACTCGTAAGTCGATAAAACTTCTTTAACAAGGAAATTCTGGTTTGGGTCTTTTGAGGATCATCAGTTGATCACATTGCCTCGCATATTATCAAAAAAAACTTGCTTTGCAGTGTTTATTTCCACTGGACGGAAATAAGTTTCCAAAATTGATGAAGGAGGGTATACGGCAGGAACAAGATTTTGAATCCATTTCCTCTAGTGTATCACCGCTGAACCTTTAAGGCTACTGATGCCCCAACTTATGACGATCTTATCACAACTGAACCTCATGGCTTCGTTCCTGCAGACGTCAATATGCTTACACTACTATGATGTATATCAGTAGCATGTGGCTGATGCGAGTCTGAATACACGGCTTTGACTCTGAGCTGCTCAACACGATCCTGGAGCGGTCACGGACGCACTAAAGTGAATATGTGAAAAATCGAAATTTCCTTCCACTAGTAACCGGAACGGGACATTGTTTCAGGTCACAAACTGTGGATTTAGGTTGCGCTTCCATTTTCGATGGGGGCTTGAATACAGTGACACGACCGTTTAATTTCTGAAAATAGTAACAATTATGTGGCTACCCCTGATGAGGGCACATGCGGACAGACCGTGTGTGAGATCTACCTGCAGGAATCAAGTGCAATTAACTGATCGCTCACTGACCAAACTCCTACTGTGGCCATCAGGAAGGTGATAGCCTGACATGTTACTCAATCCTAGTGCTTGAGTGAAATCGACTCATTTATGTAAATCACAGAAACACCAGGACAGGTTTGTGCTCAGCCCTCGCTTGTTACTGAAACTTGGGACGAGCCAACCTGGATAGCCGTTTTGCTGTCACATGGTAATCGGGGTAATCGGGAGATAATGCTGCCTCTTTTCTTTGTACAGGTTCCGGTCTACAACCTGTTTTTTCTCGGTGAGTAAGTAAGTTTTCCAGTAAGCTGGATCTCTGCTCCAGAGCTCGCCAATCTGCCAGTCACTGTGTGATCTACTCAAAGTGTCAGCGTCTACAGTGTTGGTGTTATCCCTTAAAATGCTCACTGAACATCTTTTAGTGCACAAGTCAGTTGACCAAGTTCTTCTCCGGATTGGTTAGAACCACCAGCCCGGTTCACTGAGTCGGAGCAACAGCCGTTGTGCATCCGTCCATAGAGTCAGTGACAGAAGCTTAGAACTTCTGATACCACCAAGTCGCTATCAAAATACATTGGCAAAACCTAAATCGTAATTTATCCTGTCCATTGACAGGCAAGCGTCGGAAACCAGTGGGTTGAATAATGAGGTAAGAGATTGTGGGTTTGTGGCTTACCACAGCGAACTTACAGCTTCCATCGAGCGTTCCATTGTATCACGCTGTTTCAACCACTGTGTGCGTGTAGGTATCAGAAGAGTGGCAAAATGCACAGCACATAAAGTCCTGTCATATTTTTATCAGATGCCTGGAAATATCACTCGTTATTAACGGCATCTGAAAACCTCCAGAGAGATACTGACGGTTAAAAAGGAATAACGACCACTTCAACAACTCCAAATACAAATTGATATTGTTGCAACACACTTGCACTCATATCTACTCCCCGTGACGTCTGCTTTTACAAAGTGTTTCCAAGGAATGCGACGTGGGTGTAACTGACAGACAACTTTAGGCTGCTCGGTCAGGCGAATGGTCTGTCTGTCGAGCATTTGGGGAATATGAGCACATTATTCTCCCTCATCGTGAAAAGACTTGCGTTTTTTCCTCACGGGGAATGTGTCATTTAGGTTCGAAACTCATGGTTAAAATGCGATCAGTTAACACTCAACCTGCCCTAGAGTCGAGGACTCGGGCTGTATAACAAAACCCTGCGTGAGCCAGGGACAACTTTAATCTCGTCTATCGGACTGTGTAAAAGCCGAAACATCCTGGTCTCATCATTTTTGCGATTTTACGCAGAACTCAGCTCCAAAGTCATCAGCCGAAGCTAGCCCACCAGTACACCACACCAGACCATTACCGGAGGTATTCTGGCCTTAGAATGCCGTTCCTCTGTGTTTTCATGTTCATACCTCACCGTCTTGAAGAAGTGACCTAACCCTCCTCCTAAACGCTTACATCACTACGTTGTTTGAAGTACCGGCAGCACAGACACTCAAACCCTACTTATTGGCCTTTTTGAAAGTTAGTTTTAGAATACTGGAAGAACTTTCGAGTACATGCTTCTGAACCTGTTTCGCATCCTTAAAAACAAGTTTCAACACGAAAGGAAAGTTTAGTATCTGCTGCGTATATCAGCACGTGCCCCAGTGCTCGGAACACGACAGTGGAAGGCGAGCATCATTGGGTGCGATTTGTTTTCGACAGGTTGTTATTGTTTCTCACAATATAATTCCACATCCAGGGCTTCAAGTAATATCCCTAGTTTTCGCTCGCGGTTACGTGACTGGCCAGCTCCAAGCCGTCGTAAGGAGTGCGGTTAACATCTACTTCCTGACCACATCAGAAAATCCTGCTAAAAATTATGCGAGCTCATGGTTCTGAGCTGCACAATGATGGCAATAATCTCAATACAATCTGAAGAATAGGTCTAGGGCAGTTTATAAGTTTGTGACAATAGGCCCGGTGGGGCCCGTTTACATGTTATAAATCCTGTAAGGAATTGAGTTGGAAAAGCCGCATCTGCTCACAGTTAATTGACTACAGTTTTATTAAAATATGGATTTCACAGAGTACGCCTTATATCGCGACCACTTTTTGTTGATTCTGACCGGAAACAAGGAGCTTCATGTTCTGCGTAATCTAGTTCCCGAATACCGTAGTTTACTCTTGAGTTATTTGGGAAGAACTGTATGATTTAAATAGGGTTACGTCAATGTTCGAACCTTAATATTTTCCTGGATCTTGGAGCTGCTTGGACATATGAGTCTTTCAGGGAAGCAAATCCAGCATTCCGAATAATCTTACACTGGCTTTGGGTCCTTTTGGGAAAAGTAAAAGTTCTCATACAGGATACTACTCACAAGGTTGCTGAAAACTCTTCGACAGCTCACTACCGGTTTCGCCCTTCTTGGGGCTTATCAGGTAGATGCCGAATTTCCGTCAACCTTATGTTCTACTTGAACCCAAATTGAACTGATTTCGACACTTATTTGCAAATCACTTTGGTTTTCACGGGAGACTCAAGTGAATCGCTCGTTTATGATGTTCATCAACTGAATGTGCTGCACAAAGGCCGCCTCCTGTTTCAGTTGGCACGATATTCCAGAAATCGCAGTATATTTTCATAGAGGAAGCTACTCAGATAAAAGTTCTTCTATTAAACAACAGAAGGTGGTTTATGAACAGATGATTTCGTTACATTCACCCCCTTCGCTAATATAGCTAAATACAATGGAACTTTTGTCTTGCGCATAAAGCCAATCTATGCCGATAAGCCGAGAGTCGCCCTGGAGATTAATGAGATACACTCTCACCCAACAGGGCTGAAACAACCGAACAGTGCCCCTCGGTTTTCCTGCATAAAACAAATTCAGTAACAGGGCAAAATCTCCACTGCAGTTCCAAAATCTTTGCATCCTTATGCAGAGAAAATAAAATATAAATATTTAGTTGGTTAATTACAACGTTTCATTGAAATGTTACAACTGAAAACTATGGCCAGTTTCCACTACACTGAGGTGCCGTAAACGGCACATCTCAGTGGGCAGAACTGCGTGTATCATGTATGCACAACGGCCGTCTGGAAGCAGGATAGGGAAATTTGAGTTAGACACAGTCCACAAAATCCTTTCTACTGGGCAGGTCTGGGTCACTGAGTCCTCTGGCTAACTTTCCTCCTTGAGGACTCTTGACACCTCTAGATCACGATAACTGCATGATGAATGGTTAAGAAGTTGTTATCTTTGTCTACCTGGTGGTTTCATCCCATAGGCGCGACAAGACGGCGCTGCACCCGGACGTAACACTTTTGGTACTCAACACGGTAGCATGGTGGTACCCTCTTTTCCCTTCAGACAATATGGCCTTAGTAAGCTGATCCACAGGAGCAATCAACGGAGTATCCAACATAAGAGAGTGCAAAACATTTTTATCCTTTAGTTGCAAACGGATCACCAAAACAAATGAGAAGGTTTTAATCGGTTCTTTGCGTGAAGGGATTAGGCAATGCTCCTGCTAAATGATGGCTGAAAATCGCGGCTATATTGTATTCTAAACATGGAAGCCTCAAGAAGACCTCCTTCTTGCTTGTCGTTGGTCGTACGTTTGTATGATGAACATCTCAGGCTGTTCGCTTCGCCTGGTGACCCCTATACTGTACCTCAGTTCCGTCTTTAATTTCTCAACCATGCAAATTTTTCCAGCTTCCTCTGTCGGACACTGACGAGGTTGGGTCTCCTCTTAAGTTGTGCAGGTGTAAAGCAGTTCAAGTACTGTCCACTCTATGACCTCCTTGCGAGAAAAGTCATGTTGTAGTAAGCCATTGTTTTGGCATTTCATATGCATATTTAGAACCGATAAGGATAAGGTCGACTCGTCTACCTTGAATGTCATTTTTTGATGTGGTCGTTCAGCGTAGCCAGTAATCTACCAAGACTATCGCATTCCTATTTCGCAGAAAATCTGATCAACACATTTCTTGTATAACCTGGTAGATTTAACCTGGTAGAATTAAGGTTAACCTGTATGACCGTAGATTTTTATTACAAGATAAACGTAATTGCTTGAGGTCCTTAGTAGGAATACCCACAACAACAGTACTTTGGCCACTAGGGTGAGGTAATCAATATTGCCGCGTCCCTGGTAGTGCCCTGTTGATGAATAAACAGAATATATTTAGAGACATCATTGTGCTACCTGTCGCATTGAGTTAGTTGGTTGTCAGACTAACTGGAGAGTATTCTCCCAAGTGCACTTGGTCAGCATTTTAGTTGCTTCTGTGTCAGTTCTTCCAGAGAGCGTGCCTGGTACGGTGAACTACGCATGTTCAAGATTGACAGTCAAGAGATTTCTCTCCTTGTGGATCTTAGATAAACCGTACAGTCTGAGTTTGGTACTCCTGATTGGACTAGTTGCCCAAACGTTCCAGAACCACGCGTTTATCCTTGCTTAAGAGCCCACAGTAACTTTGACAAAGAATACCCTAAGGTCTTCATTTTGTTATCCTAGCAGACGCTTGAGGACATAAGGAAACGAACAAATTTAGAGCTTTCTGATCCAGTAAGAGCATATCGCTGAGTGTTCTCGATAAGCTCAAAAAGGTGGCCAGGGACGTTTATGTTTAGCTCGTCTTCGACCGGCTTAGAGGGCTGATTGTGCAACTGATGGTTCAGGATGCTCTAGGGACAGACGATGGAGCTCACATTCACGAATTTTTTCTCAGTTTTAGTCGTGAAGAGGAAGTATAAAACCGTCACACAACAGAACAGTAGTCAACGAGAGCATTTTGTCCGATAAGTTGGTTCACGGTGCCTGAGTAAGGTATACATTCATTCTGAACCCTTCTTCTTCTTTTCAAGCAGGTGATCAGAAAATCCATTGCCATGCATTAATTTTGTCTTCCATAACCGCACCACAATACTCATTCATTCCAAGGTTCATCCGCTGATAGATCAACTCTCCCGGTCCACAACTGATCGAACCTTTCTGCTTCATTCAGTGGAATGACAGCCTCGATTCAAACGGCACACCACAGGCGGACGAGTTTGCTTTACCTGAGCACACGATGCACACAAACATCACTGATTGCTGCCACTAGAAAGGTTCCAAATTCCTGTAGGGGAAACCCATCACCCAGGGGTCGATGATTCTTCAAGTACCAGAAGTCAGACCTTAAAAATTTGAACCTTTTGCAGCTCCAACGTTTTGCTTTACTCCTCTAAGGAGCACTGTCTCCCTCAGTCGCAAATGATTGCGCGCTGCCTCAGAAGGCAGGATATGCGAATCAGCTCTACGCAAGTTTTCCTGAAGAAGTTCAATTCTGAATTGATTTACAGAGTTTGACTATTGTAGTTGATATTATCTTGGAAACCGAGTAGCCATTCACTTTGCTGCAACCTGTCCGGCCATTCGTCAGTGTACGCAAAGGCGTCCTAACCCACACTAAGCTCTGCGATTAAAATAACCACGTGTTAATCTATACGTCAGCTAAGTGGACTCTAACTTGACCCAAGAAGCCCAACTTTTGGTAGCCTCTAATGGAGACCATTATCATTTAACTACGGGAAAGGGATCCAGAAAATTCCATAAGAAAGGTTTGCTAAGTGTTCCGTAATAAGCTGGAGAGTACACCTAGGACCTGTTTTTAGCATATTAGCGTTGAAACCGTGACACCAAATTGTTGTTAGGTAGTGTTGAACTAAGTGAAGTACCAAGACGTGGTCTCATGAATTTACGTATACCAAGGCAAACGCCGAATCGATGTTTTGTTATAGAAGCAAAGAGTTTTTTTGACTATTGAAGTTTTTCTACAAAACATGAGGCCGTGTTTGTAAACGGGCCCTTCTGAGGGCGAGTTCGAAAAACAGATTGATCCAACAGATGCATAGAAGGTGACATGAATGACACCGTGACAGGCCCACCTTCTGGTTTTAGGTACTCATCTGTTCACCTTGAATGCCAATCTACAGTCACTCTTGCTCTTAATTCCACCCTCCCGTAAGCGTTGCTCACTTTTTGTATTGATTTGCAACCCCGTTTAGTGTGTGGATGCGTGGATATATGGATGCATGGATGTATAGATGCATATTTCACTCGCATTACTGCGACTGTCCATTGTAGTTAGTTCTCTCTGTGTTGTTGTTTGCCGGTTATTTGGGACATACACCCACACACCACTCCTGGAAATGACAATACTTACTTAGGGATATGGTATTCACCAGGAATCCTGATTATGCATTGCGTTACTCGAACTTACAAAACAGTGCAACTACTGAGTAGTTTGCTGGTTACCACATTGTTCAGATACATGTTCGGATGTACGAAAAAATATTTTCAGATAGCCAGTAGTGATTTCTACTCAGGGAATCGCGAGAAGAGGAGAACAGAAATGAGTGCCCGATGGCTCCTATGTGATTCATAAAATTGCGCCTTTGCGCCCCTTTCTGTCGCAGTTTCTCCTCTGAGTGGCTGTCGTATGTACTTCTCAAAACATCATACCATTTACGAGAATTATGGTGATGATGCTTATCGCTCTTAGGAACGATCTCAGACAAAACTGCAATGAACTCTCTAATGTTGCATTCAGTCCTGAACTACCAGATATTACCTGACCAAAACGTCTCATTGATTCATTTATTCCCACATTGTTACGGTGCAAAGTACAGCATTTTTAATAGTGAGTTATGTCATCAGCTTGCCAGGTTTGGGGTTTAATGGTCTAAAGTCCAGTTAGACTTTTTGAGTGAGATGCATGGAGGTACCGAATGTAACCATTTTTTTCACTTGCATCATCTGGTTGGTCAGTCAAAATCACAAGGATGAATTTACGCGATGCTTAGTTATGAACTGGTATTCTGAAACTGAACTCACTGTAATGCAGCGAAGTGCACCAAGCTGGCGGCAAATCAAATGGTTAAATTGATTTCTTAAATGCTGTCTGAAACAGTCACTTTACTGGTTTTGTACGAACCATTTTGACTGTCAAACCGATCCCTGAGAAATGAATCATTCTGAGATACAGCTGGTCTTATGTCGGTCGGCTTGGATGCAGTTTCAAATAGTGTGATCCTCTGTTTAATGTTAGTCCCGAGTTTCCTTCTTTAACTTATCATTATGAATTTCAAATTCGTGTTTTGCACTTATTCATCATTTCGAACACAGTGAATTTTTCATCTTCCCGATCCGGCTCCTAGTTCAAACGTGTTTGGTGCTCCAAGTCTGAGAGACGTGGAGACATTTTAGTGACCCATGGGCTTTATTTATTTATAAAAGTTGCTATATTTACGTGGCATCCAGGCAAAGTATACAGTCTACGTTATATATGTTAGGACGGTCAGGTCTTAACAAACGACCCTTTGTTATATTTCAATGAGACTTCATTTTCTCTGTTGTAGCCAGTTGAGCCGTAGCGTTCTTTCTTCCATTGGTTCTTTTGCAATATAGCCGATCTTCATCAGGTGTGCGTTGTCTTCTTCCTTGAGGTTTTCCCACTCAAGTACTAGACTACCAAACGTGATAGAATAAATTCCATCAAGCTCCTAAATCAACCAGCTAGCACACAGACACAACAATATTAAACTATTTTCTAACCATTTTCAGGCACCTGTAATGAGCCTCTAACCACACACACAACTTAAGGTAGACTATATTGCCGAGAAATTAGGTTTGTTGTGACTTGATTTTCCCGGCCACATGCTGATTTTCTCTGACAATCTGATCTTAATAATTTCTCATTTTCGTACAATTTTACCTACTCATAATCAGGGTTCTAGCTCCGATCACAATGCTGTTTACCATTGAATGCTGTCTGTCCAACCTTCTCGGGTTTACTCTCCCTGAACTGACGAACACAGGTTTTGGTTTCCTACATATGCGGGAATAACTGAGGTCCGAACAACAGTCACTACTGTGATGTAAATTGAAGTAGGCCATAAAAACACCTTACTAGAGCATTGGAGATACTTGGTGGGGTTTTTGGCACTGTAGTACAGCGTGTGGGTGAAATGCAAATTTGGACAAAATTATTGAGTGTTTTTTGCAACAGCGTATATGAATGGGGCGAACCGTCGCTCTTTCTTTGCAAATCCCTTTGGGGTTTTACACCTGCCAGCTCCCCAAATGGAACGAAGTAAGCGACCAATCCTCTAGCCTAACTATGACCTCAACCCAAGCATACGATCGTTTGCGACGTCGTTTTTCGCCATTGAGACCCAGTGACAGAGAGCATGAACAGAAAACTTAGTTCAAAGTAATAAACAGGCTCAAAATGTGTAAAAATGGGGACGCAGCTTCGATATCTGGTTTATTTAAACCTAAGGAATGTCGCTGGTTAAATTCAAACTGACGACTTACACACTCATAAGTCCTCTTGCAACATGACCAAGAGACGGAAATCATGCTGCCAGTTAGTGCGGTATCTCAAAATTTGAAGTGAACATGAACGAAGACAATGTATTTCTCTACAGAACTCTCTGTAGCCTCGAAATCCAAAATTCTTCCGATGGAAGGCAGCTAATGTGAGTGTAATAGCTACGCTCATCTTGAAGACCGAAACATGTAATGCAATTGTGTAAAATGAATCATATCGCGCTAAGAAATCCCAATGCAGTTTGCGCGTGGGTACCTGAGCTTACGTACGCCTCCACGCCACAATTAGGAATAAGTCGACTGCGTCAGTTATACTATCTTACCAGGAAATCTTCACAAACTATAACTGAGTCATCCTCTGTTAGGTTTACATTTGTCTTTATCTTTAGGCGAATCTAGGAACAGCAGTGCACTTCAGATTTGCAGCACTCAGTTCATGCTCACTTCCTCGTTACCCATGGACAAATAAGGATGCCAGTTGGAAAAATAAGCTAATTTCAGAGGCACTTGAATACACGTGCTAATCAAAGAGTTTATTTGAAATATAATATTTTCTCATTTGTTTTAACAATCAAAGCTCTTTCTTTAAGTTGTCCACCTGTGACGTGGCATAAGGGAACGCTGAATGGGAATACCTCATTACCACACTGATAATGAAGAGGACTGAACATTGCTCTACACTGCTTCGGACTGGTATCCGACCTTCGTGTAAACTTAAGCGTCAAGATGCGATCAGGTAATAGAATATACAATAATCTGGGTTGGAACGATCAATTATAGATTATGGTTAGCTTGTCTTGGTGTGATCCATGGTGCACTATATAAAGGTGCAATTTGTCTGGTATGACAAGTTACCGAAAAGCCTCTTATGACTAAGCCGTAGGAAACAACCGACCAAATATACTTTAAAGTTCCAATAGGAAAATTCGAGTTGCTTTCACGAGCGCCCTAGCTCTGAACAGCCTGTTGCGACTAATCGTGCGTATCAACTAACTCAAGTTATACCTGTTTATTTTTTTTAAGGTGACCCGAAAGTGAATTCTCAAAGAACACCTGACCTTGGGTTGGAAAGTGTCAAGCAATCAGGCGCTTGTACGACATACAGCTCACTGACAATATTCCGATTGCCAGCCGCGCTATCTACCTGACCGACTCCGGACCACTTTGAGCTTGCTTATTAGCAATGATTATCAGATGAGTATGAGTACACAGATCGTTCAACTCACTACTCAGATCGTCTACTTTTAAACAAGGAAATGAGATTACAGTGAGTAAACGGAAAATTCCTGAGAACTTGATTCAACCAAGGGTGGTCGCTTCAAGCTTTTTGTGGAATCTGTTGTGGTATTACCCGAAGCGACGGCCCTTTAACAGTTATCCTAGAGAGGGCAGAGCAGGTTTCAGCGCGCGCCTCTAAGTAACTCCAGGGTAAGTCAAGTACTGAATCTGTAATTCTGTACAAAGCGTGTACGCTAGTTGCTGCCATTAACCGAATTTGACATATAAAACACTGACAGGACAGTGTCACAGATCAAGTGGCCTCCCCACTCGCTCGTGGCGTTTCATCTCAACATTAATTTTTGGTGGACCAACAGACCGTATTTTAAACCAACTGAGAGCACTTGGTTCCAGATTAAGACTCCCGTTGATCAGGTCGTGGTGGCTCTACTACACACATAAAAATAGATCGATACTCTTATAGATGGAAGCTGATCGGACGCGGACAAGGCTACTCCGTATATTCTGCTTTACAAAAATGGGTGACTGCCTGCTTAGCCAATAATTTTTTCACCACCACACCATCGACGGCACTACAACTTACGTCCGTTCGTTCTTATCTGATAAACAGAATGGGTACCAGGTCGCTCATTAGCTGACCTAGCTAGAATTCGGATTCAATGATTTCATGCTAAACGCCAAGTGGGATATTTTAGAAAGTGGAATGGTTTTTCGGCATTTTGTTCAGTATATCCGCTAGCAAACAAACTGTTATACTGCGGAGTGAGGACACGGAGTCACCCTCAGCCAACACCTTCGGGTAACATCACGCTAGTTCCCGTGACATTTATTAATACTGATGACATAATACTTCATCAAAACCGTACTCATTACGTTCTACTTATCTCGCAAACTTGGTGGGGGTGCACCATAATCTGCACTTAGGAGGATGCC
This sequence comes from Opisthorchis felineus, assembly GCA_004794785.1. Lineage (NCBI taxonomy): Eukaryota > Metazoa > Platyhelminthes > Trematoda > Opisthorchiida > Opisthorchiidae > Opisthorchis > Opisthorchis felineus. Next base: position 58,073 of record SJOL01005977.1, on the reverse strand, counting down.
TCTCTTCCTGCAGAATAAAATGCATTACCAACCCAACCCCCTAGCTGTTGTTTGTGTTCTGGCGTCACTTCCTACTTTTGTATATAAATATCGTCAGCGCTGATGTCTGCTCATTTTAATCTGCCATCAGCCTATGGGTTCTCAAGATGACAACGCGGAGTAACGGCCTGAAACCGAAGCGAGTCATTTAAACAAGTCCACGGAACGATCGCGTTGAGTTTATTGCTAACGTTGGTGGCATCATGCCTTGGGATTCCGCGGGAAAGTTGAAAGCTGTACGGCAAAACATGAGTTTCAAAAGTCCTGAAAAAGGAAGTGGAAACACCAGTGATGTGATCCAATTGATGTGGAAGGTCGTGTAGTGGCAAACGTGACCTGTATACATTTGAAGAGTAACGAAGACGCCTATACTTGACTACTTTGGTTCGGAAGTGTGTTTAACGGTGAATATATGGTCTAAGTATCACGAGTAAAACGTAGCGTATTTAAATGACAATTGAAGTAATTTTTCGGAAGACATCTCAAGATGCCACCAGCAAGAAGTGGGCAACTTGTTATTACAGCCTTTCAGTGAACTGAAACTGCACACATTAGTAGTAGTTTTTTTCAGAGCAGTAATTTGAATATTTAAGATGACATTATTTTCTATGGTGTAATCATCCTGGAAATGACCACAATAGGAGCGATGTTGACCAACCAGAAAGACACACTTGCTTCAGCAATCCAAGCAATTTAAGCAGCTACGATCTTCAAACCTATAGACATGGTGACGCAACACACAACGCACACAACTTGATATACAACACCACACTTTGTTGCGAAACCTTGGGATGAATGACAGCTGTTTTAGAAACACTGACATTTGGACGAAGTTGAGATGCTGCCGAGGCAGGTGCTGTGGTTATGCACTGTTATTCCTTCACAAACAGTGTATTTAAAGAACTTATTAATTCTTTCTTAGGCCACGTTGATTTACGCTCAAAACACCAAAAGTCGAATCGTTCAAATGTGGGTAATAGGAATGCAATAATAAAATAGAAAAATTGTACTAACCCCTAATCGCGGGATTATGCCAGCTTCCATACACCGGGTTAGGATTTGTAAATTCTCAATGGGAACCTGAACAAACAGGCAGGCAGGAAACATTACGCCTACCTAAAGTTCATACCGGCTTAAGACAAGTGGCCACAAGATGACCAAGCCCACGTGTTTGTGCTAAACTAGGTGCACCATGACGGTGTCAAAGAGCCGCTCATGTTCAGATCAAAACAAGAAAGGGCGTGTAGGAGCATAATGGAAACAACAAACCAAGAAATCCCGTAGTACACAATAAGAATAGGAGAAAATAATCCAAAGAACCTTCAAGTGTAGGAGGCAGCATATGGATCTAGTATAGCATCTTCTTCTCCCTGAAGCTTCTCGAGTTGAACAGATGATTATGCAAATGATAGTGCACTGACACATCATCTTCAAATCGACAGAACGCTCCAACAAAATTCACAGACTGAACAACCTGAGGGACAGAACACAACTCCGCTTCCTACTTCCCCCAATTTAGAACTCTTCAAAACCGAAATTCGCCTTTCATGACGGAGTGAAGAGCCATGGTAATGTTGCTAGTTCCTGAGTCACAGCCTAGCTTAGAGAAAAGGTTCCATGGCCTCGTTCTGGGCTCTGAATCAAAGACTTTTATAAAACTCAAGAATAAAGCGTATAAAAGTTTCTGTATTCTCAGCTCTTTATTTCTTAGGCGACACGCTGGAAATAAAAGACTATAGGTACTTCGTTCTCCTCGGAATCCGCGCTGCTCTGTAGAGCCACTTCCACAATATCAGCGTTCAGCAGCAGGTTGTCTAGATGGCTTTTCGGGATTTTCTCTGTAGTATGAAACAGGCAGATCACACGCTGGTCGTCACTCTTCTACCGTTTAGCCTCACTTTGGAGATTGCAGTGATTGTGTCCACTTTGAATCCTTGTGAAGCATGCTTTGTTTACAAAGTAAAAGGCAGGCTTCTAATATTGGTTCACTAAGTCTTAAAGACTTCAACAGTTAGTTCTTATTTCCCGATAACGTTACATTTTAGCGCTTCAGATATCAGTCTTCTTTGGCGATTGACCTAAACAGTGGTTTGGGAAACCAAATCAGGTTAATCCTCAATCCCATACTGGATGGGTTGTGATATTGAGAAAAATGCCCTCCAAGCAACCAGCACGACTAAGACGTACAAAGCGGTGAACTGGTCAGAATGGATGTACTAAAAGGCTACAATTTTTGTCCATGGACTATTTTCAGGGATACTTGCGACATCGTAGATATCCATAGGGTTGTATCTCTTAAATTTTCCCATTCATCCTTTAAACTTCGTAAATTTCCTCGCACAATCTTGCAATGAAAGGCTTCTGTAAACCAGCGTACCCAACGGATAATGAAGAGTTTTGATGGGAACCGCGTTTCCAGCGACGATAGAAGGCCATCAGTTTCACAAAAGTAATTCCTTTTGACTTACACACTAATTTGCATACCAGTTCGGTTTTGACGGGAGACTTAGCTGGAACCCAGATGAATTTTTCGTTTTATGATGTTCTTGTGATGTGCTTAAGAACATCGTAAAACGAGTGATTTAGCTGGGCTCCAGATGAATCTCTCGTCAAAACCAAATTGGTATACAAATGAGTGTATAACTCGAAATTCGTGCAATTTGGGTTCAAGTAGAAAATATGCTTGACGGAAACTCGGAGACTGCGCCTATCTGATTAGCCCGAAGAAGGGCGAAACCGGTCGTGGGGTGTCGAAGGTTTTTCAGCAACCTTATGCGTAATGTATTACGTCTATATAAGTAATTCCTTTCGTTATTACCTAACTTCTATGGTTTTAATGGGAGTCTCTCTGACACTACTTTATTCTAGTTCACTGTTATTGCGTTTGTAGAGATATCTAGTTGGACAAACTCTCGAAATTTTCACCAGTATGACCGATCCTCAAGCTTACAGAAACTGAGTCCAGTAACAATAATCACACCACGAATTTAAGCCTACCTCGAGGCCAGTCACAAGCTAATTCGTGTTAGCACATGACACGTTCTAAAACAGAATAATAAATGCACCGGACGGAACCGCCTTTAACACGCAAAGTTTTTGGTGGATCACTGTAATGAAAAAAAGACTATGAATGGAGTGGATTTGGTGAACGCATCACAGTTTATGGGTATCAGACTGATATTAGACCGGAAGAGGCTTAAATCCCCACGTCAATTTATTTGGAGTGTGCTTCAGTATATTGAAATCAGCATGTTGACCACACCGAAAAGAAACCTCATTTAAGTACAGAATCGAAACAAATGAAGATTTGATTTTCGCAGTTCAGCAGAGCGTCACTAGGTTTCTTTCGGCCATCAAGATGTTGATACAAGCTTCAGAGAACGGTTCCCAACGTTTTTTTGACCACACCACATTGTGAAAGCATAAAAAGCTAGAAAACCGAGCACGGTTTTCCAGTCCAATGTGGAACAATGCAAAATTAACGGTATCATCGGGCCAAGCTGGCAGTCAAATCCCTCCAGTAATAAGCAACAGCTAATGTGGAGCGATTCGGCTGCATGCATTGAAGTGCCAATTGTTAAACTGGTGCAGTAGAGATCAGTTTGCAGTAAACATTTTCTTTATATGCACCCAGAGACTACGATTCATTAGTTCATTGTAGTGAACGAAGATGCAGGTGGGCAGTGTTCTATGATAGTTAGCTGGATAAAGCGCACATGAAATCTTCAAACGGAAATTTGATAAACTAAAAATACCAATCTGTTTATTACAATAAGCGCAACCCTATGAACACTCACCGCTCCCATCCCTCCGACATTCACCATGTCATCCTACCACCCCGCTGATGGACGCTGCCTCATATCCTCCTGATATGAAGACGTCCAGGTCTTTTTCAAAGTTCGGTAGCATCCCTGGTCTACCAGCTTGAAGAATGTACTAGCATCCTGGCAGTTGTACAAATTTATGAGGGTCTCATGTAATCACTGAACATACCTTGAAACTCTTTAACCTGGCATTGAATGAGATCTGGTTTTCTAATGATACTCTGTGCAATTTCCTTCCAGCCCCTCTGAGAATAATATCTAGATATAATATGATAAACGATCGACAGGAAGAGTAACTGTGTGGTCAAAAAATGGCAGACGACTGTATACATTTTTTGCCCTTGACTATTTCCCAACTAAATATACCGGCATCTCAAAGATGTTCTGCGAAAGTTCTATCGCATTTTATGACTTATGAAATAACAGTCTGGTTGTTGAACTGGCTATGCAACTGCATTGTGTAGAAGAAGACGGCAGACTACTTAAAGTCAGAAATCAGTGTGATTGATGAGGGATCGGAAATTTGGATCATGTTGATCTGAAGTGCGTTCTATGCTAAATGAAGCTGAATTTTCCGGATTGGGCCATTAAAACCGCCGAACAGTCTCCCAGGGGTGCCTAAGAAGGGAAAAATTTCGCCGTTTTTCTGGACAGATTTTATCACATTAAAGTGCTCACTGGTGATCTATGCCCGCACAATGCGCACCAACAGCTAACCAACTTCCCTATAGGTAGTCCAATACTTGAGGAATTTGGAAGGAATCATTATTGAGTTTACTGGTTCCTACTGGTTTTCCCCTTTATCTGGTCACTTACTGATGTAATCCAGACGCTTGTCAGTTCGAAACTTCTCAGTGCAGTTAAATCTCAGGCGAAAATCTTGGTAGATTTGCGGAGTTAGCGAGGTGCCAGAGGGGAAATGAAGACCATCGACACAAGATTACCAGAATCTCAGTTACCACGGAATCAACATGAAGAATTTTGGGGCTAAAGGTATAGGATGAAAATTGTGACTGATAATTTGCTGATTTTTCCGGTGTAATACAATAGAAAAAAGCAACTTGGTAATTAACTAAACTTAGTTCCAAACCCTATATCTTTGTCTGCAAAGTTTATGAGGTTTGATATAATTTCTGCCGTAAGTATGTGCCAAAATGGAATCGGGATTTCGAGGACAGGGCACAATAAGTCCCATAAAATTACAGGTTGACAATGGGAATAAATCATTTAACGAATACGAAAAGGGTTTCGTCCAATCAGCATCTACTGATTCATCCAGCAGCCCGACACGAGTTACATTTGCGTTGCGCACATCGACAACCACCTTCGCGTGAACCATGAACACGTCGAGGAACGTATGGGGACCAGATATGAAGCGAGCCGTCGGGGTGCAAAACACGCACGGATCAATAAGGAAACGGACTGGTATTCCCCGACAATTCAAAGATATTCCGAAATCACTACGACAGTGTCGGGTAATAAGAAATGGCTGAAATGCAGAAAAATTGCAGGTCATTCTGGTTGCAGAAGTGGCGGCTCACCACATAACACATTGAACATACGCATATATATGTATATATGCACATTGTATATACGTATACGTATACACGTAGCATATAATATAGGACTTATTATAACGACTGGATAATACATGAGAAATAAATCTATCTCTTGTTTCACAATGTGCTGAATTCATTCTTCTCTGTTTTCGATTAATAACGTTGACGTAGAAACAGACATATCGTTTGGACTCATTTTGATGTGGTCAGTCTTCATAGAACCTAACCAGAGGCACCAAAGCGCCAGACCGTATTTGTGACATGATCGGTTAATTCATATCACGCGAAAGCAGAACAAAGTTGCAATTAAACACTTGCTTCAAAACAATATTTTGGTACCGGGACTGGCTGTGAGTGTACAGTCAGATGTTTTTCACTGAACCGGGACACCTTTGCAAACACAACGAATTTGCTTCTAGGCCAATCCGTTCTTGGCGTGGTCCAAACTATTAGTGCTGCACACACAGTAAACCTAGGATTCCATTTTTCATTTAACGCAGTTCTAGAATAAACCTGGAATAGAGTGCAAAGGGTCTATGAGAGTTCTCATCACTGTTATGAAAACAAGGTCCCAGTGGCTGAATTTATGGGCGACTAGACTGTGTACAAAAGTCACTGTAAGTCAATGTTGATGAATAAGTAACAGGACCGTATAAGGCCTACCGATTGACTCCTTGCCCGACCTACACATTATCTTCAACGCTCACCATCTTGCTGTCGTTAGCTTAAGCGAGCTAGCTGTGCACATTAGTACCCCGTTTGTTACAGTAATCTTCTTATGGAGGGAACCTTAGGAACAGTGAATAAAATGCAATCAGCCAATTCCAAATAAATGTCATGGGATTTCGCATGTGTCAAAGTTTTTTCCTAAAACCCTATTTACTGCCTACAGATTATACGTAAACGCATGCACCAGAAATTGCCCCTGATACTTCTTGAGTCACTTCGTTTGTAATGGGCCAATTTGACCCCACGGACAGTAGCGTCCCCGCAAAACTACTATTTGGCGGGTCACCCTACAGCTGACTAGCACTGGTGGCTGGTATGCAAAGTTTTTGTTATCATCCTGGAGCTTTTGAAGTCAGACTGATGTTTAGCTGCATTAAAAGTGATTTTGAATGGGTCCCGGTAGCCAAATTGCTGCTGTGAAAAGTCTTATTGTTCGCTCTGTTATTCGTTCAGGTTTCTCTTGCCGAACAACGAACGCCGGGTGGAACCGTCCAGCAAACTGGACGCCAAAAAGGCAACCTACCTAGTGGTTCTTATCTTTTGGATAAAACACACTAAATGAGAACGCGGTTCGGACAGGACCTGTAAAATATACCAACCATGTAGTGTTAGTAGCATGCGAGTGAGTTATGTCTCCTTCAGCTCATTGCCTTGTGATACAGTTATCAAAATGTCAGCAACAAACATTTGCGGGTTGAACCCGTGGTCATGCTGACTTGTTTCTATGCCGTGTTGTTGAATGGACGTCATATGTTGAGTCTACATCTCAACAACAACTCCCAAAGCGCCCCTCCTTACCCGAATAAACTACACTGCACTTGGTTTTCAAACGCATAGCTACAAAAAGCACGTTCGTAATTAGTGACACAACATTAAGAGGAAATGTATTCCTCCGGTAAAATTTACGTCCGCACGACCGATAAACTGAAACCTTAGGTACACTGTTTTCTGAGCAAGTCGATCTCATCCAGGTTCCAACATATTTGCAGACACATGGGTAACCTAGGGGAAAACAGACCTAGTTGTCGGGGAATAGGCCTTATTTGGATTCCGGTTTTGCTGATTTTCTTAAGTCCATTGAACACTGGCGTGTTAGGACCCGCTAGTTAATGCTTCCTGAACGAGCCTAGTGTTGTAATTCTTCTCAATCCCACTGACGAGTCTACCGCTTCAACGTCTCAAAAATTAGCTATTTGTGGAGAGCAGAATAATTTAAAGTTGTGGCCGTCAGTAATTTTGTTTTCCGAAGTCCGAAGCAATATCACAGATAATTCAAGTGCATTAGCAAGAGTGGCGCGCCACAGTTAAAAACTTTTGAAAAACGTCTGGGATAAAAGTGCATGTAAACGACATGTGCACCATTCTAATGCGGTTATCGTCCAACCTGTCACAACGGAGTCTACCAACTGGTATTAGTAAACAGGTTGAGCGCCACGTGGTTCTTCATACGAAAACGTTTTTGTCAAAGCACGGCGACATTTAGAATAAGATTTAATCATACTGAGGTTTAGGTTACCACACATAAAAATTCTTCAGGATTTGTGCAGTCGAAGTGACCAACTGTTGTAGGGAATCTCTGTGAAGCCTGACTGGTGAGAGTAGCAACCAGTGTAGTAACAGTGTGCGTTCGGTATGATGTGGAGTCCACTACCATCCGAATGGCAGTTACTTTCCAACAGCCGAGATACGATAACTAGTAGGCTGCCTCTGATACAATTTTGTGACGCGGTTCACACAACAAACAACTCACCAGGTCCCCTACAGGAATCGATTACTATTTGTATATCAGATAATTCATCAGTGGTCAGTTAAGGCATATCCATCAGGTTCGGCAGATTAAGTTGTCGAAACTTCAAGCAACTGACCAAAAATTGTTTCTTCTAGGGCAGAGCTGAAGTATGCCTCCAGAGGGAAAGCAATCTTTTGTTACACCCGACCTCTCCAGTGATGGCGTAGGATGGAGGACAATGGTAAGGTCTGACTGAAAAAAATCATCCACTTGGAGCAGGAAAATAAAGTGCACGTGGTGCAAATCCGAAACCTAGAAATAATTTTCGGTTTTGCAAATTTTCCTAAACATGTGATTTAGCATGGGTTCACCAACGATTCCAAACTCATACCACAATTCTTGGGATTATGAAAATTCCAAAGAGGTTTGTTATGAAACACTCGAATCTTAAAGATTTTTCTGTTTATACGACACTGAAAATCACCGAAACCTGACCAAGTAAACCGAAATTCAATTTGCGTTTGCTTCCTACTGATCACAAAACATTCTTCGACTACTTGAAGCCGTAAACACTCTGAGTTCTCTACAGGGGTTTTCGAAAGACAAAATATTGTTCCAAGGAGACTGTTGCCATTGGTCAAAAAGTCTGCCTAAAGTCACAAAAGGAATAAACGAACCACGTTCGTGCACACTGGATTTGATTAGTCAAAAAAGCCTCGCGAACTGTCTGTGAATAATTCGTACTTATATCAGAACCAGTACCAAAACTCGACCTACTTTTTCATATAGGGCATCTTTCCATTTCACGGACAGCTTCTGAATTGTACTCTCATAGATTCCGAGCACAGCAACATCAGCATCATGGTCGTAGGGAATGAAGTCCTTGTGTCTGAAACGGATAGCGTACGAATGAATAAAGAGCATGTAGCTCATGTTTCTTTAACGCACTGACCTCTATTCAGAGTTATAACGCTAATTCATGAGGAGTGGCGGACGTAGGAAATTTAAAAGAAAGGGACGGTGCAATAGCTCCTCATATAGTCGCCCAGATTTGGCTTTACTATTACGGCAACCTCTGTAGTTGAGCACTCCAAATTCTCAAAAGCGCTCTTAACAAATTGTATTGATTAGTCTGGTTATACAGTGCCCTTGCAATCGCACCGACGTCATTGCAGCGACAACTTGTTTCTTAATACTTATTGGGGATTCACGACAGCCACAAGACATGGAGCTTCGGTTCCTTCAAAATATCGTGAACTCTCAAGCATGACATAGTTCGCCTATTTTTCAGAGATCGCAGTGGACAAGACCTGTGGTTTTCGGGCAGAACTCACCAAGCGGTAAACTCTGAATCGATGCATCTCCTAATTATCTGGTACATTTGACGCATATATATCTATGGTGGCTCATCGTTGAGAATGTTTGACAACGAACAACTACAATCCTGGTGAGACGTTCGAGCGAGCAAGCGCAAAGTATCAGCAAAAACAAAGCAAAAGAGAATGGCTGAGCACAAGAGGTCAGTGAGTCTTTTATGACATTCTTCGAGCTGCGGGAGATAGCATCAACGCTAAATTGTCCAGCGTGCCATCAAAACAGACGACATCACTCTAAGCATTGAAAAGTTACGAGCATCACATATTTTCTTGGAAAACATCGGCCGGTACACTTGTTTTCCAGTTCGCACTATATGCAAGCTGTGGAAGAACTATGACTCAAGCAAAAACAGCGTAGTTTTTAGTATTTGCGGTTATGGTCGTCCTAAACTGATGATAAAAGGAAGATAAAATTCATTTTCGGTTGTACACCAAGATTTCTATAGGTAGAATTGAGTCAAGAAAAATACTTCGATATTACGAAGGCCGCTTAGCACACCCATTTGAAGACAGCAATAGTGTATATCCATCTGAGCATCATCAGCGTAATTTTCAAATGACTTAAGCAAACTGAGAGTGCTGTATTGCGAACCTGACAGCGTGTATAAAAAATAGATCATCTCAAAAATGGGTAACTCATCTTGCCAACGCTTTTCTCTTGTGCGGACGAACAAGAGAAATGATGCACTGCTTCGGCTATTGACAGCGCAAATCAAAATAAGAAATGAAGACTGAATTAAAAAATAATGCGTAAAGGGTTATCGATTTGACAGTCTTTCTAGGCAAATTTATTGCTAACGTCGTTGGGAAATCATTCTCACGTGAGAACCGAATTATCTATCCGACAATTTGTGGTGTCAGAATAGTGAGCCAGAGAGGATATCAAGCAGAATTGCTTGTTAAAAATTCTTAAGAATAAGAATTTCCCTCTGGAAAGCGACATTCAGACTACTTGTTTCAATCCGTATTTTCCAGTCTAATCTAAGTTAGAATATTTGGATTCCATACAACTGGCTTCTGATACATTTTTCTATTAAATGTATTGCAACTTTGGATTTGAAAGTCACAGAACTCACAGAACTCATGGGAAATTCTCATAAAGTCTTTGCATTGATTCATTTAGTACCTGTAGTTAAGTTGCACCGGACAAGATATACTGATAGATTCAAATACTACTCCTATGTTGCTGTGTTTTTATTCGTTCACACGTCCTACTGGTGTATGCAACCCGAGCAGAAGTAATATCATTGGGCCTGCAAATGACATTAACAAGAAAGACGACTTAGTATTTAAGTCATACTTATCGTAGATGGTAAAAGAAAGCAAATCTGACCCACCGGAAGGATAACTACTCTGCAGGTGCCTTTCGAGCGACTGGGCTGATTGTAAAACTTGGTAAATAACTTCTTAACCATGCATTCTGGTAATGAACACAAAACGGAACAGACAACCGTCTCACCAAGCAGAACAGGGTTTTCTAACGTTCAAATATAATCCACTACGGACTGGTTTCAGTTCGTGAGCTCCCAGCACTTATAAGTTCCGCATATTTACACAGGCTCTCAGTGCAGACGTAAACCGCCTGGCGGGACACAAGTTTGCCTGGACCACAAGGCAACTGCCGCATCGCGTCCATCAGTCATTCCATTCTAATCCAGGCAAATAGATTGATAGCTGTGGTGCTCTCTCTTTAACAGCATCCTGCAAATTAAGTGCACTGTGTACTTGTTGAGTCTGCAGGGTCGAATAATCCGCCGGTTTCATTACCGCAGTCGACGAACTCAACAGACGGAGTCGCATATGAAGCCTTTTGCATTCCCAGTGGTTATCTTGGCAACGTCTAGGAAGTTTGGCCACACACGAAAAAAAGTTAAAGACGCTGTTCTGTGTCGAATATCGTGCAACAACTCAGTGTGACTAGGAGAGGCTGCTGCTAGTTGAGTAATGACTGGTTGCAGAAAATGGTTGGATAAGAACGTAAATGAAAAAGATGAGTTGCCTAAACTAAATATTACTCGCCCAAAACTAGGTGGCTGAGTGCTTTGGCTTAAAACCTACTGTAAAAAATACTGATATCTCCAAAATGGGAAAGGAACTTCTCTCATGATCAGCAGTCTCTAGCAAGATGCATTGGTAAACCTTGAAAAAGTACCCCGAGGTAACAACTTCTCTCAAAGTCTACGTGTACCGGTTTACAGGATTTAGTGGAATCTGTCTACCTGTCCATTTGCCCATCCATATATCTATCTATCCTTCCATCCATCCATCCATCTATTTATCTATTTATTTATGTATTTGGCTATCCACCTATCTACGTGTCTGTCTGTTCATTTTTTATCTGTCCATTGTTCCATTATTCCATTATTCCATTATTATTATTCCGGCCACCTTATCACCGAGGATCAAGAAACCTAAGGTTCATCATACAAACACTTTCAGATATTGTTCTCATAGGACACCGTACATATCCAGTACTGAATTAACTGAGTTTCCTGCTCTGTCTGCACTCAATAACCCAAAAGCTGGAATAATGTGTGCAAAAGAAGATTTAGTATTCCTGTTTGCAGGCTACAAATTTGTTCTGTAGTTCGCTTAGACAGTACGGTCGTTCCTTTGCTATTTTTTCATTCACAATTAGAAATTTGATACCACATTCATGAGTAAGAACAGATGGACTTACCATTCTACCTTGATGTGCATATATCTAACTGATACACAAAAGCGGGGCATGTGACACTCGTTGTAAACCGAAAAACTAATTTGAACGAAAAATGAACCAATGAGTTAAGCAAAACCAGAGGGCTTATCAAAACTTCTTATGACGTATGTACAACAATATTATGTCTCTATTTAAGAAAAAGCGCTCTTATCAGGGGGACACTTTTCACTCCAGAGATTATTCCCAGTCGAGAACGTTATTCATCTGGATATGCTCTGAATCCTTGAACTAACGGAAAATCCCAAAAAGATTTGCTGTACTCTATGGACTCAGGTCTACAAGAAGATTATAGAACATTGGGTGATCTCATGAGATTGGCTGGTCAACTAGCCTGACACAAGCGGGATTCTTCTCGAATGGTTTAGCTGTGGTTTAGCCTGGGATATGTACACAGCGCCATTTGTTGGAATAGATCACAAATGAAATACGGAACGCTGCTAGCGACGCTGAAAAGTAAGACAGAGGAACGCCTAATAACCCGAAATTAATTAGGTTTTTGATAAGTGCTTCTTTTAGCGTCACATTGGAGTTGACAAAGGTTTTGCGGTTTTATTTGAGTTTGGTTTTGGAACAAAGGAAACGCTGTCTTGTGATGTTCTAGTATATGGGGGACAATAACCCACATTTTCGTGAGTGAGATTCGGTCAAGATGCAAAAGTCCGGAATATTCGCCGCTCCCAAAACAGAAGGGTTAAGGCATCTCATTACATGTTCACAAATATTGTTTAGTTCGTCCGATTACCAGCAGAGACTTGTCAACCGAATCCATATCAGAGAGGATCGTCCGCACGAGATGCCGTGTTTGACTGGCCTTATAATTACACTGTCACGAAAAAAACCAGCTTCGTACGATGGGGGAAAGTCTACACATGTTTTGCCGCGGAAAAAGTTACTAAGCGAAAGCACTTTTTTAGTGTCGAGTAAATACCTATTTAGTAGACAAAACGCAACATAAATGCACTAAAAATTTATTTGATAAAAACGCTCGCTTATGGCTGAAACCTTTCGTCAGAAGAATAATTCTTATGAGGCAACCCCGTAAGAGACGCAGAGTATGTAAAATCCTCCAGTGACACACGCACAGCACAGTTCATCGAATTGACTGCGTCCTGATCAAATGCACTCCCGCTTTGGATAATTTACTAGTGCAGGCTTTCGCAAACTACAAAACCACGGAAAGTAGATCTTAATAAAAGAAACAGGAGACTGGAAGCAAGTAAGCAACATCGCCAGGGTAACACCAAGACAAAGTGAGTTACTAATTAGAGTGAGAGCTTCCTTGATAACAAAGGACGTAAACTTATTTTAATGCAGTGACGAATTTCACACACACAATGAACATTCTTGCGTCAAATTTCAAAGTTACCGAAAGTACCTTCAGAACCATGGTACACATCAATGAACACCTCGTGTACGAATGCAGTTTTGAAGTAGAATTATACAGATTTAGTCGCTCCGCGATGAAGTCTAGAAATAGTAATCATTATTCTGTTACCGGTTCCGAGTTGCTTCGCTGAATTAGAAAATTACTATATCTTGGAGGTATGAGGAGCCTAGGAAATGTTGGCTCCTGATTTCATTCAGCTAGACCTAGTCAACTCATGGTTGAAAGTCGAGCTCTGTAGTGCTGTTTCATTTATGTTGGTAATCCTGACAAATTAGTAGAGGATTGGAACTTACAAGCATGCGTACGATAGACGAATTTATCGCCTCAGTTAGGGGTATTTGATCACATTGGACCCGTGTTCTCCAAGGAGCAGGAAATCTTGTAGAATTTTCCGTCCAGTGAAAGTGGTAAAAGCAAAAGATGATTAGAGAAATTTAGTGGAGTAATATGGGCTATTGAATACCCCCGGGAGAATGCAAAAAGTGCCATTGAGTATCTGGCTTGCGGTTGCTATCCCACTAGGCACTGCACAAGTCCCGGTACATGTTGTGAACGCAGATTCTCACCTGCCTCCTCCAAGCACAACTAAATAAACAGGTGCATAATTACATTCCACGCTTAGTCAACAGATCCTTGGAATATATTTCAAATCATTGCACTCACCATGTTGTCTTGTTTTTTGGTCCTAAGTGTTGCAATACTTCTGTTACCTACACTGACTGAAACCACGTTCTTCGGCAGAAAGACCCAAAGGAAGGCTACCGGAAGAGAGAAATTAAGCCTAATTACTAAAAGTAACATGGATACAAGGATTTCTGGTTCCAAAACAGCACGGTCCTCCACAGTAGGTGTGCAAATCCAGTCGGGGGTTCCTCCAGCTGACCAGAAGTTCCATAAAGTTTCGTTTCTTCGGTGAAGGACTACCTGAATACTTCGGCCCCAAAAACACACACTGCTTTCCCGACCGGCTAACGGCGATCCCAGTTGTACTATTAGTATCAAGAGTCTGAAGTTGTTCAAACAGCTCCGGTCACTCGCAGTAGCATTTTAAGATAAATCCAAAGCCATGGGTCCTAAACCGAGAATTAAAAAGCGAGGTGCATCAGAATAGTTTGTCCGTTGACAAGAGGGTCCAATATTAGAGATAAGTTCTCAAGGTAATAAAAAACCATGGACCAGGATACCTAGGATGAACGAGGGAACCTGATAGAACATTTCAAGAAACACTGAATGGAAATGTGTGGATAATTACCAGGGCCAAGAAAACGCAGAAAGAACCAAGTTTCCGAAAATTCAAAACAAGAAACCATGAAAAAAAGTGAGTAAAAAAGAACAGCTAGCTGGAAAAATACTCACAACATTCAGTTGGAAAACGACCGTCGGACAAATTGATCCAAAAGAGCAACAACTGCCAAGAGAACATCAAAAACAACTCATCAAAAAAGGGTGGCATACATCAGCCCAGTGATTAAATGGAGAAAAACTGGAGAGAACGACAGCAATGAAATACACACAACTCAACCTGAGGCAGTGAAAAGTCTGTCAACCAAGTGGTTTCCACGAGGAGCTGATTACCAAACGACGAACGGATACCCTCACAACTACACACAAACGCGAAACTGATAGTTGTCATCCGTAAATCTCGAAGATAAGTTGCTTAGTCGACAAGACCAGCTGATAACCTTTCGTGAATAGTGAAGGCAAAATCCACAGTTACTCACCGTACTGCCCCCAACAGTGACCCAGAACTCAGCCACCAAACTATTCTGTGCTCCTCGGCTATCCGGATCCACTGTAACAACAGTTGGTACATGTCTGCTCGTCTCCCCAGTCGCACGCGACAAGCAATCGTGCCGTCAGATTGCTGGAGATCATCAATGTACAGTGCCGAATGATTGTATCTAGGCGGATAAACAGGAAGCGATCTGGAGTGATTTTGGGCTTCCCGAACAACGGGAACGGTCCCAATGTGGCCCAATCGCTGCAGACACCAAATGAGATCGGATTTGCCCGAGTGTATCCGGGGTGGAACACAACATGTTTCAAACGCAGACGTATATGGATCGTCTGTACTAAGGCTGCACAAGGCCGAGAAAATTGTGGTCAGACTTTGTCGAATCGAGCTGTTTTTGAGCTCATTGTCGTTCATTCCTACTATCCATTGTATCAAACCGTTAGAATATAGTTGAAATCGTCCGTTTGTTTCGTGAGCGTGGTAAGTGAATACGTGGATGCGATTTGTCACTTCATTTGTTTTCCGGTTGTCTGTACTGTGGTAGATCCAGAATACGGAAACCGCCAAAACAGACGATATTACGTTGATAAGTCCAAACTTCATCAGGCTCCACGATTCTACGATTGGTCAGGAGACGTTTGACAGTCCAGGGCCTATGGCCTTGGTTTTATACAATGACCAGTCAAAGAGAAAGACCTGAAAATAGAAACCCACATTAAAACCAACCAAACTACGTGAAGCTTGACGCAACACAAATTGCAAACCGACCAGTCAGAACTAGGTGTGATGCATCAATCGAATGCAGGTATTGCAGAACACAACGCAGCGGACATCGCAAACTGACACGCGAGGTTGCGTGAAGGTTTATTTCCAAATAGCCAGTCACATCAACAGATCTCAGGCAGTTTCATAAAGCTACGTAAATGTGAGCAGCTAAGGGGGAAGCACTCACCCAACCGCGCACCAATGGTGTCTCCTCGGCTGGTGATGAACGGTTTGTAAGCTAATTCCCAAAGCGTAATATTATGCAGCGTTTCCTCGAAGTCATTGGCAGTGACGTAGTTGTCGGCCCAGTGACATTGTCGAGTCGTTCTCATTCGCCTCACATTTTTCGTAGAATGCATTTCACGAACTCAAAGGAGTAGCCAATTGTAAGGAAATGGAACCTGGGAGATATTCCCGAAACATTCCGAATTATCAGTTCGTGGCCCGATCTCGAAGATCTCAGTAGCAAACTACTGTAATTGCTTGGAACATAGCAACAGGACGTTGGTAGTTTCACCTGCACAGACGAGAGGCTCTTGGGGAGACTAAGCTACACGGAATCCACTGGGATACACTTTGCCATAAGGATCCGGTTAAATTTGACGCTCACTGTTTCACAACTGTAAGATGCTCCTTGATGATTGACGACTGGTTCGGCAAGTATGACTACTTGTCATCAGTACTCTTGCTACCCTGAATAAATTAGCATTTGTTTAGAACAAAGAGCAAAATTTTGCGTCGCGCATTTTCCAAATATTCAAGCATTTAATATGTTCGGTTGTGGCTGAACTCCAGGCAGAATGCAGCCGTACACCTATCAAATTATGATAATGTCGTTTAAACCGTATCTCGTCATGTGCTTTGAAATTCCAAGCCTCTATTCGCACGTAAAACCGTCAATCTATGCATTCCAAAAGCCGTACACGTTTGTGCTTTCCCTAACTGCATTACTATAATCGCAAGTTTTATTATCAGGAACAAGGATTCTTCGGTGAGTTTCCGACTCACCCACCAAGTGTTCAAGAACTCACCTAATGTAAGATGGGAAAAATAAAGACTGCATTTTGGTGTTCAAAGTTGAGGTACGCTAAACTCCGAGTTTACGTGGCCACACCCGAAGATACTGATTCATATGAACCTGGCACAGAAACCGAAACGTGTAGACTGCTTCAAAAGCTGTCAATACCATGCAAACCGCACACTCAGTGACAAATAACAGGCAGAAGAAACGGGTGTATCACGTTCATCTGGAGACTGGTTGCATGTCGGACAAATTGATTGACTGTAGTGAGCAAAACGCTGGATAGGTTTTCAGACTCGATGGATGGTGTTGAAAAGTGCAAAGAGCAGGTTCCAAGAACCCCATAAAACAGGGTTAGAGGGCCGAACCCGGTGAGTCAACAACTCAAGAAGACAGAATAACTATATAAATAGTCACGTTCTTTTCAGAATTTCACCGAACCATTCAAGAAGGTAGCGTTACTGAGAGCTGTGGAGAAGTGAATTGTGAACGAATCGACAGATATGCAAAACGGTGCGCTTGGCTATCAATAATGCACATCTGACTGTTCGGATAGTGTACGGAGGTGAGTGTAAAAGACAACCGAGGGTTCATTTATTTACCAGGCTAGATAGAAAGACCGAGATTCGTTTCCTGGTTAGGCGTTTTTTGAGTTCCGCGAATACTATCCAGATACCATTCGTATGCAATCAACATTTAGAAGCCATATTTATTGTTTTTTATCCTCCGCACTCTATACTATTTTGTGTGTTCCTGTCGCACCTGTTCTGCCGCAGCAAATCTACTCGCCATGTGTGAGCGCGAGTCTTGGCCATCCTAAATTTGACCACGATCCCGAGTTCATATTTATTTTTCAGGTCATCTTGAATGGTCCCGTTTCCTTGAAATTGTGACTCTAAATGGCCCAAAATGTTTGAAGTAGGCCACACAACTCTCTCCACCGCTTCGTTACACCTATATAATCTTATTTCAGAATTTGGTGTGTCCCAAACCTTTGTCTCCGCCATTGTCCCCCAATTCAGCTCCTAAAAATTAGCAGACTTGTGGACCTGCGCAGCGTCGAGCACACACATACCTGCGCAGCATCCACAGTCAATTGAATAGACTGAACGACATGTAAATACATTGGTGCGCGAACCTAATAAAATGGATGGAGATTAAAATACCCAGGGAGAGATCGAGTAAATATTGCTCAGTTATCGTTCAACGTCAAACACATCCGTATGTGAAAACCATTTTCACGATTCGAGACTATTGCCACGCGAGTGAGACATGCCAATGGAGGTAGCTCGAAACCACCTTCCTATTGCACGCCTTCAGCAATTCATCGCAGGCGTGCGTGAAGAATTCTTCCTGACGGGGGGTCCAATTGAAGCCCCCGTCCGGTTACTGAACGGGTTCCAAATGCTACACACTGTAAACAGGTAGGTTTGTTCGCAGTAACCTGATATTTTAACTATATTCGACCATGTTTTGACGTGTAAAAGCCAACCAAGACTTTGCGCTGCATTTAGATATACTACTGGATAAGTAACCAATCAGCCCTGAGGATGAACAGACCCCCGAAACCGAAATTACGATAGATGATCTGAGAGTATCCACACGGATCACATCGCCTGTGCGGAGAATTGAGTTTATTACACGACTTAAGTTGCACCAATAAAATGTGACGTACCATTCAGTGCAGTCTAAATTAGAAAGGTGTTAAAAAGGACCTGCATGATTTCCCAGCTTGCGCCACAACCCAGTTCATGTCATGCACGCCTGGAAGTTGTTAGCCCAACGCTCACTTTGTCAATACATATACCATACTTATTCACTAGCGGACAGGCTGCTGAAGCAGACAAGTATGTTCCATTCACATGCCTGGTTCTTCTCCTGTTGATTTTTAGCGCGCTTCCGTACCCTCATTTGTGTCATTTTGGCAATAGAGGACGTTGTGTAATATGTTTTGGTACCCCATCTAGCTGAACTGCAGGCAGCGGCAGAAGGCGTCACAACATGCCATCAATTGCCCCAATCATATCATATTCTTCATATATACCTTCTAAACATTATAAAAACTGCATCGACATTAAAATCCTTAAGTTTCCAGCAGCTGACACAGATGCCCTATATTAAGCATTGTGGCGTTAAAACAATACAAAAACTAATTTCGTCTACTCATTCCTGAATAGTAGGCTTTTCCGTCAACTCTTTGGTATTGTAAGAAAACACTCAAAACACAATACCCAAACGATTGAGGTAATGTAATGAATTCACGGGATATAACTGTCTATTATAGAAAAGAATCTCTGTTTCGTACCTACATAAAATCAATTCAGAAAGCGAAATGCAAACAACCGTTTGTCATCGGGTGAAGAACACGAGAGGCTGCTCAGTTTAACCCTACCTGTAGGCTGTTCAAACGAGCCCAGCGTAAAGATCTGCAATTGTTTCACCCGTAAATTGGAAGATTTGGTGAACTGTGAACAAAGCACACAGGATGTACACATGTATACATTATTAGAGGGGGAATTTAGCCGGAGAAACTAGGTCAATGACGAACATTATGCTGTTTGCGGACATTCGCATAGGATAATCTCTCATCATCACCTGACATGGCTGCATGGAGTTTGTACGACTGGTTCGAGTGGGGCCTATATTCAGTCATTACCTGCTCAGATCAGACTAGGGGATTCGACCAAACATGCCCACATGGTTGAGTTGATTGGGATAGTGTTCGCTACAGAGATGACGCCTCACGAATAGAGGCCAGCCTTAGGGCCCACAACACCAGAAATAACTCAGCGGACTTTGGTTCCACTTCGGGTCTCAGGAGCGGTGAACGCGGGTCAGACAGTGAGTACTTCCTGAATAAATTCACCATCCGTCATCCAGAACGCAATTTATTTGAACGGACGACTGATAAAACGGTTTGCACATCCCCGGGTACTTACGGTTCCATTATAGTGGGATGGAATAAAATGGCCACTTGATGAAAAAAGTTAATGTTGACTGTTCACATCAGCTAATAATGACAAATGTCACGAGGGCACTAATTGGAAAAACATACATGAAACAACTCAACTTGAGAGTTTGATGCGACACACTTATTGGACCACATGCATGTTACCGACAGAACTGTTCAGAACTACTGCCGTGATCAGCTATAAATTCTTCAAAATTACTTCCTCCCACTCTACCTGGTTTTTCGTGGCGATATGTAATTTAAGGCCTTTTGCGTTAGTCTACCATTACTACCACGGAAATCGTTCATCGGAACTTCTTTCGTCTCCCAATTAGCCCGTCTCTCTCAATCAGGCAACATGGCTTTGCTCAACCAGGCACCAAATATTGAATTTGGTCTCTTATCTATGCTCACCAAGATTATCTAGATTTTGGTAAAAACGCCCACTCTCTCAAAACCCTGACTCATATATCCTCCAAATTTTCGAATGCGTGTGAAGCCCTAACTCAATCCAACTTTAGATTTTTCTAGTTCACGTTCGCTAACTCACTACCGCGATTATCGATTTTTGCATCCTTGTGTGCTCAGGCTATCAGCGTTGTGGTCGAGTCTGCGCATGTAATTCAACTGAGACGACAAAATTCAGACTTTAGCGAGAAGAGACACGTAAACTACCACATGGACTCCAATCCCTTCTTTTGAAGTAATAATTAGCAACATGCTTTGACAAAAACGTGGGTTCTCACCACACGCATCATTTCCAATGGTGCGCAAATATTCCGCTACAGTTAGCAATCAGTTCGCGGATAAAACACACTGACGGCACAGAATCACACATAGCGGAAAGCAACAATCGCGGATCGGAAGAAGCCCACAGA
>SJOL01005977.1:7610-33162 GCA_004794785.1 Opisthorchis felineus | reverse complement strand
ATTTTTCTCTTGTATTTCTTTTTGGTTTTTTCTTCTGTCTCTCACATATTTAACTCAGCTCCTTGATCAATGTTCGATGGGAGAAACTATGTTTTGTCTAGATCTCAGGGAATTATTACACAGGACGGATTGACAACCATCACACTACATCAGATAACTGTTTGTGGTCCAGTAGCGAGGTCTTTCTTCACCCTATTTTGGAAATCTCACTGACTTCTAGGAGCAGTTTTATGATGGAATATTTCGTCTCCCCCAAGACCCCGCAGGCAACTATCATTTCTCGACATTCTACGCGTGATTTATTCAGATTTCCCCCTGTGTTGCATTGCGACCGAGCCCCCTTAATCATTCGCAGTTACCCATCTTTGCACATGTCATACTGTGACTCTGAACACAGGTTTCTGCCCTCACTTCGCGTTAAATTCTATGCTGTTTGCCCGGACTTACCCGAAAGCGTCCATTTTCTAGAAAATATCATTACGATCTTCCCAAGTGCAAAAATATTCACATGCCACTTTGTCTTTGGAACTCGGAGATTGCATTGCTTAAATCAACTGTTAAAACTAGGTGTGTGCATATTCCACTTGAATCGCAATCCACTGATGAAAAATCCTTGTATATGTGTCCCTCAGTCAGCCTGATTTCCGGTATAGTTCCAGCACCACAGTCTGCATTAGAAATTCAAACTCTCCGTGGATGGCTTAATCACCCAATCCCACCAAAAACTTTAAATAGCACTAGCAGCGCCCCTAACTGCCTGACTTAAGACAAACTGACCAAAATGCTCGATGTGATAATGTATTCTGACGGTTTTCTAAAAGGCGTACTGCGTCATTTAAGGGCTTCTGTAAATGTGCAATATCGTGAAGCTCTGAAAGAGCACAGGTCCCACATTCAGGCGCGGAAGGGTTTAACCATTTTGAACAAGTAGCTTGAGTACGTTGACGCACATCCTTGTCCTGGACTTTACATCTCATCAATACACTGTGAATTACAGCATAATCGAAGCTATACTAGCAACGGGATAATTACGTAAATCTCTTGGGGGGGGGGGGTCGTGCGTCTGAGAAAACGACACAATACCCAATGTACTCGCGGGTTTTTTGTTGCAGTACGGTGAACAGCAACTGTCCAGCAAGATGAGTATCCATGTTCATGTCTCTTAACCCTTCTCGGAAACAATTCTTCGTAATCTAAGCTGAAAGTGACTGGAACACGTGAAAACAAAGATATGAGGATTAGCAGTTTCTTATAGAACATCTGTTCATTGTAAATAAGTTCACGTGTTTATTCGTCCCCACTCAACTAAGTACCCTGGAATTGTCAAATCGTCAGATTAAACTGCGCGTTTATTTTACTCCCATTTTTCTATCTGCTACACACAGAACTCACGTTGTCGGCAGAAAGCCTGTGAACCATTTTTGGATCCACGCCAGTCTGTGTGACATCCTCCAATTTGAGTGTGTGGGCATACTTTCGACCGGCTTTCACTTCCACTTTCCTTGATACATTCATTACACTTGACTTCAGTTCATCTACCCGGATGAAACGTCTGTACGCATTGTGTACATGCTTGATCGGCATGCTGGTCGCGTTTTCCGCTAATTTGTATCCGCACTCTGTGTATGCATGACAACAAAATAGAATATTTCTGGTAAGCAATCACGTGAATCATCCGAAATGATTAGAAGCTATTGGGTTTGAACATATAGTTTTAATGAAAGAGTTGTGGCAGTCCAAAGTGAAAACGGAAAATATGTCTACAAAATCTAGCCATATGGACAACCAAGAAGGAACTTCTCCTCTCTTGCTGAGCAGTTCAATGACATCAATTGCTGTCTTCTAGTGACCTGTTTTGCGTGAGTTGTATTTACTGTATAGTCCCCATGCTCTCCAAGTTGGGTGAAGAGTGTGCCAGCCGAACTCTGTGAAAACAGATATATACACCAAATGACTCTTAAAAGCGGAATATTCTGGCCATCTTCTTCGATTATTAAACTACCAGGCTTGGTGAGTGTTGCTCAAGGTGCTATTACAGATGTCAGTTCGACATAAAGTGCGATTTATAGTGTTTTTGACAGTTCACCATGTAGATGAATGAAAACTCCATATCTCGGAGTTAATAAGCACTTGATGGTACCGAAAGTGATGTCGATGCATATAGGTTCGTTTGACCGAAACATTGCTGTACAACAACATTGTATCAACCCATCAACAATCGCGTATCTGTTTAGTGCGCATTTGCTAGGTTGAAAAGCCTAACTAAACTGTTTCTGGAATACTGACTATGAGTATTTCCTGCACTATCTCCTTCGCTGATATTTCTTCCACCGTCACTTTCTGTGAATTATCACTCACCGGGAAAGCGTTAAAACACGGAATAAGAATCATTGCACTGGACGAGCATGATTTACGCTCATGTTACTCATTCTTGGCTACCTGATTTCAGACAAAAGGACTTCATCCCTTTCGATCATGATGCTGATGTCGCTGTACTCGGATCCTACGACAGTACAATTCAGAAACTGTCCGCTAGATGGGTGGATGCTATTTATGTCAAGGTAAGCCACACCTTAGTACTTTTTATACAGCACAAGCTGTTATTAGTGCATACCACCTTGTGATTCCTAATTTGACAATTTACAACCAGAGCACCAATAGTATCTTGGTTTCTCGAACGTTTTCTATAACTGACTCAGAACGTTGTTTTCAAAATTTCACGTGCAGAAGATTGTACTGCACTCGGTCGAGGGTAGATACAGTTTACTTGGGCAGGTTTCGCTTATTTGGTTATTTTCCCTAAAATCAGGGAAATAGCAGCAAGACCCGTCGCTAAATGCACCCGTATATTAACGGAGCTCTTAAAACTTTCTCACGATCACTGTTGAAACTATTTTGCAAACCTTATTTTCAGAGGAATCCTAAAACCGGTAAATTAGCTCAGAGTTTAGCATTCACCAGAAAAACCTGCACTGTAGTTTCGTGCTTTGTGTGGGCGACTTTCTTTTGTTAACCTTATTATTTTGTTTCCTACAAAACCACCTCCGAAGGAAAAATACTCTGAATAGACTGGATGCGATAAGGGACCGCTTTCTTCCTGGAAGTCTTTTTCAACTCACTCTGAAGCGGATTACCTTTGACCAGTCTTTTGAGATTTTATGACCTTTTACATCCGCCTAACCCGATTACTGTGTACTAAACGACCACTATTGAATTACTCTATCTTCCTATTCAAATAATTATGAAGCCCCATGGAGTAAATGATATTTTTATTGTGAGAACTACTTCATGATACAGTGGTAGAGAAGGGTTTATCTGTCAGCCATCGTATCTTGGCCGCTGGAGAATAACTACCACCCGTATCAACTTTTGGACTCCATTGTAGTAGGTTTCGTGAGAACCGCGCTCGTGTAGCTGGAGCTTTGATTATATCAGCTTTATTCCCAGATTCTTTCTAAAAATGATTCAATTGCCGCACGTTGTTCCTTGAACGCAAAACAACCACTGTGGCTCAACATCGGACTCAACAAACCAAGATTTATGATATCCGTAGCTTTAGGTTTTTCTGCACGTCACAAATTGCCGTGATACGTTCTAGCAGCTGATGTTGAAGAAGTACATTGGTTTCACTTGTTACATGATGTAGGGCCAGGAAATTGAGAAGATTAGAGGTTCTCAATACCCTGGTGGATTTTACGTTCTTGGATGAACCTCAGTTACCTGCTTACACCCCACTATGAGAAAGTTGGTGTAATCACTCCACAACATTAAGGTGAAAACGTTTCACATCATGCAACGGTCGGACATGAAGTCAGTGTCGTTCGACTTTTTCGGTCCCGTGCATAAAATAAATAAACTGACCACATCCAAACACACAAATACAAAGTGGAAATAGCCCATAATCTATAATAATCTATAGGTACCTGATGAACAACGACCCTTTAATATCACCTCACTTTTCTTCACCAAAATTGCAAACTCTTTGACAAGAATGAACCAAGTTGTTCCACTGATATATATATATATATATATATATATATATATATATATATGTATAATACGAGAGGCACGGAGCATAGGTAGCTTATTTTATCGGTCGATGAATCGAAAAGTTAGCTTATTTTGCAGCATATTTGACGTCAAAATAAGCATATATTTTGTAAGCTCTAGAGTTATACCATTCAGGAGGAACCATATAAACATTTATTCTGATCGCCTTAACTGGAAAATGGCCAGTTCGCTGCTGGATTATCACTCAATGATAAACAAAGTGTTGTATTCTTTATCGTTGAGTTTTCGACTTCAGACGGTTGAAGCTATCCTGGGATCAAGATACCGTCACTTCCACTACAATCATCTGCAATCCACTTCAATTTCAAATCATTCAATCACATTTCCATGGAACGAGGAAATTCTATGTATTGTCGGGACACCACTTTCTTCTTGAATTCAAGGAAGCTGTCTCACGTTTATTATATTTAAGCCTCAAATCGTTGTGTTTGTTGATAGCTAGACGTCGAAAAGAGACTAAACCATACCGTGGTATGACGGTTCATGTGCTTCCTCGACCCATTGGGCTTTACTGTAGGTTGCAAAATGTCTTCCACCACGTTCGTCAAGAGTTAGAGGTCTAACCAACACAGACTTCTGGTCCTCCAGGTTAGGGTTCGCAACATATGTAAAGACCTGTTCTCCAAAAACCTTCATCTTGTGCTCAGACTTTTGAGCAAATGGTTTTGATCGAGGACCGCACACTTCCACTTGCCTAGGTCTGCGCGCCCAAGCCCACGTACAACCATGCTACCTACAACTATCAATACTATCATCCCACATTGGGCATAGAGTATTTCATCAACTGGACCGTCTTTCTTGCTGCATACAGCATGGCTGCAATGCAAAAACAGTTTACTGCTGGCGCCTCCCTTGTTCGCCTTTCACCCTTTTTCTTACCGCTCCCATACTCTATTTACGGCCGTGAATCATTAATGTTCAACACTGATGTTATGCTGTCGATGACAATGATGAACTGGACACCACGCATTCATACGATTTTCATATAATTCTCTAGTGTAGGGTAGATATAATCGCTGCATTCTTTCATATGCCATTGCTGCATAATCATATGTCACCATTTTTGTCATCGGTATCAAGATGCGCCAGTGGTTGAAGCGCAAACTTACTGAACAGAAGGTCCACCGGTATCCTGATTGCTCCTGCCTAATCTTGGACAAACTGGCAGGATCTTGGCCCTAACTTTCCTTACAGTCGCATGGCAGATCACCACAGAAAGGATGGTACAGCTGGAAGATAACAACTAGAAATGATGGTGGCTCTTTCTTGTACAGACCATCACCACCACAACGACAAATGAGTGAGGTTCCGCAAACATCCTTGCCGGAACCATCGTGGGTTTCTCCTGCCACAAATCCGATAATGAAAATGCACAGAACACGGTGAAGTAGTCCTCAGCACTACAGACACTGTTTCCGTCCAATTAAAGGGGTATTTTAATCTTGAATGCGTTGCTCTCTGGTCACTTTTATGTTGTTGCATTACACAACAATAGCAGCAGTTTCGTATTCCTCAGTAAAGAGAATGGGCACGCTGATAAAGAATGACTTTTTCGTTCCTTCTAACATATCAGAAACAGTTTACGCAACATTGCACAAACCCTTATTTTATGTTTGGCTTTCTACTATAAATGAGATCCGCTTCCGGAATATTTTACTTTCGATTGTATTGCAATTCTCTAAGCATTTGTGACTTGACGCAACCCAGATGGTGTGAAACATTCTTTTGTATCGTGGGTGTTTTTTAAGTTCCTGAATAGGATGCAATGGAACTGTCTTGCGCTGCTCTTTATTGATCAGGATATCAAAATGGCACACATTACATATCTGAAGCTCATTGATTTCTCTATTTACCTGCATAACGGTGAACTAGTAACACATCGACTCCGGTAAGCCTGTTTCTTTATTGTCCCCCTTGGCTATTCGTCAATGGTCGTCGGTTTACAATAGAACTGGTTTACTTTGGATGAAAGATGAAAAACTATTTCTCTGTTATGTGCCTCGGTGATCCGAAAGCTCGTGACTCATTTATGAGTTGGTATGGAGGACTTCTCACGAGTCACTAGATGAACTAGTCTGACTGATCGATACTATCTGAATACTTAGTGGATCAGTGCCATACAAACAGTCAATAGGAAAGCGGAAACGTATGAGTTAATATGATCTCACACTAAAAGTCATGTCTGACACTCATATGAGAAGATCATAGCGTGGAATGAGTGAATGGAACGTATGAGTAAACAATTGAGCCAGTCACTCTGCCTCCGCAAGGTGCACCACAATTTTTAAAGATCTTCTCCGAATACTGATAACGGCGTAAATTAACCCAAAGTATTCACTTCAGAAAGGCCGTAGTATTACTCCAGGCACTTGCTAAGCTTTTCCTTTCCACATCACTTATAGGTGCACCACAAAATTCTCGGAAACTGACATTCTGAAAGGCTTTGCTTTTGGCAGTTTTAGGAATTCTGCTGGGGCGTTTGTTTGTTTTAATATATCTGGTACATACCTCCTTAAACACCAAGAATAATGATACAAAGTTTTGTAATATGCACGTACTTTCTACAGGGTCACATTCGGTGACCCTGACAACCAGACTGGCAGACTGTTCTCAGTTAAGCTAAAGTAAATTATACTTGCCCTGATTTTCCCTATTAATATACTTGATGGTTCGAACAGCCAAATGACGTTTTATAGCAAAGGATGCCACCCTACTCTGATTTCAGCCATTCCATTTAGGTGGATTCATCCGGACTGCATATTTATGATGGCCCCTTCTACAACAGAAGGTTACTGTTGATGATGTCAGTCAAATCCCCATGTTACATGACAGTTGAGTGGCAATTAAGCTGACATTTGAAAGTAACTGTTTTTTAAACTCTTTTAAATTGATGACCTCTTAATCGGTTCCAAACTTTTACAACAGTTTAAACAAGTGTAAGTTCATTATGCCCAGAATTTTCGTAATAATTCTCGTAAAAACCTGTGACGCACTAGGTAACATTTGACGCGGTAACTGGTGCATGAATCGTACTCACTTGTCTATGCTTTAGAGACTGATTCCATGAAAGAAATTGTTTCGCGAGATAACTCCAGTGTATCTCTTATAGTCATCAAAAAATCATGTTTACTGAAATTGAGTCGTCAGACTACTTCCATCGCCCTCAATTTGTCACTTACAAATTGTGAAATGGCAAGTCGTGTAGCTTAGGCGGATTAAGAGATTTCACTGGAAAGTTGGCGATATTGGCTCTTTTATTTACGACACGTAAAAAAGTACTTTTCCCACAATCCGAATATAAAGTCTGGCACATTTCAAATTACAAGTTCTGATGATTTCGTTTGGAAAAACACAGTAAAATGCCTGGAACACTTGCCACTATTCAAAATAGGATTAATATAGCTGATCGTTTCTTCTACAAATCTCTCACTTCTCACTTCTGAAAATCCTGCCACTAGGAACCCCAAAATTTAGCTTAGTTTAAATCACTTGTGCTTCTCTCTGTCACGTATCAGTCGGATGAAACCAACGCATTTTCTGTCTGCATTATCTCAAAACAAATGAATCTTGTCAGAGGTTTTCTTGTCAGCTAGTCGACTTCACCGGAATAACGCGCTCGGTTTCTTGGTTCGCAGTAATTTTTCAAAAAGTAGCTTGGTCCTAGCCTTATAAGCATTACTTTAATCAGTTTGGAAGTAGGCTCAAAAATCAACGGGCCTTGATGGTGCTGCTGATAAGGCCGACAGTGAATCAAGTTCACAACCCTATTAGCCTTATCCAAAGTGACCTGGAGTCTACTGGTCTTTCTTCACTGTAATAATTTCGCTAGCCTATATGTGTTCTTCTGTCAAAATATTTGTCCGTTTTCACGCTCCAACCTTGATTCTGAACGTACAGAAAGAGTAGATAGTTGGAAACAGTCGAATCAAGTCTACCATGTTGCGCTGTTCCTTCTTGTAATTTATGAATGAAACTAGGTGCATGAAATTACAACCCATTATAATCGAAAACCAGCCGCTTACAGAAACACTCATAAAAATCCGGACAGCCACTGCTCAAGGCACAATCGGCACAATCCACAACATCGCAGTGATGACCCCATTTCGATTAGTAACAAAGAGCCTGCAACAAAACTGCCAAGCTCGGTGAATAATTCAACTGTCCTCCACAGGGACTGTCTACCGGGACAAAGCAGTCTGGAACTTGTGCCTGCATGGTGGTGCGGAACTGCGTGCGCACTTGTCGGTCTAGGTTTCCGGAAAACATATCAAAACTATGCATTCCCACTTAACTGGTCGACATCACTATCAAACTTTATTTGTGCGGACATTGGTCTGGAAATACATATTATAAAGTTGTCTGGAAGACAGCATTCAATATAGCCACAATTTCTTCTCAGTGAGTTGTTTTTTAGCACAGGTGGTGTTAGCTAGCCCAGTCAACAACCTGGACAGCACACCCATACACGTCGTTTAGTTGTACACGTGCCCATCCTGGTCTGCACTCTTCTGTTTTCACCAGCTACCATCCGAAACTTGATATTTTCCACCATTTTATAGTATTGTTTTCCCTGTTGTGCGCTTGGTGCTATGCCGGGTGGCGTCAAATCACACAAATTTGCCACTCCTTTTTTCTGTACTATCAAAGTGCTTAATTAAAACAGGAAAACTAGGTGAAATGTTATCCTCGATGCGGACGAACTGGTATCACACGGTGATCCGCGCTTCTGCACCCTCGTCGGCGTTTGTGAATCCACTAGTGCATATTTGCCTGTCAACAAACCAAGCATGGGCAATATGTTGGAGGATTACTATTACGAAAAGTATACAGTAAGCAGCCCTCCAGTTAGTCTGATAATGACATGCCAATGATTGTGCTTTTTCATTAATTCTCTGACCATACGCTACCCAATCGCGATATATATATATATATATCCTCAAGTGGATCTTCTCAGCGATGACGGAATTCCCGAAAGTGCTGATAATCGAACCCGATATTGCTGGTTTTGATAGAACGGAACATGGAGTTACATTACTGACAACCAAAGCCAAAATCTGAGACACCATTGTAGAAACCATAGAAGATAACGAGGACCTGGTCTGTTGGCCCATATATGGGTTTAATGTCTGAACCAACCATTCGCGGAAAGCAAAATTCTGTGGCCGACCCGGATCACTTTTGCTAATCCACCTGGCTCCATCTAGCCGATGCGGGCTCCCGACAAAGAAATTCTTATGACGGAACACACCGCTCAAAAGTTTGCTGAAAATGCTTTGAGTGACCATGACCGGTTTCGTTCTTAAGGGAGACGACGAGAAAACAGGCTTACCAAAGTCACTGTCCTACTTATTCGCCATTGGGCCTGAAAACGCCGAAAAGGGTAGGGTGTTCAATTACTGAGGACAGTGTGGTCAACGTAGACTCACTTGTAACCTTCCGTTAATAGTGTGTATTCCATCTTGTCGATGGCGAACATTTTAGGCCTGCATTCATCACGCAGGTGGAAGCATTTTACACAGAATTAGTTAAAAATTTACCACGTTTTTGCTTTCTATCACTTGTTTACTGGTCCGGAAGAACATAGCCGAGAGTATCAACTCAACGACCTCGCTACGCTTTGGCTGACTCAGTGGGGAGGAGGTGGGAAGCCTCTAAACATTCGATATCAAGTGGGATCCAGCCTGTTGCAGTCTGTTGCTTCTTCAGAAGGCGCTCTGTCTGGAGAGGTTATTCCGTCAGCCCAAGTGAGATTACACAGGTGAATGGCCAACGCGCCCAAGTCAAGTGAGGTATGGATGATTGACGCGAAATGTAGATCAAGACAGGACCCACTGGGAAAGCTTTATGAGGTTCTTGTACCTACTCAAGAGCCAAAAATAGGTGATTGTGTTTTTAGAGTCTTATCGCACTCGTATACACGAACATTGCACTAGATTCCTCATGACAGTAATGGGGCGGTTTTCAATCGCTCTGTACTCCGCTCATTGTTCCAACAAGAACATTATCAAACAAAAGGGGTCGTTCAGACCTACTGTGCTCCTGAAAGTCATATGAAGCACCTAATTGTTTGGGTTTCCCATACGTTGGACCAACTACGATTTACTTCTGTTTTTTTTTTGGACCGAAGTGCAAGCTTGTTTTGCTTTTATGGGAGTGGGAACGAGAAATTTTCCACTGCGCACTCATAATTATTCAGAGCTTTCGTTTGTGCTCAACTTAGTTCTAATTCGACAAGGCAAAGGAATCTAATTGTGCCGCGAGTGGCGACGAGCACTTTGAAACTGCTGATCGGACTCAAAAAATTATTACCTCTAGCAAATTGGGTCCGGGTGATGTAGTTGTGTTTGCTCAACGCTTGATCTGTATCATTCATTAAAGGTACAGAAGGTTACACTCTGCACATGGATGAATTTGCATTCATGGCAGGAGAGTATTCGTCCCTTATCAATAGACCGAACGTTGTGACAAGCCAAACGGAGTGTTATATAGTGATTCGTTACTTCACCAACCCCGAAACTTTGTTTCTTGCATTTCAGCCACTTCTTATTGGCAGACACTGCCGTGGCGATTCTGGGATATCTTTGAACTGTCAGGGATACCCATCTCGTTACCCCATCGACCCATGCCTTTTCTGTACTCCAATAGCTCGAATCGTCTCTGGCCCCTTGACTTTCTTCGACGTATTTATGGTTCATGCGAAGACGATCGTGAATATTAACAACCCAAATGTAACAAGTATCGGGCTTCTAGATGATTCTGTTGATTCCGATCACTCGAAACCTCTCTCTTATTCGTTGAACGACGTTTTTCCATTGTCCACCTGTACTTTTATGGGTCTCGATGTGCCCTGTCCACGAAATCCCGATTCTGTATTAGCACACACTTACGGTAGTAATTATTTGAAACCTCACATGCTTTGCAGTCAGAGATTTGGGCTTTGGTATCCCGTATAGTTTAAGAGTTTGTTCTTTTGTCGCTTGAAAAAAGTGATAACTCATCATTTACTTATCAATGCTAAACTTCATTGCTGCACAGAAACGTTCAATAAAACGTCAGTGTTACTCTCGAATGTGATCGTCTTATGACGATGGCTTTTGTACTTCGCTCTTATGATACTGGCTTCAGAACTCAATCAGTTTTTATTCAGAAAGCATGGGAAAGTTTGGTTGAAATTTAAACATAGGAAGATGATCCACTTTCGAATCTCTCAGCCATGAGTCGTAACATAACTGGAACGAGGACTAGATACTTGTTGGTGTTCATTCTTCTCCCACAGGTCACCACTGACTTCTTTGGCACATTCCCATCTGTTCCACAAGAAATCGCGCACTTAGTCTCTTTTTATGTGCCCGAAAACCGGTTCGACGAACTTAATGACCCGAGCGATCAACTACAAGTTGCTTTTACATACATATTACCACAAAACGGGCAGGGCCGAATTTGAATCATTAGCTTTCCAAATGGGAATTGTCTGCTGCTCTCTACCTCATGATGCACTCTCAGGGTGAGTTCACTTTGTTCTTCCATAAGCGGAAATATGCAGTGAAACTTTCGCGGAACCGCTGTTTCGGAACTCGGTATATTTTACTAGGAAGTGTTTAACTCGCAGAGTCATCGACCGCCTTCCGAGAGCATGTTCTTCTCTATCACTCTTTATCAAGCGGTTTCGAGATTCTTCATGTTTTAACCTCGTGATATTTACAGACACATTCGGTAGGAAAATTGGATCCCTTTAAGTTTAGTATTCAGGTATCCCAAGGAAAGATCCCATCCGTGCATGAGACGTAGACAATGCATACAACTCTCACGACATTCTCAAGTGACATCTACCCAGCTCTAGATTTCTACTGGGACACAGCAGAACATCTCAAGAATGTAAAACACTTCCAGATTGCTTTACACCAGACGTCTATTGCAGCGTCCTTCGGAGGGTTAATAGGATGTTCAGCAGGATGATAGGGTGGATTTCGATTCGACAGCAGCGTTAGTTGTTCATACGGATACGCTAAACTGTGTGATAAATCGTCACATTTATTCGGCGTAAACTAATTCCCTTTGGAGTTGTCGTGCGCTTCTCATTCAAGTAGACAACAAAGGACACCGTTCGCATGCAGCTCCGCTCGTCACTCGATTGCGAGTCGTAGTGACTGGGTGAGTGCGAAGAAAACACTTACTGGTAACGGGCCTATATTGTTATCCAAATGAAGCAGTTCGATAATAGGCATTCTAATGTATGCAGCCACGTGCCATCCGCGGTATACTCAATGCTGCTACGCGTGTTTGGCCTCCTTGGTACGGTTATTCTCGCACTTTTCACAAGGGAATAGGAAAAGGTGCTGAGTTGGTTACATTTTTTTGCTTCAGAAACACAGAGTGATCGAAACTGCCTGCGCTAAGACTAGCATTCAAAAACTTTCATCAATGTTTCTGGAACCAGGAAGGAACTGCGAAAGTTAGACCTTTATTTATTGGCTTTCCAAGTGTGTGTCTGGCATTGATAATCTCACCGTTTTTCTTTGTGACCATTAGTCTGGTATCGAGGAACTGCTCTTCCTTCACCAAACCCGTTAATGGTCTGCCTTTGTTTTGTGCAGATAAAGCATACGTTGTGAATTTGCCTTGGTCTTCTTACTTTCTTGCTCTATATTCAGAGGGCTCACAGGCTAAATTACGCCTAATAGAGAGCACTGTTTTGTTCTGTTCCACGACCCCGCTAGCTTCGCTGGCTGGATCTTCGATTCTCAGGGTTCGACCATTCCAGAAAAGCCAGAGAAAAGCAGTAGCAGAAAAGGTCTTGGTATGAGCAAGTATTGTGCAAGGCGGTCTGTGGGTATATACGTAATTTTCGCTGTGACAGAATCATGAGAAGCGGAAGATATTTTAGTTAGGCAATCAACATCTCCATATTTATGAAAGACACGGTTCTTCCTTCCAGAGACGAAGTTATTCCATATAACTGTCGACTGTAAGGACCGCACACTCCAGCATCCTAAAGGTTGACCATGGCCGCCGAAATACGACATCGTGCGTTGAAGTACTTTTGAAAACCATGAGTTTAGTGCATTCCAAAAGACACCTGCCTTGCGCAACAGCAGTAGAAGTCAGGCAGTTACCCGTTAAGTTCTTGGGCTGGGTCAATTCCTTAGCCGAGATAGTCATACTGCGGAGTTGTTGGCTTCGGCAAAACTGCGTTAAGGAAAGAGGATCAAGTGACGGCTTACTGAAACAAAGCAGTAGCACTGCGCAACAAACAATGAACGGGCAACTTTAAATCGATTCTTCTTCGATATGGAACCTGTCAACGGACACGTTAGACGTAAAAATCCAGTTGCAGAAGTGCTGAAAGCCCGATTGGCTGATCAAGGGAGATTACTGTGGGCTATCTACAGTTCTTGCTGGCCTTGAACTCCAAAGGACAATCAATGGGAGCTTAGTTTTACATTTGCAGTGATGTATCATAAGAATAAATGAATTCTGGATGAAACGAACCACGATAAAGTGAGAATGACAAGTATCCAGCCTGATCATAAAGGTTTTTATAATTTTCTTCTGTACATGCTCCCACCAGCTCTCATCCAGAAGCCGATCAGGAAGGAGTCTACAGACAGTTCCCGAATGTCATCACACCCACTTGGTCAACTGAACCCCAAATTCCGCCAGGATGATGTCAAAATCTGAATTGACAATGGCAAATAAGTATGGAAAAAGATTAGCGGGTGGTTGGGAATTACACAGAAACTTCAATGACCGGATTCTATGTAAGAACTCCTGGACTATGGAACTTACCACAGTAATATACGACCCATCTCTCAGAAGGTTACCATTGCGATTTCGAGGTATCCAATATGCAGACACGAACACATGGATTATTTCATTGCGGATAAAGAGTCCCAGTATAGGCTCTCATAGCTAGGTAGTGCGTGGTACGGACTGCAACAAGTCTTATCCACTGGTGTGTTTCAAAATTTGAGTTATCCCGGAGAAGGCTCCTCGTCAAGGGTGAAGTCACTGCGGATCGAACCGGGTATCGACCACTTGTTAAATCAACCAGGTTTACAGAGGGATTCGGAGGATTCACAGATTGTCCAGTTCGGTTGCACTATTAACGTTGAAAAAATATGGACAAAAAATGAGGACTATGCCAGGACCTTCGGATTTAAAAAATCGTCAAGACTTATTGTGAAGCCGATGTACTCTTATCTCCTAAGGTCAAGGAACTTTGTACATGTTCCATCAACACACTCCATCAAGCGTCAGAGGAGCCTTGTAATGCGAAGACCTTCGACAGAGTCAGTTTAGATGGAAGGGGGCCCAAGAGGTCCAATTCTACAAGGATGAACAATGTGGGTGATATAAAGTAATAAAACAAGTCCATGGACCAAAATCAGTATCTCCAATACATTCAGAATGCCCCAACTGTTGGACGGCTCAGAACACCTGGAGGCGTATCAGATGTTTCGAAGGTACATTTTTCAACATCATACAACAAGACATCCAACGCACGTTTGAACTAACTTCCTTATGCATCATGAACCCCTACCGAGTTAGACCAGCAGAGAAAAATGAAATTCAAAGAGCAATAACTGAACTGCGAGACAGAACGTCTGCAGCAGCGGACAAATTACCTGCCGAAATGCTGATACTTAGTGGACCAATTGTGAAGGATGATTTTCATTTGGTTCGCATAAACTTGGAAAGGAAATATACCCCAGAAGTGTCCTCTGGCGCTACAGCCATACCACTGTTCAAAATAAAGGGTAGTCGATATAAAATGAGCAACTATTGAAGTATTGGTATTCTGCTTACTGGAAACAATCCTGGTACACTTTCACCTCATCCTGCTGAATACGGATATTCCATATTGTTCTTAAAAACAACCTGTATATTCAAGCGCACGCACCATCATTAATGATATCTTTGCTGCTCGTCGCCTTCAGCACGAACACCAGGAAACCAAGCAACCGTCAAAAGCCCAGTCCGTACATTTCACCAAACCCTTTGACTTCGTGAACTGGGAGGCAATGTAGAGCGTTTTCCAAAGTCTGTCATACTACGACCATACCCTTTATTCTGGTATACGGTTGAGTATGTCCCTGAGTAAATCGGCAAGACAGTAAAACAGAGTTTTGTCCTAGCTTCCACTTTGTTAAGTTTCCATGAAAGTGTTCTTTGTGTTAAAGCGTTTCAGGCTTCCAAATTTTGTCAACCGACCTACTTCCTTTGGAACGGCCATGCGTAAGACTCCCTTTGGCTTCATTAACAATACGGCGCTAAGCTGGCCAACGATTTGCGTGCTACATCTCATGCATAGCAGTGCTTTATTTGTCTATTCGGAGGCAGACTTGCAGCGCGTAACCATAGCAGTTGCTCCAGTAGCACTACGCTTTGGTTTAGACATGAGCCCTTCCAAAAGACTATTATTTTGGTAACTTGCCCAGCGGTCAGAACAATAACAATCAAAACAAGGGTCATGGCACAGCGTGACATATAGATTTATGTTACCTCGACATCTCCATCTCTACACACCTGACAGTCTCCATTGAACCATAAGCTCGGATTACCAGTGTATGCGCTGCATTCTGCCTACCATATAACTTGCTTGTAAGAACCACAACCTGCGCGTGGACATCAACGTTACAGTGTATTTGGCCGATTTGTTTAACGGCCAATTTACTACTTTGTGGCAGCGAAATAATGACGCTTTGACAACGACGAACTAGAGCACCTAAAATGCATCTCAACTGGCTGTTTGAACGTCCTAACCTGGTGCCCATCACTTGGGGCGTTACCACTTCAATGTCGTATGCTGCCAGGCTGTCCCTCGCAAACACTAACTTGGTGAAACCTGAATAGCCGTCGACTTACTTTCTGTGACCAGCGAAAACCCTCAACTTTAATTGTTTGCGGTAAGTATAGGATTGACATTCATATCACTGTCCTCCCATTCTGGGGCAACTGGTCTGATTGGTCTACACCAGACCTATCACCGCTAAAATTTGAACAAGTTCAAACGTGCACTGGTGGGGTAGTGGTAACACGCTCCACCCGCATGTCGGAGTTGAAACTCCAGTTCTGCTAATACGTTATAATAAGGGCGAAACTCCAGTCCAGTGCTTCCTTCCTTTGGTGTGGACTGACCAGAATAATTACGCCATGGCAGGGGGACGACAGTCCAGTGAGAGTGATGTGAACTTGAATTCTACAGGTTCCGAGAACACCTACAACTAATCAAAAATTGTCCAGGAGGTTTAAAGCGTCCGTGGCTTTACCTGATTCCAGTCAGTCGATCGATACAACCAGGACGCTTACTGGGTCGCCGTTCGAGATGTCGGGCAAACCAGTCACATCGGTCAAACATGAACCTTTCGCATGCTAAGACCTTACCACCCAGGTGACTCCAGATTGCGCTGGTAGACTACTGGTATCACGCATGTCTTGATTGTCAGATGATCGGGGTAGCTACGCAGCCACAATAAAGAATGTCCGCGGCTGATTAGGTCTAATGGGAGCGAAGCTGGAGTCCACCGCTAAATGTGGAAAAACGAACTTCGTCAGAAAAGGAACGGGGCTGTTCAAAAAAGAGCGCCGTCAATTCCAGCAACTTCTATGCCTCAAACTTTGATATCTGGAAGTAAAAGCTGTCTGGCTGGAGGGGGCCGCAGAAAAAGTTTCGTATAGTGATCAACCGAAATAACGCACAATATATGCGTTCAAATTATTGTACGATAGAGCAAATCAGTTGCATGGCCACGCCAAGGGTAGGTGAGTTGCCGAGCTCATTCAAGGGAGCAGCAAATTAAATTTCCATCCTAGGCAAACCAGATGGATAAATGGTGACTTACACAATGTATGTTCGGTATACCCAGCTGGGAAATCTCAGCTTGGTGACTTAATACGACATCTCCCAGCAANCCAGTGTCCTCGCTCCGAAGATTTTTGCAGTGAAGCTCCTAATGATAATGGGGGATGTGCGATGTTGTTGTGGTTTCTAACTAAAACAAGTTTCACACAAAGTGCCTTCCCACTTATCCCTAATTGTTTCCGTTTTTGTGGTTGGATGTCTTCCAGGTGCATTAAGCCTGTCAGTTTGTCTATATCCAACTTCGATATTTCGTCTTTGCAACAGGCCTAAAATTCAGGAACAGCATATAAGAAGCTTGATCAAAGAGTCAACCGATAGTGAAGAGCGATCCTAGTTTCATAGGAATTTAACTCAAACGATCATGTCAGTCACATCTAGTATGAAAGAAATCAGGAAAGATGCCTCTTGGGATTCATTCAATGTGAAAAGCCTCAGAAGGTGCAGGTGTGTTGATAGTCTGAATTCGGTGGATGATAGGAACACTGGAAATCATTTTTCCAGGTAGCCCAATCTTATCCAGAATCCACGTATCGAACGTGCCGGACCAGAGAGACATACCAGTTTATTTGAACGAATAAAACTGATCTGGCCGATACGCATAAGCAGCTATTACCACACAGTATGAAATAATTAAAAGCGTGGAGTTAAACATATATAATTAGCTCAGAGGAAGAATAATTTAACAAGACAAATGAAACTTCCTTCTGAGAACTCGTCACTCGAAGAGCCAGTCAATAACTGACAACGTTATGTGGTTTCCATGATTGAATGCTGAGTGGCGCTGTGTCCTGTCTAAGTAAGAGCTAATTGCACTGCTGATCAACCAATCACAGCCAAACGTTCAAGTGTCCAACCACCGGCCGGGAGGTTGCGGGTACGAAACTCTCTTTTGAGCTGTGCGCTGTTGATGATTCCCAACAAGGATGGACTATCTGATCTTTTGATCATAGATTGGCTTCAATGATAGGACGAAATCTCTATTGAAATTTACCAAATCTCCTCACATCAACACAGAAGACTTTTGCTAAGTATTTCACATTGTGAAGATAGGCCCATACTGGTTTAGAGTGACAAGTTGCGTAGGGAGCCTTGAGTTCCTTGAAACTTCTGAATTTGGAAAGCTCGAATTCCGGCTTGACTGAGGTCATTTTGGTGCAGAGTGCAGTCCAACATTCCGTGTCGTATGGATGGCGAGTTCAGATCGATCGAGTACCAGCATGCTGCCTACCTGCAGTGCGAATAAGGTGAGGACAAAATCTCAATTGAACATTACCAAGTCACTTCACACCACCAGCGGAAAATATAATTCTCAATCCGAACACCATTATTGATACTGAACCTCAAAACGTGTGGTGAATGAATTTCTCTCAGTAAAATCTGCCGTCATTGGTTTTCAAACCAGATGGATAGGTATGACTCAGTTTCGCCACACGTAGAGTTAAAGCGGATCAAGCTGATTAAGATGAAAGGAGGTGGAAATGGTCACACTAAAAACGCTAGCACGCGGCACTTTAGTGGCCCTAGAAGCAAGGGTCAGACGTTTGCTACCGCACGTGCTTGGAATAACTACACATTGAATGTGATTATTCCGCCAGTGATAATCAGACTGGGTCGTGTCTTTCGGTTCGTACAATTGATCACGTGCTACACCCCTGGCGGTCATTTGTCTGCAACCGTCTTCTCGAGTTATGGCTTCCAGGCTTCACGACCGAGTCGTAATCTGACAGGTTAAACGCTTCACCTTTCGGCACACAGACAGACGGTTCTATGATATACTGTCCACGAAACGTGAGCTATGGAACGCGACCAGCTCCTCTACCTTACGTCAGTCGATTCTCCAAATAAACCAATGGGTCACACCTGAATCAAACAGTCACCAGATCCAAAAGTTTTTCGAATATATCACAAAGTCGACTGTTACGCTTACCTTCATATCAGATCGTTTGAACTAGGCTGGTAACAATCTTTCCCAATCGAACCCTCGAAATAGCGTCGCCCCCATCAGCAACAAGGCGAGCATAAGCATGCAAGAGTCTCAGTTCAGCTTTTGGTTAATGCTGCAGCTATCGGTAACAATTTTCATGCTAGGCAAACCAGATGGATAAATGGTGACTTACACAATGTATGTTCGGTATACCCAGCTGGGAAATCTCAGCTTGGTGACTTAATACGACATCTCCCAGCAAGCGTAGGTAAAACAGTGGAGTGAAACAGATGTCAGACGTGATTTTTGGGTTTTCACGGACAAAAAATTGAAGACGCATCTTGGGATTAGGCCGAAGGCTTTTACTGAGTTTACTGGTAGTTGTTCAGATACCTGTTAATCTGTACTGCGAGCTTGGCAATTAACTTGCAAAAGTTTCGTCACCACTCGAATGGGCACCATCGGCGCGGACTGATGATATCCCTCTGTTTGGTGACGAAATACTTGCAAGCTAATGGTCAAGCTCGACGAACAGTTCATTAATTGATCAATTACCAGTGAGTGCACCCGAGCTACCAATATTCCGAAGCATTCCATGGAGTTTGCTGAATATTGCAAACCACCGGATATACGTTAAAATCCCACATGAAACGCGAAAGCCATTGCCATGTGCATACCAATGGTGAAAGGACTATGTGCAGTTTTTACGAATAGTGTAGTTTGTGAGTGGATTGGTTAATTAGTTGAACAACTCACGTTTCACTTGGTCCACAGCGCATCCTGTCATTGTGTATCTTTCAGTGTGTTTTCGGTGAGAATAATTACGCAGTTGGGACGATGTTACCATGTATGTAGTCACATAAAATTACAAGTGCCAGGTTTTGTAGTGCGTAGATGTAAAATCACGCGGTCAATAGTCCCACTGCCGAATATTTGAGAAATGCGTTGCTTACTATGGAGTGACGTGGCGACAGAACGTATCCGTTGCTGTGGTCTGGACTTAGTGGAATTTACTGATAAGCCCATGTGGAATAGAAGGTTCTTCTGAGCTCAAGATGTCCCGTAAAGTGATCAGATTTTTCTATAGTACCCGAAATTGACATGTTTACATAGAACGTCATCATTCAGCCGTATCACTCTTTTTGAATCGCGGGCGCGATGCGGTCTGGGGAGAAAAGTACGCTTGGGGTTTATTGCTATACCGTTGGCGGTTTAGGCAGTAAAACACAGGTGAACACTTCAGAAACGTTGGTCGTATTACAAAGAAAGTCGTTGTAGTCAGTCGCTGGAAAGAAGAGGTTTTAACATACAGTTACCAGCGACAAAACTGACGGAGGGAGAATTGTTGGGTAAATCACCGAGGGGTCCTGCAAAACATGAGCAAGACTAAACTGGTGTGGTACTAGTTTTCACTGTCAAAATGAAGTGAGATATAGTTACGTTAATTCCGCTTATCCACGATAAACAAAATGGTTCGTTATGTGGTCTCCATCGAATGTTGTTACGTCTACGTGAAAGTGTGCTTGGTGGTGAAGGGTCCTTAGGTATTTGTGCTAACTATCAGCCCCCTCCTGCTGTCGCTTGTTTCTCCCTTTCTGTTGGGTTCTGCTGGGACATAATCTAACACGGTTGCGTGGCAGTTAAGCACCAGTGTCCTCGCTCCGAAGATTTTTGCAGTGAAGCTCCTAATGATAATGGGGGATGTGCGATGTTGTTGTGGTTTCTAACTAAAACAAGTTTCACACAAAGTGCCTTCCCACTTATCCCTAATTGTTTCCGTTTTTGTGGTTGGATGTCTTCCAGGTGCATTAAGTTTGTCAGTTTGTCTATATCCAACTTCGATATTTCGTCTTTGCAACAGGCCTAAAATTCAGGAACAGCATATAAGAAGCTTGATCAAAGAGTCAACCGATAGTGAAGAGCGATCCTAGTTTCATAGGAATTTAACTCAAACGATCATGTCAGTCACATCTAGTATGAAAGAAATCAGGAAAGATGCCTCTTGGGATTCATTCAATGTGAAAAGCCTCAGAAGGTGCAGGTGTGTTGATAGTCTGAATTCGGTGGATGATAGGAACACTGGAAATCATTTTTCCAGGTAGCCCAATCTTATCCAGAATCCACGTATCGAACGTGCCGGACCAGAGAGACATACCAGTTTATTTGAACGAATAAAACTGATCTGGCCGATACGCATAAGCAGCTATTACCACACAGTATGAAATAATTAAAAGCGTGGAGTTAAACATATATAATTAGCTCAGAGGAAGAATAATTTAACAAGACAAATGAAACTTCCTTCTGAGAACTCGTCACTCGAAGAGCCAGTCAATAACTGACAACGTTATGTGGTTTCTATGATTGAATGCTGAGTGGCGCTGTGTCCTGTCTAAGTAAGAGCTAATTGCACTGCTGATCAACCAATCACAGCCAAACGTTCAAGTGTTCAACCACCGGCCGGGAGGTTGCGGGTACGAAACTCTCTTTTGAGCTGTGCGCTGTTGATGATTCCCAACAAGGATGGACTATCTGATCTTTTGATCATAGATTGGCTTCAATGATAGGACGAAATCTCTATTGAAATTTACCAAATCTCCTCACATCAACACAGAAGACTTTTGCTAAGTATTTCACATTGTGAAGATAGGCCCATACTGGTTTAGAGTGACAAGTTGCGTAGGGAGCCTTGAGTTCCTTGAAACTTCTGAATTTGGAAAGCTCGAATTCCGGCTTGACTGAGGTCATTTTGGTGCAGAGTGCAGTCCAACATTCCGTGTCGTATGGATGGCGAGTTCAGATCGATCGAGTACCAGCATGCTGCCTACCTGCAGTGCGAATAAGGTGAGGACAAAATCTCAATTGAACATTACCAAGTCACTTCACACCACCAGCGGAAAATATAATTCTCAATCCGAACACCATTATTGATACTGAACCTCAAAACGTGTGGTGAATGAATTTCTCTCAGTAAAATCTGCCGTCATTGGTTTTCAAACCAGATGGATAGGTATGACTCAGTTTCGCCACACGTAGAGTTAAAGCGGATCAAGCTGATTAAGATGAAAGGAGGTGGAAATGGTCACACTAAAAACGCTAGCACGCGGCACTTTAGTGGCCCTAGAAGCAAGGGTCAGACGTTTGCTACCGCACGTGCTTGGAATAACTACACATTGAATGTGATTATTCCGCCAGTGATAATCAGACTGGGTCGTGTCTTTCGGTTCGTACAATTGATCACGTGCTACACCCCTGGCGGTCATTTGTCTGCAACCGTCTTCTCGAGTTATGGCTTCCAGGCTTCACGACCGAGTCGTAATCTGACAGGTTAAACGCTTCACCTTTCAGCACACAGACAGACGGTTCTATGTTATACTGTCCACGAAACGTGAGCTATGGAACGCGACCAGCTCCTCTACCTTACGTCAGTCGATTCTCCAAATAAACCAATGGGTCACACCTGAATCAAACAGTCACCAGATACAAAAGTTTTTCGAATATATCACAAAGTCGACTGTTACGCTTACCTTCATATCACATCGTTTGAACTAGGCTGGTAACAATCTTTTCCAATCGAACCCTCGAAATAGCGTCGCCAGCATCAGCAACAAGGCGAGCATGAGCATGGAAGCGTCCCAGTTCAGCTTTTGGTTAATGCTGCAGCTATCGGTAACAATTTTCATGCTAGGCAAACCAGATGGATAAATGGTGACTTACACAATGTATGTTCGGTATACCCAGCTGGAAAAT
Organism: Opisthorchis felineus; assembly: GCA_004794785.1. Lineage (NCBI taxonomy): Eukaryota > Metazoa > Platyhelminthes > Trematoda > Opisthorchiida > Opisthorchiidae > Opisthorchis > Opisthorchis felineus. The sequence continues at coordinate 10,558 of SJOL01005977.1, read as the reverse complement.
CTCAGCTTGGCGACTTAATACGACATCTCTCAGCAAGCGTAGGTAAAACAGTGGAGTGAAACAGATGTCAGACGTGATTTTTGGGTTTTCACGGACAAAAAATTGAAGACGCATCTTGGGATTAGGCCGAAGGCTTTTACTGAGTTTACTGGTAGTTGTTCAGATACCTGTTAATCTGTACTGCGAGCTTGGCAATTAACTTGCAAAAGTTTCGTCACCACTCGAATGGGCACCATCGGCGCGGACTGATGATATCCCTCTGTTTGGTGACGAAATACTTGCAAGCTAATGGTCAAGCTCGACGAACAGTTCATTAATTGATCAATTACCAATGAGTGCACCCGAGCTACCAATATTCCGAAGCATTCCATGGAGTTTGCTGAATATTGCAAACCACCGGATATACGTTAAAATCCCACATGAAACGCGAAAGCCATTGCCATGTGCATACCAATGGTGAAAGGACTATGTGCAGTTTTTACGAATAGTGTAGTTTGTGAGTGGATTGGTTAATTAATTGAACAACTCACGTTTCACTTGGTCCACAGCGCATCCTGTCATTGTGTATCTTTCAGTGTGTTTTCGGTGAGAATAATTACGCAGTTGGGACGATGTTACCATGTATGTAGTCACATAAAATTACAAGTGCCAGGTTTTGTAGTGCGTAGATGTAAAATCACGCGGTCAATAGTCCCACTGCCGAATATTTGAGAAATGCGTTGCTTACTATGGAGTGACGTGGCGACAGAACGTATCCGTTGCTGTGGTCTGGACTTAGTGGAATTTACTGATAAGCCCATGTGGAATAGAAGGTTCTTCTGAGCTCAAGATGTCCCGTAAATTGATCAGATTTTTCTATAGTACCCGAAATTGACATGTTTACATAGAACGTCATCATTCAGCCGTATCACTCTTTTTGAATCGCGGGCGCGATGCGGTCTGGGGAGAAAAGTACGCTTGGGGTTTATTGCTATACCGTTGGCGGTTTAGGCAGTAAAACACAGGTGAACACTTCAGAAACGTTGGTCGTATTACAAAGAAAGTCGTTGTAGTCAGTCGCTGGAAAGAAGAGGTTTTAACATACAGTTACCAGCGACAAAACTGACGGAGGGAGAATTGTTGGGTAAATCACCGAGGGGTCCTTCAAAACATGAGCAAGACTAATTTGGTGATACTTGGATCCTAAGTTCACTAAAATCTTTTCTCGTCTTGTCTATTACGAAGATGTTGTAACATATCTAGCTTACTTCTAGGGGATAAACAAAGAAATCCGACTGGGTTAATTGGATATTGGCGAACTTCAAGTTTGTGTCCCACCTACTAATCTCTCGGTAATCTCATTTGCGATAAAGCTCCCCTGCCATTGTGGGACGAGCAGACTGTATCTGCGAACTTGGTTGGATCACGAAATATGTTGTGCTTCTCAGACCTCAATAAAATTGCACATATGAGCGGAATGACACGGAAGATGCTTACATGGACTGCAAAACTATGTGATACAACTGTAAAAGTGATGACCAGTAACAAAGAAATTTTTGTTTCCAAATGACGAGCGCCATAATCATCATGTGGAGTTTGCAGTCGACGAGAAAAGGCGTGGATTTCGAATAGGTGATTTGTCAAATGCCAGGTGTTACACGACTAAAACACTTACTAGTGGCCAGGTGTGATCACAAAACGGTCACTTAGGGAATTTGGCGGTCTCTGATGGCCACTGTACGTTCATTATCTGGCATAAATCATCATCATCACCTCGACCGTCATCATCGATAGCAAAATCAGATTAGAACGCTGGTGCTTCACTACCGTATAGCCACATCATTTCAGTTGAAGAAAGCCTGATGAAGGAAAGAAGAAAAAATGGTACAGGAAGAGGGACGTAAAGCTACCGTACCGCAAACGCATGCAGTGCCTACATCGTCAACGCTCAGTCAGACAATCTGTATGGAGACTAGCACCATGTATGCCACTGGCACCGGTTAGCCACCGCATCATTTAGTGTCTCGAGACAAGCAGAACGTGGGTCATCTGGACCGCATCCTGGAAGCCTAACAGTACCATTAACATTCTTCATTCCCATCTGCGACGTCATACTCTGTTAACCTCAGTGTTTCTGTCATTCCAAATTAGGAATGAAAAACAGCGCTGATTTCGGTAGGTGATAACTCGGCATGCGTAGCACAGCCTAGCCAACTCAGCTTGTAGTACCGCATGCATCCTTTGAGTGAACTGCCGTCTGCTTCACAAAAATCCGTTTCCTGATCGTCTCACATCGAATTTGTTGATTTCTGCTGATTCCAACTGTAGTTGTGGTCAAAGACCTGAAGATATCACACATCCTCCACCTGAGGTAGCCATGTATTGCAGCCATACGACAATACAAGCCGCACTGTAGTCTGATACACGCCTCCTTCAAGATCTGGCGATATGTATCTGTGGTGCCACAAGTGGAGTAAATTGACAACTGCGATTCCGACCTTCGAGATTCTTGCGTTGACTTCATTTACCGCGCCACCACTGATGCAAGTGCGACTCCCGAGATGCGTATAAGGTTTGACAACTTCCAGTTTTACTCCTCGAATACTTAGAGGCGTGTTCAACAGCTGTAGGTCCTGCAGCATGATTTTCCATTTGGTGGACGCAAAGCCCATGCCGAACGACTGGACGACCTTGATCAGTTTTTCTAATCGCGTTCGCACTTTCTACTCTTTTACAAAAATAAGAATCCTGTCGTCTGCATATTGCAACCCGACAAGGTTGTCGCTTAGAGAGGCCTAAACACCGGGTTTTGGAGACTTTCTGGTGTTCACTTCAGTATTTCATCAGTGACGAAATTAAACAAAAACGGAGGAGGTGGACTTGCTTGAAGGACACCTCCGCTTGTAGGAAAGCTTTTGGAGAACTCCGCATATTTTCTTACGCGGCCACAAGCATTTTAACACAGACAG
>SJOL01005976.1:528145-615971 GCA_004794785.1 Opisthorchis felineus | reverse complement strand
TTTTTTCACACTCTTGTGACCTCGCCGGTTTCGGAATGAACTTGCGGTGCGAAAATCTTTCGAGATATTGATGCAGTTTGGCTGAAGTTTGTACTGTTAGTTCTCTCCGGTCACTTGGGTAATCAATCCGCGTTAGGTTGCACACGACCGGTAGCCTGTTTTCGCATTGCGGAATTTTGCGCAGTTTCTAGTCATACTACTGAAGAACCAGTAACATTTGACTGGCTTTCTTCCAGGGTAGCAGACTCTTGGAACAGCTTCTCTAACGGTGTTTTTGTAGTGTCGGTGGGTAGACTGACCAGCTGACGTGGGGATTTCGCAGCATTCTCTGACCTCGACATCAACCTATTTCTGTTAATCGGTCATTAGATTTCTCTATTTGACACTCACTTCTTCCAGCTAGCTACCGTCTAGCCCAGTGGTAGTGCGGCGTGTGTCTGTAGTAGACCTCTGGGTATTCTGCTATAATCAGTCTATATCTGAATTTCAAGATATCAGCAGTCTCGCTTGAGGTTTATTCTGGTGGTGATAATATCCCTTTTTAAGTGTTTGACGCTGTTGAGCTGGTTTCCTATTCCTCTGTGTGTTGCAATTAACCATTGTTCCGTGGGTCTACAGTGACTTCTCCGTAGTACAATGGAGAAGAGGATGCATGGCGATGGGATGTTGAGGTGTTTTTGGTAAAGCCCATATAATCAGCGTTTAATCCACCTTATGGCTTTCCCTATGAAGGCATACTTTCGCTTTTCGGCGCGTTTCTGAATTCGCGGATGTCATAAAACGTGTAGGTTTCTTTTATCTCGTGTAAAAATGGATACCTCGCACATTATAAGGTAGTTCCCACTTCTGGCTCCACTTTGTCCGTTTATCTAGATAATTTTGAAGTAATACTGGAATATTAGTACAATAAATTCCCCTCCACATTTTGGTACGGCAGGGATGTTTCGAAGGTAGTTGGTATAGAGTAAGAAGTGTAAAGATCCGAAGACGGGTTCTCGCGGGACGCCACTAGTCATTTCAGACCACGAAGAGGAGTATCATTTATACGAACAGCAGATGTTCCATCTTGGAGGAAGTCTTCGTTATTACTAACCTACTCATTTGGCACACCCACCAAATCTACCATGCAGCACAATATCAAGCAGTTTGCTAAGATTGATGATGATAGCGTCAGCCAAACGTCCACTCGCATTCGCATCCGTCCACTGTTCTTTTGTCAAGTTAAACACGAGTGACTTTTCCGGAATCCATGTTGATGAATCCGTAGGTCGGCATCCTCTAAGTAAGTTTGATCTTCTGATTATTATTCGTCCCGTGTCTTCGCACGATGCACAAGCAAATACCACCGGTTGATGATTGCTTGGCAGTTTGCAAGTACTGCATTTTACCGGAGCAGGCCCCTTTTGTCTTTCTATTATCTCCGCATATTTCATTCCAGCAGCGATCTGATAAGAAGCTGCATCAGTGTTCCACCTGTTGCGTCATAAAGTCTTTTAACGCCAGATGCCCCCAACACCCACTTACTTAGGAAGGAATAACTCTAGTGTGATGAAAATTATTAGAACTAAACGTATAGTCGATGTAGGCAAGCTGGGTTCCCAGTCGTATTCCGTGATATGTAGTGGGACATCGTGCACCGCAGGGTCTAAGGTTGTGTCTGACTATTCGTCTTCTCCATTCATACTAAGGGTTGATATCCTCGGGGATGTTTTGCTTCGTATCCGTGAATAAACGTAGAGACGTATGAGAGTTGTACTGGAGTCGACCGTCAGTTTTTATCAAGAGCATCACCTTTCTACGGCACTTGTCTGGGATCATTTTGTAGTGATCTTAATTGCACCTGAAGTTTAATAGAAGCGCACAGTCAGCGTGCGGCGTACAAGTATCTGGGGAGGTGCGAACGTCCTCGTGCTTTTGCCAGTCGTCTAGGTTGCACTCCTTGAAGACACCGTGACAGGCTTTCTATAGATAAAGGGTGCGTGACGTTATCTTGAAATACAAAAGAATAGAGAAATCGTGAGAGAGATCGAACTCAAATGAATAGGTACAACAGTTTCACAGTTCCTATAACAACCGATATCCACTGCCATTCATTACTCGGCTGGATTTCATGGCAATGTTATAGCGGCGTGCACCACAGACATCCTGCAGATGCAGACAACCCATGTCAAAATCAACGATGTATACACAGATTTTCAGCCCTCAGCCTCGAAGACAACGCCGCTCTTGGCGCGGTTTTGGAAGAAAGTTTTTGCGGCGCTAATCTCATGGTTGACGGAATAAGCACACTGGTAGATCTCATTTAGGACCTGCTGTAGGCTGTGGTGATGTGCAGCGGAGGCAACGATGCTATTCACTAATCAGAGGTCCGCGGTCATTGCATCCTGTCTACCCTCTACTCCCGGATCTCTGCCGACTGTTTGATGATTTATCTAGTCAGTCGTGAATGTAAGCAGTATAGGGTAAAGTGGGCAGTCTTACCGAAGCCCAGACGATAAGCTGAAGGTTGAAGTTTCGTCCTTATTTTTACAAACAGGCCAACGTGATCACTTACGAGCCTGACTAACATAGTGGAAGCACCGTCCGATTCCAATACATTACGCGTTACTCGGTTATCAGAGTCGAACGTTTCTTGGAGGTCGATTAGACAGCTGGTTATTGGTATCTGAATCGTTGTTCTGGAACCCGGAATGAAGTGAAGATTTGATCAGTGCAACCTTCCTCTGGGATAAAACCTGCTCGGTGTGGTCTGGTGTGAAGGTAACTCGGTCTACACGAAGGATAGCAAACACTTTGGAAGTCACACACAAACAGCTTACGTCACGACAATTTTTCCGCGCAAATCTTTCAACCCTTTTGTGGAAATGTGGGGTTTTGTTTGCATCTTAATGGGATTAAAACAGTTCCCTGTCACAGACTTTGCAGAATAGTTTGTAGAACAACACGAGTTAGGTTAGTGATCTCCTTGTATACCTCTGCAGGATTGCCATCCTTATTAGGAGACTTGCGGTTTTCCGTCATACTGTTCACTTCGTTCAGATCTCTATTCGTTGGAGGACCACAGCGAGTGTCGTACGATGATGTGGGGGCTCAAGGGTGAGAAGAGACGCATGCTGATGCGTGCGGTTAAGGAGTTATTTAATATGTGCGGGCGAGATGGTTCAGTGGTTAGAGCGCGAGTTTGCTGACCGGAAGGTCCGTAGCTCGAATCCGACCTCTGCGTCTCGACTTTTCCTGTCTAGGCTTGGGCAACCTGGCAGTATCCTGGTCCTCGTTCTTCCTTCGGGTGGCACGGCAGCCAGGCACCGAAAGGATGTAACAGCTAAACGGTTTCTTTTCTTTCCTTCTATTTAAAATGTTCTGATTACCATGGAAGTTGTCAAGTTAATGTAGAGTATGATGCAGTGTACGGAAAAATTTAGGCTTGTTGCAGTGGGCAAAGCAGGTCACCAACATCCGACGCAGCTTTCAAAATGGTCGCCTTGTTGGTCTGTTAGCGGATCCGGTTGTTTGGCGTTTGATGTCGGACTGTGTGGTAGTTTGGCACCTTTGACAATCTCACTTTCTTAGCCTCATAACAAACGCATGACACTGTATTTCATTATAGGACGAGTTTTCAAATGAGGTATCAGGTGGAGTCCAAAGTTTGCCTTTTCGAGAGTTTGATATTAGTCTCCTTGGTTTCTTGCTTCTGCTCCGTCGTAGGTTCACCTAGATTCCAGCAAGATCTATTCAGTTTGGCGGGTTGTCTAGTCATCGTTTGTGTACCAAATTAATGGGGGCTTCTTCGGGTGTTATTGGCGCATAATGGTGGTGCACAACGGATTGAAGTCAGCGAAGTCAACATTTTCGCCGCCAGGACGGAGGTCTTTAATCCAAGAATATGGCTTGCTGAAACATCACACGGCCTGGTGCGGACATTTCATTTACCGTCGACTGTAAGCACGTCACGCTTAGTTTTTTTACAAGCAACTACTTAGAGTGGGTATGCTGCTCGGAACCAATTTTTGGTGCGTGTACGGCACGACCGTAATGTTGAATGGTGAGATTTTCACGCCCATATTCATCATCGACAGTATAACATCAGTGCTTAAACACTGATACATTGCTCCACTCTTCCATTAGAATCTGCAAATAGATCTACTCGAATGGCAATAACGCTCTTTTAGCCTGTCTATTTCGTGCAAAGACTACACAAGGAACGCCCCGTATATAAGGAGCAAAAGCTGTCCGCCGCAAAAGCTCGTGTTCGACGAAAGCCTTGCCCAGGTATCTGGACATCCAACCCGTATAATCCTGAAGACTATGCGTGGTCATGGCTTGACTTCCAACACACAAGAAGGTCCATACATTTCTATATACGTCATAAACAAGCTCCATAGGAATGTGTTTACCAGCCGACTTCCTAGTCAACCAAGCCGTTGCGACTATCGAAGATCCGCTTCTAATCGGAGAAGCTGTAGCGTGAGGGGAAAAGCTGTAAGAGGCACGTAGGAAACTTTTTTATGGATCTGTCATGGGTTGCTCCTCCAGCGCCACCTGGATTCTGTTTGAGGGCGCGCCCTTGGCCCTTGCACAGACAAACGCGACTTACAAAGAGCACTGTGAGGGGAACCATAGAACAGGATGATTGTCTTGGCCACTGCATAAGAGTTAATCTCATCTTCCAAATCTGTATGATCTGTCGGTCTGAAACGAAGATATAAACGACCTCTCCAGGCAGATAAACGATGAACCGTTAACCCTGCTTTTGTTGGCTCGCGATAGTAAAACTCCCCACGAGAAATCAATGCATAGGACTTCCTCAGCAGAAGCTAAATGGTAGCAGGTCATGTGAAGGTAATTCAGAACAAGGTCTCGGCGTTGATTTTATTGAGAGCTAGAATACGTCATGGAGTTTCAGAGCGCTACCAAGCTGCTGATTCTGACTAACTCCCACCTTCTATTTAAGGGTGGATGTGGGATCCTCAGTCGCACAATTTATTTGCGTCTGTCTTGGTGAGAGGCCGTCTTCGCCAACTGAGATGAGCCGACAGTACTGTCCTTTTTTCAAAAAGGATGTTCTCAGTGAGTCTGGCAATCGCAGAGGAGTTACACTGATTTCCGTTGTAACCAGACTCTTCGCATCGCTTATGTTATGTCATCTCATAACAGCGCATCAAGGCGTGACCCGAGAACAACAGGCAGGATTCCGGCAGGAATGGGGTAGTGTAGACCACATCTTCACATTCCGTCAAGTGTTAGAGCAACGGTATGCGTATATACTCTCTAAAATCTTGGTGTTCCTTGACTTCAAGGGAGCGTCTAAATCCGCCGACCAGCTCATTCATCTCGACACATCTATGCAGCAGGACATGCGCCGGAATTTCGTAAATGTCATGCGCTCTTTATATTCATACACTTACGGGTGCGTGGGAGTGTATGAGAAGCTCTTGAAAAGCTTACCAACAAGCAGTGGTATACCACAAGGACGTTTAAGTTCACCATTGTGAGATAGTGATTCGAAATCCGGAAGGTCTGAAAACCCCCGATGTTCAGGTCTCGTCGAGCGGGAGTCTTGTCGACGTGGACTACGCAGACGATATTGTCCTCATCTTTGAAAAGAAGGAAGGGGCGCGAGCGTTACCAGAAAAACCAGCCAGGATCATCCAATCCTCTGCATCCATTTAGTGCAATTTCGTGCCGTTGGAAGTGTAACAGACTAAGTCAGCATATGATTCTCAGAGACCAGAAGTGTGTTTGCCAACTTGTCACTTGTGACGCCAAAAATGTATACCACTGGGTGTCACAGGAATTGTGTATCAACTCAAGGTGCGGACTCCGTGGTTGTACGGTTGCGAGACTTGGCCGCTGCATGTGGAGGATATGAGAATTCTCCAGGTTCTCGATGACCGATATCTCGGGGCTATGGCTGGAATCCGCTGGAATCAACAAGTTCGTAATTGAATGATCAGAAAACGGGCCTTTAGCGAATCAGAAGGTAATTCACTCCAGGAATGCATCAAGCACTGCAAACTGGTATGGCTTGGTTGTGTCTTGCATGGGGGGGTTCCGTCTGCCGAGATCGTTGTTTTGCCTCCCCAATTCAGAACGCCTGAAACCTAGATGTGCGGAGAATGTGACATGACAAAAAGAAATGACGGCTGTTTCGAAAAATCCGGATGCTGCTGGTGCTGCTCACCTTTCAGGATGGGGTCCGAGTGACCCTTCACGGGTTTACATTGACACATTGAAGAATGTGGCGCCCAGCCGATGTCACTGACATTCCATCCTTGTTGTCCGACTGAATTTGGAAGGCGTAGGTACCTCGAATGTTCGTGATCGGTTAGTCCTAGTTCCTACTCTCTGACGCGTTTACTTTTCTTTCTATTTAGGACTCCAGTCAAATAAATCGTCATGGTCGTAGTGCAGTGGACTGCCAGTGTTTTTCGCTGGTGTTGCCGACAATAATGATGGTTTTTGCATTACCTTTGATGCCTGAATAGCCCCATGTTTATCTTCGACAAACGGGCGCTTCTGTTATTAACTTCCAAGAGGCCTTTGACCGTGTAGACACATGATACATAGATACAAGAAAGATACATGAAAAGAGAGAAACGCTCCGGAAGATGGTCAACATTCTAGCACCCTCGTTCGGGTTGAACTGTCCAAGCACTTTCCACAACCAGTAATGTTCACCAAGCTAGCCGTCCGTCACTCTTTGTGTTCAATTTTGACATTAATGCAAGCATGGAATGCACATTTCAAGGGACCGAAAATCTGGGAGTCAAAATGGTACCCAGATGGAGATTAATCGGTTTGGATTGGGCAGATAACGCCGTTTTGTTATTTGATGATCACCAGTCTGCACAGTCTACTCTAACCAACCTGTTGTTTCAGAAAGGGTTTTGCACTTTCCACACGCAAATGCTTACCTCGGGATTTTCGATCACCTTGCCCTTATGAAGCATCAAATTAAGAAGTATGACACAGGTGGTCTGTTTACGTATCTCGGCAGCTGTACCGTGACGGATGAGGTCAATGCACGTAGCAGCAAAGCTCCATAATCATTTGCCTACCTGCATCATCTGTGACATCAAGAACGAATTTCGCCGAGACTGGGTTGTCGTGTATACAAGTTAGCTGCGAGATCAGCCCAACGGTATGGCTGCAAAACTTGGTCCCTCCGATCTAAGGACATTACGGGACTCCAAACGTGTAATCCCCGGTGCCATCTAGCAGCACCTAGTTCGCTATCTTCATCTCACTGACATCTGTTCCTTTTCACTATAGACAAAGGGTTTTTCCACCAAGTTTTCACTACTTTCTCTCCTTCCAACTCTCCACAAACCGGGCAAACAGAGGAGCGCTGGTTTGCTGTGAGCTTCGAAAAAGTCTAGAATTATGCAGGAAATCAACTGCCCGGCTGCAGTTAATTGAGCCGTTTCACAAGCAGAGGGCGCGGATAGTACTTTCAAGTAAGTGTCGACATCGGAGGATGGGTTATCCGAAGGAGACTTCAATAGGTGATTTTTACACGTTTGTTTCATGCTAGGGTTCGAGAGCCCCTCGATGGCCGGGTAAGGTGTGCCGTTCCCAAAAATGGGCGAATAGAAACGGCCACGGATAGGCACGTGATCAGTAACCACATAAATGTTCCAGAACGAGTGACAGTCAGTAAATCGAATCACGCCGCCTATAACTACCAGTGATATGCCCCATCTGTGTTAGGGACTGGAAGGCATGTGGGGGCCACCATGTCACTAGGCTGTTTTGGTTGATTTGGAAGTTGAGATTTTGCAGCAATAGTCTGTGGTTAGTACATGCCAACAACAGACGTTCTTCTTTGTCCGTGCGCCTCGATTCTCATCCTGCACTACTATCCACTGAACCTCTGTAGCGCTAAGTCTGCCCACTTGGAGCGTTCACAGATCCCGCAACCGTAACAGTATCTGGGCTTTTAGTTTGCCTTAATAAAGCACTCACGACGTCATAAAAACTGTCCTTGAAGGTCTGCTGTGGCGTAGGTGAATACGTGAACAAGCAGCGGTTATCAGTGCTTATGGGGCGCTCTCGTAGACATTGCCAGGCGAACCACACACTGATGACTCGAAAAAAGCTCTTTCAGTTGTAGCACCCTTTTGGTGCTTAACTGGCGTGCCACCAGAAGGAAGCACGAGGGCTGGGATACTGTCAGGTTACCCAAGCCTAGACAGGGGAAGTCGAGAGGCAGATGTCGGGTTCGAACCACGGACCTTCCGGTCAGTAAATTCGCGCTCTAACCACTGAGCCATCTCGCCATACTCGAAATACATGCAGTCAAGCAGGACACTTTAGCTTGATGGGATAAAACAATACCAAACGCGGCAAAACAAGCCACGATAGGGTGTTGATCATCAGAGGTGCGCAACCGTAAGTGGAAAGAAATAGATGTGGAGTGCAGTTCAGTTCAACAGCCATACTTGGGTCTTGAGACCTAAGCTCAGACGGACTGTACGTAACACTAGAAAGTGAATCCAGCATGCAAGCAAGGGTGCCTGTTGTTTAGCCTGTTTCACAGTGAAATAGGCAGCCATGAAGAAGCTTCGAAGCTTCGCTTGCTACCCATTCTCCTGGAGTGGAAGAGGTTTGGCGTCATTGTTGTGAATGAATGGGTTGTCACTCTTAATCATTACATAGAAAAATGAAGCATCGTTTCCGAATAAATATCCTGATTGTTTCATCTGATGTTCATCATGGTGAGGATGCAAAGTCATTTCGTCGTTGCAACGCGGTAGAGGAAGTGAAGAGAGATGCTGTTTGCGTGCGTCACATGTATTAATCCCACCGAAAGTGTTTCAGCCCGAAGATTCGGAATAGCCTTCTTGCATGACGGCGATATTTGGTGCAGCATAACCCGAAAACAGTCAAAAGCCTTACCTGATGAGTGAAAATTAGTCAGTCAGTTGAACGAATAAGTATAATGAGTTGACCAGCAGTGGGTGATCGGCAAATATACACGCATCAATGTCAGAGTTTGCACGAAGCGTGAGCATTGTTGAAAACCCCAACGTCTTCCTCCCTGTTAGGTAAAATCCTAGTCGTAAAATTTCTGTAGGATGATCCTGACAAAGCCGTCTGATTGTGCGACAGGAATATCGCCGTATGACTTTGGAAGCTTTTGAGAGCAACTGGAGGCACGGGGATTTCAAACTTGTCTAAAAGAATACCTAGCGATGGTACGAAATCATCATTTTAGGGGTTTACACCTGTTGGTTCGATTTGCATTTCTCACCGTTATCTTATTTCCAGCCCGCATTTCATATAGTACATGTCGTCTGCGACATTCCGTAACTGCTGGATAATAAATTTGGGTACGTGGCTAAAACCTGTGACATTTTTTGTTGCGCAGCGATAAAGGTGGTCTGTGTCGTCGGTTCAGATCTGTACATACTCGGAAAATGCCACTAGGCTTCTCCTGCCTCCCCCATATGGGACGAACAATATATCGACCTGACCGTTAGACTGAATAGAAAATCAGAATACAGACGCAGTCAGTTGCTGTGGATTTACAAAACTAACTGCATTTGGCTGAGGTAGATTGGGGATAGCTTCGGGCGTGACAAACCATAAAAATAACCGTTCCAGATCTGAATCAAGTAGGGTAGCTGACATAGTACGCATACGAATAACATCCGGCCATCAGGAATCTGGCGACTAACTGCTGTCAGTGGCGTTCGTGCTGTTAGTTTCTGTTCTGACTGACTGGGTTTTGGAGGTGTAAATACCTCGAATGTTTGTGGCGGTTTGGTCGTAGGTCATCGTCCTTGTCCCGTCTTCTTTCCATTTTGGGAATCATAACGGGTCAACGAGAGGTGTGACGTTAAATGTCTATAGTAGTCGTGAGCTCCTCAGATAGAGTGAGATCAGACTTTTCAAATTCAAAACAGGTTTAGCTCTGTAAAATACCGCACTTCAGATTTGTTGCACCCTCCAACTCAGTTTCATTAAGGTGTTGCCACAATTTGCTCTCAGAGACTGGACGAAATCGGCGTTTACCTTCGGAACAACCGCTGCCACACCGTAATTAGAGCCTATTAAAGCTGCGACTGAACACTATGGAGATGTAACTGACCGATTTAGTTGATATCAACCGAACCGAACTGTGGATACTTGAATATGTGGCAAACGCCGGAACCTTGATGCTCGCAAAAAGCAAGCTGGCAATGGGATTCATTGGCTGTTAGTCCTGTTTGACCATTCGCAGACCTTCCAATGTGGATCTATATGGCGTATCGGATTATAGTTATATCTGACGCTGTCTTATTGGAGGTTAGGCACACGGTAATTGCTATGTAGTGTGATATCAGCCAACCTGTCTGCACGCGGTAAAACAAATATGATGGTCGATGAAACATTGTTTGAGTGCCAGTTGTGGAATGTCGAAGACAACCTGATTCATGGCATCCCAAAAAGTCATTATGATGCACATGAGTTCCGAGTGATTGGAAAGCGAAAGGACTTCTGCTGTTCACATATCCAACATACCGTTACTGGTATCTTAGATCTTCTGGGATTTCTTTCCTTGCAAGCGCATTGAAGTTCCACTGACTCCTAACAAATTCGACGCTTTCATGTTGCTCTGTAGCCTCTGTCGCCTGTGTCATGTTTGGTAGTTTAGAGTCGTATGGATTCTCTTAATTGTTGTTTTGTAAAGTCGGTGGCTGAATCAGGCTTCGTTAAAAGTCGTTTGCTATTATCTCCTCCTGGTGGACCTATGCCTACAGCATTCACAGCAACCTTGGGTTGACCAGTTGGTAATTTTCTCCATTGAAAACCTATGCAATCATTCTCAGTTCGGTCAATATGGATCGCAATAACTTCGGTCTAACGATGGATTTTCATACGTTTGCAGCAGATGCCGAAACCGATGTTCTTCCAAGACGGAGCTCAGTGTGATGAGAACTTTCATCTCCAAAACACAGGCCGTTTATTGACAACCCAATTCCCCTTTCTAACCCAACTCGGTGCGTGCGTAAGGCCCTGAATGGTGGGTGATTAGGTACACTTGTCCCAGCCATCGCAACAGGTGATGCGAAGTGGTTAGGTCGGATTGAAAATCAATACTTTCTCTGCCAACGGACAATCTCTTTCTGACATGCTGCTGCCACTACGCCTATGAAATCCTGTGAGGATATCGGTGGTCAAAACCTTCAGTGCTCTATATGCACACTGGCTAGCTTTCGCGACCGCAGAGAAGAACTGCACCCCCAACCCTAGACCAACGTCAAATGGCCTCAAAAGATAGCTGAAAGCGAGATAGGACTGATCTATCAAATACCACTGTTCTATAGGATGATGGCGGTTTTCTGTACACCTTCGATTGTACTGGCGCATGAGCGTAAGGGGCCACGGGTAGCAATAACACCTTAGTTTACAAGAAGAGCCTAGATAACCATCCTGTCAAAAGAACCAAGCGTTGTTTTTGTCCACAAGTATTAGGATTTCGGGTCTTTAGTACAAATGTTGTAGCCTGTGCACTTGGCGTTGTGCGACTATATGGTCAATAAAACTACGACTGTGACGAATCTGTGTTTCCTGCATTGTGTTCAGTTTGCGCAGAATTATCGTTGGCTAAAGAAACTTTACAGAGAGCCGAAGACTTCTTCCAAGCTATATTGAGTTTAGGCATTCTAGTCATAGCGATCAGACTTATACCATAGTGATTGGCACGTGCTGAACGAACAATGTCGGCACCATCGTAGTCAGCCCTCTACAGAACGAGAGCGCTTCGTCTTCCTGCATCTATTGCACTAACTGAGTTAACTCGCACACCTGAACAAAGCGGAGAGTGAATCTCCGGGACTAATGGCACTGTGGCTGCCGTGAGTTCTCTGGTGTTGATGGTGGTAAACTATCTATGGACCGCAAGCCAATCACAAAGTAGTGTGTTAGTAACGGCTGGTGGGTTGTTCTTCTCACCGTCGTAGTAAGTTGTAGGTGGATTCATTACTCCATTCACTCATCATCTGAGTGACGTTAAACCATCCAATGTCAGTTTTTTGCGTGTTAACCGGACCGCTTCATCGTTCCTGGCGGTGCTTATTTTTTGTGTTCACTGAACAAAGTTTACTAGGTATAAGACCCACCAGACTCGGTATCTGAAGCTAAAACCGCAAAATAAGATATTTGATCCCATTTATAAAGGTTACACATTATTCTGCCTCTGTTAATGCGTCCTGCAAGTCTTTATATTTAATATGACTGTGTGACTGTACGTGGCTTCCACAAACTTTTTGGAATTTTTCCATCAAATAAGGCCCAACTCACTTGGTTTTTTGGAGGCGGTATGCCTACCTGTTCCTTGTCCTTGTAATTATATGGTGAATAAAGGCCCATCATAAAATCACATTCGAAGGCCTCATAAAAAAACTAGGGCTCTGTATTAAGCAGTGATCCGGTTACTGATAATCATCGTAAGCGATTCCGCACTAAAGATTACCTCACTGTAGATGGGAAAGTGGAAAAGACAACTTGATGATCTGTTCGTATGAGGTCCAGGCAGCCAAAGATTCCTACACTCTGTTCACCAATTCTCTCCCTGTGATACTGATACCACGTCTGTTTTCACTCTGCTATATCATTGTGCACCTTACAGTCAGAAGCTGATTATTGTCCTCTGCGCTAATCTCTTGGACAGCCTTAAAGGTAATAGTCGGTCGGTACGACCAGTAGATAAGATCGATCTTACGTCCAGGTGACCATCTGCTGGTCAGACGCGCCCGACACATTGTTCCGAAACGGTGATTCATCAACAATGGGTTTGTTTCTGTTGGAAAAGGCACAGTTTGTGTGCTTACTGGGTGAGGGAGAGAGAGAGAGAGCAAGGTGTGGAAAATAGGCCGTCCACTTTTCCTCCCGTCCATTTTGTTCTGGCATGTCACCCTCAGGAAACAGAATCATTAGTTTTACGGCCCATTTTCCGAACGATGAAAGCATGCTGACAGGTTCACAGGAACTTATCGCTTATAAAGAATTTGCTAGCTGAGCTCTGAAAGAAATCTCAATAGAATTGATTTGTTGCGTGATAGTTTCCGGCATGTTCTTTCGGGACTTTTTACACGTGAATTATTTTCACTCTGGATCAGCATTAGACAATCCGATAGTTTATCCTCTCCTGGGGTTTTTAAAAGTAGGCAGTGGTTCCCTATCATGGGTTTTGCCCAAATCGTTCTGGTGTGCAATGCCGTGATTTCAGTGCGGCTAACCATTATTGGTTGGCTCCACCACTTGGAATTTTCATTACCTCTGTCTGTGGGTTTATTCTTGTTTGTGATCCATCCACCTGTCGGACAAGATGGGTGCGGTTTAGTCAACTGGGTGCTTTGTACACCCATGGGGTGAAGTTGCAATCAGTCCAAGAAAACTGTGGGCGTCCGGTGACCTTATCTCTCTGGCTTCTAAAGACGTGTATCTTAACCATGAAACGAAAACGGCTCACACAGTCGCCAAATAGGTGACGTTTTTCATACCCAGAGTTGCTTCAAATGGTCTGAAAGTTAACAGGGCTTATCAGAAAACAATGCAAGCTTTTGGCTTCGTACTGTCCAACCTGCTTACTCCATTGCTATTATGACTTTCAGGGTGCGCAAAAAGCGCTGACTGGCATGCTTTCTAGTGTCCTCTTATAGAGCACATTTTTTTGCCCAATGAGTTGAATCTGCGCAGCCCAACCCAAAACGCTCACAATTGCTTTTCATCTTCAAAACAGAGAACCGCCTGGTAAGTTGTCATATTTTGTGCACCGTCCGTTGGTTAAATGTTAAAAACTATTAGCCAAAAATCACCTGACCAACTGCTCTACACCAACCAGGTGAGTCTAAATAAGAATAAAAGGTCTCGTGTGAATCAACTGTGCTGGATCACAGCACACATTTATCCTACACTATAACGTGCGCTTCTTGTACAATCCCCGTTACCGTGCACCGTACACCAGGTACAATCCACGAGGTATGCACAACAGACGCTCCTCAACAAGGACGAAACTGTCATACCTTGATTCTTGGCTTCCTAAAGCATTTGACCCACGTTTATGTGGACAACCGCCTTCACAACTGGGGCACTTAGTTTAACTAATCTGCTAGCACTCCACAAGCTGTTCGTCCTCCATAACCTTACGAGAAAAGTAGAAAAATATGGCGATTTGTTTTCTGTCGATGTTAGATCAAATTTCATGTTACTTTGTTGTTGTCTCGGTCTGCGTGTTACTCTTGGAAGAGCCTCAGCTTACCACTTCGTTTGGCTTGTCCTATCGTGAAAAGTGTTCCTGATAAGTGCTGCTGATGCGCGAAACAGCTGTTGACTTTGGATTTAAACAACGGTGACATTTAACTGTTTGCTTTTGTTTTAGCTATCTCTGTCCGGAATACGGACTGCAACGGTGAAGACTGCTTGTACTGATCTTCAGTGGAAAATGTTCCACTCGTTCTTTCAGTCACCGTTTTGATTTCCAATGGTAAGCACAATTTCATTCAGAAACAAGTCTGTATGAAGTACTCAACAACCGTGTGTTGTTCTGCGTCGTCCTATTTGTCACCGCAGATGTGTATTCTGACCATTTGTCTCATACCGGAAGACTATATTTTACACTTTTTTGGTTTGGTTTCCAAAGAGTAAGCAGATGAACGCTGTTATGCTTGATCCAAAATCCCGGCTTGTCTGACAGCGAGTTTCTTCTTGTGTTTTACTTTCCCTGTAGACCAATCCGGAGCATGTAGCGTGATGTATCAGAGTTGTTGCATGATATGATGCCATTGTCGTTACTCGCCCGCATACCTTTAAACAGTGGCCTAGTTAATCCAATACATATCGTCGCTTCGGCGGACGATAGTCAGTACGTTATGTTTTAATAACCACATTTGCACGTACTTTTCCAAACTCAGATAAGTTTTGTTTCAACTGCTCCGATATTTTTGCCGCTTCACAAGAAGTCGTTTCACTGCTTACGCTGTACGAAAGTCAAAAGCTCGAATAACATAATAAGGCACTAGGATGCTGTTGTCGTGAGAATAACCGAATGCCTTGTTTATTCCACTCTCCAACCCAGTGTGCGGTGCAAACGTTTCCACAGGGGTCACATGGGCTGCATCTTTGACGAAGGATTCATCCAAGTCTTATGTTGCCAACATGGTTTGCGGATTTCAACGATATTCAATTAGGTGTTCAGTTGATCAGGTTTCGGAAACTACGCCCACTTGATAAGTCCGAAACGAGCGATACTGTTAGTGGGCTATCGACGAATTTTATTCTGGCTTTCTATACTGCTTGCGAAACTGACTGAGCTGCTTAGTAGTTGGTGTTTGGGTTGTGTTGAGGATCCAACATTGTCCCTGTCCTAAGCTGCAGCACTTTGAATGGGATATCCACTTACAGAGGCACAGCTTCACCACCCTTTGGTGCACTGATGACAGTCCGGTAGACTAACATAGGTTTGCTGATATTTTCAACTGCTGTGCCGTTTCTCTACCTCACGATCGAATGTGCCTCCACGGTGCTTCATGTCGACAGTGAACTGTCGACATTCATTTGCATTTTATAAATTACAAATGAGAAACTGCTTTTATTGTATACTACGTTTCTGTTATGATAGCTCGGTATCATCCAAACAAATAATTCAATTTAATGCACAACGACCACGTTCATTTATTGCCCGGGGACAGTTGTAGTTCATGTTGTACTTTCTGTATATTATTCCTTTCTATACGCAATTTTTTATTTCTTCGTGTGCTTGAACAACAGTAATTTAACGTTCTGAAATCCAAGCACGTGACTCACGCAGACTAATGTATTAGTTAGGTTATCCAGGGATTTGGAGCACTTACCATGTACATGAACTATCTGGGGAAAACAGATGATACATTTGAGCATAAGAAAAAAATTTCTGGGTGTGCACGCGTACTATCTTCTATACTGTTTCAAATGAAATACATAACATTGTTACAAAGCGGAACCGCAAAGTACAATAGGCAACAACTAACGGACTATCTTTCCCCTTGAAGGAACATGCTACTCATACGGTTTTTCTACTTGACACCCCACAACCGCTTTCGTCCTTCCTAGGTCTCATCAGGTAGGCGCAGTCTCCAATTTTCTGTTAGCCTTATGTTCTATCTAGATGCCAAACTGCACGCAATTCGCAGAATACACCCATCTGCAAACTAATTCGGTTCTAACGCGAGAATCAACTGAATTCCAGCTGAATCTCGTTTATGAACTTCAACTGGATGTGCCGCACGAAGGCTGCTTTATGTTTCATTTGGTGCAGTATTCGAGATATCACAGGCCCGGTAGAGTGCAAATGAGTGTAATTCGCGAATTGCGTACAATTCGGCGTTCAATTAGAACGTATGGTTGACGAAGACTGAGGGAATGCACCTACCTGATGAGCCCCAAGAAGGACGGAATCGGTTGTGGGCTGTCGAAGAGATTTCAACATCCTTATGAGTAGTCTGCTCGGTCAAGAAAATATGCTGCGATATCTTGAATATTGTACCAAATGAAACATGCAGCACAGTCAGTTGAAGAATAGCATGAACGAGGAATCCAGCTGGGATTCAGTGTACTCTTCTAATAAAGTCAAATTAGTTTATTTCGTCGAAGAGCTATCTAATTTTCCCTATTTCAGCCCCGGTTTGTCTTAGGTCGATCCAGTCTCTTGTGTAAAACTGAAAACTGACAGCGCACACAGTGAGTAGACTTGGTCGTTGTTGCAAATGGGGTGGTTCAAAATCCACTGCCATTCAAGTTTGGTTTAATCGACCAATGTTGGATCTGTAGCATCATTTTTCAATTTTTCAACACCAACCTGCAGAAACTCGTGGGTAGAGAGAACAAATGTTGCGGCTAAACGATACCTGCATTCTGCCAGTCACATTACTTTGTTTTTCAAAGCAGCGAGGAACAGCAATCTATGATTTGGAGAGAAGTTTTGTTTTGTTTTGTTGCTCTCTGTTTATCCATTCTGTTTATTACTGCAGTTACAAAATTAATCAAACTTAGGGAGGTGTAGGGCTTCGACAAACAACTCCAGCAACTACTTCTCTAAAGCTATAGCTTTTGTTAGGTTCGGATTTCGAGAGAAATTCCCCCTTACTAGATACAGAAAATGTGTCCTCACTTCAACTGCTGCAGCGTTGCCTTTCCAAAATTCGAACACGATGGTCATTGTTGTTCCGAGAAGAAAGTCGGAATACGACACCTTCTGAAGTGACCGTTTCCAACCTGCCCGATGAGAGGCCATCGTGGCTTTACCTTAAGTTTTTAGTGGAAAACTATTTAACCGACAAGCGGAGCTATGCACCATACACAATGAGGGCAGTTGGGCAAATTTAAGCCGCAATATGTGCGGTATACGACGAGAATGGGTGCTTGAGGCCCATAACTGGACAGCGCACAAGATCATAAGATATTTCAGAGGACTCTCCAAACGATTCCGCACTTTCCATTCCTGAAATTTTCTCTGTTCGGTTAGCGAAATCTGAAATTGCGCAATCACCGCCACGATATACACGCAATGATACAGTTCCAGGATGGCATAATTTCGCGTGCTCTCTACAATCGCAAACATGATATGTGATAATAAAATAACTAAACAGCAGGTCAGAGAACGTCTTTTTTTTCAGTTAGCTTGTCAATTCTACCAACAAAATGCGAGCACGAGAGAATCCGCCCAGTCGAATTCCGGGTCCGTTAAGTGACTCTGCCTGGTGCCATTGCATTCGACTCCAAGGTCACAAGAGACGTGATCGGAGCACAGCACAGGGCTCGGTTGCAATCTTCGTTCGAAGTCATCACGAAATTTGATCAACCGAAGCAACTCAGGTTTTTTGAAGCACCACGGAGCAACCGGTGCAGCCCAGCAGTGTGCACCCAGAAAGTTCTTAGGGGGTTGACCGAATGACACACGAATCCTTGTGTGTTTTACTTAATCTCTCATTTTTGTGTGACCTCACTCCGTTCCAGACGTTTGTCTACGTGCGGAGTGTGCTAACTGACGTCATATCGCGACTACGTTGTTCACCCTACATACTCCAAACTTATCTTGGGAACACAGCAGAGGGATTTTAGTGAACTGATCACAACCTTATTCACTTAAGAGTAGCGCAAGTTTATCTTCCGCGTGTGAAATAGTTTGAATGCATGTTTCAAGCATTCGTGGCGCTACCTGACAGGGAGGTTCTCGCAGGTGCGGCCAGCGTGTGCTCGTGGAGTAGCGGTAATACATTCGCCACGTGCGTCAGATTTCCGGAGCTCAAACCCGACGCGGCCAAGGATATGCACTACTGATGAGCTCTAATCACAGAGAAATTTGAGTCTAGTGCTTCCCCCTCTGGTGTGCACTCACCAGAACAAGAGAAAGACTGTTCAAACGTGAATGATATAAATGCACGTTCTACAAATCCCACAAAAATCTACGGATGAAGTTTGAGTGATCCAGATGGTTGTACAGAACACTAGGACGACAAAAGTTTTGAAATAACGGAGAAACTCCATTTGCCGGCACTTCAGCTGGGTGACTGATGATCAGGGGGCTTTGCTTCATTAAAGACTACGTGTGTTCTTACGTGGATAACGGAATGCACTATGATACTGAAACACGGTTATCGTCGGCACTCGAGCTAATACCTGCAATTAAATTGTTGATCCATACAGCGAACATTTTTACATTTTACAAATACCTCACCACCAATAGAAAAAACATCTGGGTACGGCTTGGTTATTTCTACGCGTTGCTAATCTCCACTCTCCGAACAGTAAGTTACAGACGGCTTAGTGTCCAAATCATCGCTAATGACCCACCAAATTGGACTGATGCAGTGCCTGCCTGGAATCCTTCATCACAACCCTATTAAAAATCTCTGTGATCCATTCACCAGACCTTTACACAGTGACCCCCAACTACCCCCTCCCAGAAAAGACCTTCCCTAAAACGATCATTTTGTCCCTGTCCCGTGAAATTCACTGGTGGACCGCTGTTGGCAACTTTGGTCCCACCACTCCCCAACAAGTATCACCTTTTCTCAGCAGTCGAGTAACGCAAACACTACCTGGCACGGCGTAAACTTCTATTTGACTATGACAGTGAGGATGTTCAAATTCAAGTTGAGGACTACTGGTTACTTGCGGTGCGAATTACTGGTACTACTTACTGAGCATGGCAACTGAACTTTCCGTACAAAGGGTTAGTCTCATAGCTTGTGTGTAATACGGTGGATCGTGAAGTGTACCAAGGAGTGAGAGTCAGGTTGGTTGACTTAGTTTTTCTAGTCAACTTCACCAACAGCAGGTATTGTGCATTCAATCACTCATTGAGAACTCGCTTGTGCAACTGATAATCCAGCTGAACAGTTCAGGTCTTTAGACAAATACGTCATGAATTGCAAAGTGTTTTTATCCATCGGAGACGAAATAAGGTCGTTGAGTTCAGTCAAAAAAGACGTCAAGAGACACCGATGAACAAATCCAAAGGCGTTAACAACTGTCACTGTAAGAACTGCAGTACTGTAAAAGTTTAACGAAGCAACGGAATATTTCCAACGATGTTCCCTTGAGCGAACATTCGTTGACGGCATGCGTCCCAGTTCGTGCAAAATTAGAATGGTTTCTTCTGTCCTCAAATGCCCTAGCAAGCCTCACCGTAACACGCGATTTTAATCTATCTACAAAAGTTCATTTCAGGCAAACCTTACCCTCTCGCGCTTGCATGCAAACCGTCCATTATGATAACGGAAGCGTGGGAAAATACTGGAATATAGACAGTTTATACTGGTTTTATCCGCCTTCCAACACCAACTGTATATTTCACCATCGTGCGTGACTACGTGGTTAATGCTAAGTCTTCTGTTGTGGAATTGTGACAACTGACGAACATGTCATGATCCGTTTTTCAGGGAAATTGTTTGCTGCCTTATCATACTGATTGGCAGGTAAAAGAATACCGAGTTTATGACCAGGGTTAAAGCGAACGAATGGGGCATTTGGGCCCCTGTGCGAGTGTTCTGCTTCAAACGGAATCAAGTGGAAGGAAAGCACAAACAGAAACAACAGGTTCCTTTAAAAAATTGAGTGTTTGAACCTTAGGTTTGAGGTTCAGCAAACTGAGGATTTAGTGTCCCCTTCCTGTCGTCGAATAGGAGATTCCCAAAAAGCGGAACACTTTGGCCAGGTGCAACGCGCGGTTTGTAATCGAGGGATCACTGTATTGCAATAGCTCTTACTTGTGGAATAGTTTGATTGCTTTCGCAATCTAGAGGCTGTTGGATTGTGTGAGTAAGCCTTCTGTGGAAGAGTTTCTGTGAACAAATGGATAGTACCTGTCGTTCTAATTATGAGAAATCAAGAAAATACATTGCTGGCCTTATTGCTAGACAGCTGACTCTTAAGCAGTTTGGTTGCACAATCTCAGGTTTTGACTTATCACAATGAAACTTTCACACGTGTTACCACCTACGTCTGTGCTAAACCGGATCCACTGAATTCGTCAACATTGGGCCCAACTTGTGCTAAAAGCGGTAGGCGGTTCGCTCTGTCGTCTGGGGAGGTGTTGCCACATAAACCTTAGTAGCCGTGATCGATTTGCTCGTCGAAGTCTCTGTTTTGTCCAGCCCACCGCAAGCTCACCATAGATGCCCAAGAATCGTTTAGTGAAGGCAAACTATTCAACCGAATTCGGATCTCCATATTTTAGTTGTTTATCTTGGGGCCACCTGTAGTGAGTTTTCTCTCCACCACTTTTGTACACAACGAACGTTGTTTCATTTCACTCATGTTTGATCGATTTTACTACGGCTGCTGCTCTATAATATGCCTGATAATTTACGTCTTCACCTTGATGTACACTATTTGCGCTAAGTTTATGTCACCCTACTTTTCCGCATAAAAGACTGTACAGGAGTAGGTCTCGACCATGCTATGGTTTACAACCTATCTTTGAAAGGTTGGTAGCGAACTCCTTCATTGTTAACATCTAAGTGCATTACATGATTAGCTGCTTCTTTTGAAGGTACTCGGCCTGTTCTTACTGAGTGGACGCGGAAAGCGGGGTAGGATAATTTTTTTCCAGTATACTGTTTTTCCTCACTGTAATAATTCATCGAATTAGTAAGATACTTTTCAGTGAACTTGGTCACATTCCCTCCTTAATTTATTTCGATCATACATCTACCCTTCGTCATCCCAACCATTTGGTGTGTTTGGAATGCATTCATGTACACGTTTCTTGGGTAACTTACAGTAAATTTAGTGTTTGCGTTGTCAGTTTTGCTTGGCAATGATGCTTTCGGTCACCTCAAGTCCAGCAAACTATCAGTTTCAAAATGGCGTCAGCTTGCACCCTAAGGTCGACTGACCGAACATTACATTTAAATAATTTAGAGCGGTCATCATTTTTCACCAAGCCTGTCTCACAAACGACGAAGGCCCATTTTGATCATGAAAAAAAGCTTCGGGACTGGAATGCGCTAGCGGATTATCGAAATGTCAAGTCGTCGTGAGTGGTGAACAGGCATAATGCTGTCTGTCAGCTCGTTGTCTAACACCAGGAACTAATTGTTTTGCCATTCAGAAGGTTTTATGGATATCAGTCTTGATAGGATTTTTTTCGTACATTTTGGAGAGAGGAGGTCACTTCACTAGTCTTTTCATTTTTGCCAAGAAACCACATTTAGCCTCACGTGGATGCCTCTTTCCGAGGTTATTTCTGTTTCACTGTTATTTCACTGTTCACTTTTCAGTCCTTGTCAAAACTTGATAACCTTTGTGTGCCGCGGGATATTGCTAGCTGTCAATGGGTACATTTCGGACTGTCCCGCTATCTAAGGGTGTCTCAGCCACTCTTACCATTTGTGGAACAGTTACCGCCGTCTTTCTTTCTGATGACTTTGCCCATCTGTTTCTTCACGTGCACTGCATGTGACAACCCGTTACTTGTCATACCTCACATTGGTTTGGAACTGTGTATGTTCTGCCTGCCGTCAGCGTTTCGTCTTTTTGCTGATAGTAGCGTGGGAATGAAGTTACCCACGATGCCTTTGTTGGTTGCGGATCGAGAATCACAAAGTAAGCACAACGCGTTTGTTGATCGTTCGATAATGAAGACCTGTTCCGTGGGTAGTACACGTAGTGTTGACTAAATCAAGTACGACTGTTGGAATCTACTCATAAATCAAAACGCATCAGGTACGACTGCAGAGTATAATCAATCTGATTCAAATGGTAAATTTCCCATGGTTCACGTGAAAATTCTTTACTACAACCAATAACCAGAAGACTGTGGGTTTACATGTTTCTGGATGTTTCGGCTGACTCCTAACTCTGATGAATCGGCGCGAAAACCAGATTCAACAGATTCAAAGCTTGTAAATTCCATTATTACATTCTAGCAATGATACACTGTTTCTGGCTGCTCTGAGGGTTGCTCACCGTACACAGTAGTCCCTCTCAATAGCGGCCACCACTGGGAGCGAACAAAATTGTTCAACTTCCACAGGTTGGTTAGCTGTTCTGGGTTCGGAAGTTTGGTTCCCCTTTAGTGGACGAAGAACAGAACATTAGTATTCTGGTTGATTGTTTGGTAGAATCACTCCTGAAAGGGACTACGACACACACTTCAGTGTTTGGTGCGAAATTTCTTGGAATACAGCTGATAAAACTCACCTTCTCCAGTATTGGATTAACAAGTTTGTAGGTGCACGCTCCACTTGGTTTCGACGCTCCCATTTGTTGGGGAATTCCAACGTCTGCGTGGTCTAACTCTGTGAGTCTGTCTACAGTACCGCGGGCGATAGAGACCATCTTATAAAGCAACCGCAAATATTTCTAAAGGAACCTTACTTTCGTGTAACTTGATCCACTAAAGATTCATTAGTTGCTGCTTCACAATTTGCCATGAGTTTGAGTCCTACGCAGTTGTCCACTGACCACTTTCTTGTACTAATGGTTCAAGAAAGGTCTTCTCAGCATGTTTCATCCTTTTATTGATCACCTTGCCGGTTAACAGAAGTGGTAGCCCGTCGGTCAGCTCCTAACTGTTGACTGTTAGAGCTTTCGAAATAAGACGGTAGATTGATCGACTTAGGTGTCTATTGATCAGCAGACACTCAAACGCTTTTCCCTCTGGAGTTGAAGGTGTTTTGATTTCAATTCTGAGCTATGTCAATGTCTTCTTCGAGGTAACGAGATTTTTTTTACCAATTGCGATCAACCTGAAGTCTAGTGGTGTAATCAACCATCGAAGGAATACCAATAATACAATGAACCGACAGACTTGGGAAACTGTATAGCGCAGCAAACATGCGTGATGATGAGTCAGATTTCAAAACCCATAACCATGGTGACCAAAAGTGGCAAAGTACTGCTTCGCCCAAAAGGAGTTCATTAAAGGTTGGGAAACAGATTGTCCAGTGTTTCCGTTTTGTCACAGCGAAATGGGGGCAGATTTTCCGCGAACCCAAGATAGGAAGTATAGTAATGCCGTTGAAAGAACGGTTGGGATTCTCTCGGCCCGCACGCTATCGTAAAATTCCAGCTGTACAATTATCCTGTGTTCAAAGTCGATCACATTTGCTCGAATGATTAGAGCAAAATACAAGCTTACGGAAGAAAGGTCAGATACATTTGCCAGTCATAAACTAGAGCAACACATATGTTGAGCCTATATCACTTGGATGAGAACTTGGTGCATGTAACTGTTTCTTAGCCATTTACTCCCAAAGTGTGAATCTGTGACCAATCGCTTATCATTAGATTACGTAAGTTGAGGCTAACTTAGGATGTGTAAGATAGTAGGCTTCTCTCGTGACCGAATCCGGATTCAAGATTCGAGCTTTGCATAAGTTTATTGAGGGCGGATTTTAGGACACTGTTTTTCTACACAGTTTTTCGGTTAGCAAAAACTCAAAGAGCTGGGCAAGTTGATTATTTCATTTATCCACCGATACTGCTTTCCTCATAGCTTTGAAGGTAATTATCATCACTTTCCGCTTGTAGAGGGGAACACCAGAACTCCGTTCCCTTCTGAAATTTACTTGAAATCTTATACCACCGGGGTGTTTGAATTGTTGAACCAAACTGGCTGCTTCCGATCAATGCAGCAGGTCGAATAACATCGAGTCCATCTTCTGAAACATGTGCGACTGAACTATTTTCAAGTTTGGGACACACAGCAGCGGTAAAGATAAAAAAAAACAGACACGTGGCCATCTTGTAGGTGAGTGGATCTCCGAATCGGGACCATCTGGTCTCAGTCGCATATCGGGTGAAACTTTTCATAGCTTCTTTTGTTTCCTCTTCAGTTGAGACCACATTTTGCAAGTTCAAGCAGTCTGTTTTTGTTGGGAATCGTCAACATTGTGTACCTAACGAACCTTCAAATCTTCAAATTAACCTTCCATCATTCTATACGAGTAACCAATAGGCAGTGCGGAAAACTAATGGTCAGACAGAATACAGCTCCATTCTTCCTTCAACCACGCAATTCAAATCACGTGACCAGGTGCTGACTAATTTCTTGAGTAACGACTTCCTAAGTGAAAGGCTTTAGCTGGAGATAGCTCGGTAGTTAAGGCGCGAAATTAATGGCCGGAAGGTCCGCAGTTCGAACCAAAACCCTGCATTTCGGCTGCTCTTGCCTAGGTTTGATAAATCTGGCAGTATCTCAGCCCCCGTACTTTCTTCGGGTGGCCTGGCAGCTGTGCATTCAATGGGCGTTACAGCCGAACGATTATTATTAAGATCTAAATGGAAGACTCATGCGGCTCGTTGATTATTTCTAGCTTGTTAGTGGGAGATTCTGAAATATTATTTGAAATTTCCTGTTCCTTCGACCCAGACGTTATTTTTGATCCTCGATTTCCAGTTTGATAGTGACAGCTGTTCACGACGCGTGTAGCTCAGTTGACTCCAGGTGGCTACATTAACACTCTTCCTTAGGCTTAATATGTTACCTCAGTCGCATTTTTAACCCTTCATTCCATGAAATACTGCGAGGGGAAATAAGCATGAGACAAAACGACCTAATTCTGACATGTCATAACAAGCCCTAATGACTCTTTGTCGTAGGTGAACAACTAGTCATCTTCCGTTTGTTTCTGCTTATGTTGTGTCGAGAAATTCGATACTGTCGAAAGACACCGTGGAATTCAAAGTGCGTCGCTCGTGGATCGATAAGTGAAAATAGCAGTTTTATCGTCTCTGAAACCAGACTTCAGTTTTGCGCCGCGTCTGGTTTCTAGAAATTTTGCAAGTGTTGTCTGACATTCTTTGTCGGTCCACCCGTCAACTGTTGCTTCCCTTGCTGTTCAGCTATAATTTTGTGGAGCATAACATTCCTCCTACTACAGTCATTGGTCTCTGCTGGTTGTTGTTTGATTTCCACAGCACCGTTCGATGTTATCAATAATGTCGTTCTTCGTTCTCATTTCTGTGCTGTTAAGTCGAACATACAAATCAGGTGTTAGTTGATTCGTTAACTGTAACGTAAAACTGCGCTAGATGTTTGTTCAGTGTTTGTTCGCCGAAATTCGTCTCCTGAAGTTACCGGCTGAATTGTAGCGGCTGTTGAGCATATACACTGACATGGTCTCCAGCCTTATCTGCCCACATTTGGCAAGTTCTGTGCGTATCCTCCGCCAGCTTGGAAAAGTGGCCAAGCTCTGATCGGGATGTATCCTACGTGACAGTAAATCATCAAACTTTACTTTTAGTCGTTTTTCTACATTTTCTGCTCCTCTCCTAATGTTCGTAATAGAAATTTGGATGGATCTGGCTTCATAGGTACCAGTGGTGATAGCGATGTTGTAGCGCAGCACCCAGTCTCCATCACAACCTTGAGAAAGTCGAGTGAATCGGTCGAGTAAGGGAGGAGATCGTAGTATGCAGGGGTAACTGAGCGCACCGTGTAAAGGCACATGATGGTATTGGGGGAGTTTGCAGAGAAAAGGAATGCCAATTTGCAAGTTGGTAATCAAGCTTCCTACCATCTTCGGTGCATCCAATTGATCAACATAGGTGATTTTATGCGTTTGCGACCGTAGATGTTACCTCAGTCGAAATCGTTTTATTCAGCGGTGAAGTTCGCTCGCGTGATTGCTCTTAATATGCCATTTGTGAAATCTTTTGTTTACAAGAACATTGTCGTTCGCCTCGAATGAACTGTAGGGATTTTATTTTGCATTAAATTAGCTGATTTGTGATTCGTTTACGATTGTCACCTGGTCCTCCATGGGGGTGAAACGTTAGATCACTTTGATGTCCGGTCTGGATATTAAGGTTTATTTTGAGGCAAGCTAGTTTGATATGAAAGCTAATTATGGGATCTCTCCTGTATTACGATATACGGTTGAATGCCTGGGCAGGCGACAATGGGATAGATGTACGTTTTGGTTCTCTCTGTTTAATTTCGTTAAACTTCACGAAATGGAATGGACTGTGCAACCGCATTGCATATAAAGCCTCTGGTAGGCGAGAAACAAGTCTGGAATCTCCGAGTTCTGTCCATTAGCAATTGAGTGGAGAGTACTCTTAGCTACCTTATGGTCCTTCACTCCTTCAAAACAATTATTTTACTCTGAGGGATATTTGCATTCTCCATTTGGTGAATCAGTACGGCTCTTTATCGATTACTTTGTTGTCCATTTCAGCCATATTTGGAGCTCCGTGATGAAGTTGGCTGAAGCCGGTCTCGTTGAAATATTCAAAATGCCAGCGGTACCCACAGAGGAACGGAAAGCCTCTTCTCCGAGCTTTCGTGTCCCTCTTAAGTCCAAGTCCCGTAATAGCTCCCACACACGCGAACAGTCACTGGGTGTGCGACAACACAAAGTTGCGGAAGAACACGCGAACAAAGAATCTCGGCATCTCAATAGGTTCTCACTTTTGTTGGAGTCTTTAAGACGTCGCTCAAAGTCCGCTGATGTGCGAAATGATTGTGACATGCACTCCTCCGGGAATCGTACCGAACCATCCTTTTTGCAGCCTCTTCTCGTTCCCCCAATGACATCAGGAAAGCAGGAAGTGCAAATATCGGCCATCAAGCTCACTACATGTTGTTACGACCAATATAGACAGCACCTTAACGCTCGTCGTGGTTGCACTACTGCCTCCGCCTGTCGGCCGTACTCCAAGAAGTCAGAGTACTGTAGTCGTCCACTGTCGGCCGTTGGTGGCTACAACAATGGGAATTTGACCACACTGTCGCCGCTTGCGTCCTGTCGGGCTAGGATAACTTCCCATCGAAGACCTTCCTCGTTTCACCCTACATCCTGCGTGAGCGACCATCACAATCCTTATCTATATCAGAACGTGACTTTGCTTTCTAATGCTTGTACTAACCGGAACGATGAAAAGCGGCGATGGAGCCAGGTGAATCCCGGACGGGATCGTACGAGTTCTCTCATGTCCAGCTCACTGTATGAATGTCCACCCTCCTTGGCTCCCAATCCATGTCCTGCCGTCCAATTTATTTCGGAAGCAGAATGTATTAATCCTCCACCTCCAGCATGTTGTTTTTCATCAAGTCAGTTGCCCGTGTGTATGAGGAAGACGCGCACTTTATCTCCAGATGCACTGCCGCAGCAGATTGTTGGTGGTTTGGAAAACACCACCTCAGTTATGACCAAAATCGATGGCAATTTCAAGCCAATGCTTATCCCTTCATCTCAGTCAATGTGCTCCCAACTTACACATACGTGTAACTCAACCGACTACGGACATACACATTCCGTTTCATCTCATATGGCTTGCGTCACAACCTTCAGCGAGTTGGACAGGTCATTCGAAATCCGTGTGCTGAAACGACTTCAACCGAGCTCCACTTCTAGTGATATTTGTCAAGTGAGCGAAAGTTCCGCTTTTTCATTGTCATTAACTAACTATTTGCAGTTCGCCGGTTGCTGTTACCATACTCTTAGTAACAGTGGGACAGGGTAGTTGTGCTTGGATCAGTACAACAAAGATGAGTAGATAGATATAATCTCGTTAGGTTCATTGTGTATATCAGCCAACATGTGAGCAATTATGTCATTTTGATAAAATGTCTGCATCATATAATATAGGAGGACTGTCACCATCACATGAGCAAAGGATTTTGGTAGGAATAGGATTTCGAACTTGGAAGATATCCAAATGCACATAGCACGAACGAAAGTACACGTTTTTGGGTGGACTCGAACTGTTTACCGAGCGGGTGCTCTGCCGATTGAGCAACTGAAGACACTTGCTGTCTATCACACCTATGGGCTTCACAACTGATTCACCCCACCTTTCTCTAGTGGATGAATAATTCATACCTGCCTGTCACTAGTCAGCTCCCCATGTGCCTTCCAAAATGGGCCCCGGTATAAATTGTTACGAATTGGTCGAAATCTAGAAGAGGATTTGGGGCATCCGAAAGTGACAAGTACCAGTACACATAGGATGAACAAATGTACGCGCTTACGGTGGACTTGAACTGCCGACCTCCTACTTTCGGAATGACTGAGCTACCGAGCACGCTTGCTCCCAATTCATACTTCAGGATCAACCCTATTCCATCCTCCTCTCTAACAAGATATAAATAAAGATTGAATTCACAAGGATGGTTCCCCAAGAAATATCCTTTTCGTAGTAAAGTAGTAAAGTTCGAATGTTTGCATGTTTGTATTGTTATATGTCTGGCTGTTTGATTTTTGTTACCAGGGTATCCAAGTTGAGAAGGCGAAAGAGATCCGTAACAAGAAGTACATACATTTTATGACGAGAAAGGTATATTCTGGAGTTGAGGAAAACGATACTTAGAACACTAGTAGGCCAGTGCATCAAGACATTTTGAAGTTTTCCTAGTTGCCATGAAATCAGAAGAAATAACAGAAGACTGCAGACAGTGGGGAATCCGCAAGAATGTACAAAAACGAGGAGAAGGCTTGAGGACATTCAAACTGACGTGGTCTTCAGATGGAGGAGAAACGATTACCACACACAAGCTGTCCTCAGTCAGAAATTTATTTTCACTATGTGAGGCTTTATCGAGCTCTTCAGACGGACGGAATTGGCGAATGACAAATCCATATTTGCTCACTTCGAAGAGTCAAAAGGCCACTCAAGTTCTTTGAGGAAGGCTTACGTTGAACCAATAGAGTATTGAAGGTCAATATTCTAAGCTGTAGCGAAGAAAAGAGCGAAATTGTGGATATCCATTAATAACGTCGGAGAGCTATCAGCCCGAAATCTAATTATTATGAAAGGACGCCCTCTGTGCGAAGTTGAGGAAAATGGAGAAACAATTTATGGAATATGTTTGAGGAAATTTGAGTTTTTTGTTGCACAAATTGCAGAAGGGAATTTCCCGAAAGTTTGATAAGAACTAGTACTTACATAACACAATAAGGCGTTCGGTGTCAATACGAAGTTGAGGGAAGCATGCCCGGCCCAATGGGAATGGTCGAATGTGGAAGACCGCCATCGGTATGAACGGAAATAGATTAAGGAAGGAAGTTCAAAAAATCACGGAAATGAAAGAAAAATGGTGCAGACGCATGATTATTCAAAATGCTGTCTGTGAGTTAGGTTTGCCGTTTCACCTCGTTCGGTAAGTTGGTTATTTGTTGTCACTTGTTCGCTCGTCACCTTTGGAACGAAGTTGAAATGAAATCTGTTTTATCCGACCTGTCGCAACTATAAAATCTGTCTGCAAAATTTGCTCACTTCAGCCGAATAGAACCCCTCAAGAAAGAATTCTAATGGTTTGGGTGGTTGAGGGAGCTGCAGACTTGAGGGTACAAAACAACTGAATTATTAGCATTCGGTCAAATACATTTGATGTCTGAATCGTTTGAATAATTTATCTTCACTGATTTTGTACTTTACGCTTGTGTCGTCGACTATTTCTAGGGCCTTGTCCGTATTGATGGGTAATTTGTGAATATGACGTATGGGTTGGCGCTACAAGACTCATCTCAGCCTGACTGAGGCTTAACTAAAATGATAATAATCGTTCAGCTGTAACACCCTCTTGGGCCTTGCTGCTACGCTGCCCGAAGGAAGCAAGAAGCCTGGCATACTGTCAGGTTGCCCAAGGCTAGACAGGAGCAGTCGAGATGCAGAGGCTGGGTTGGAACCATGGCCAGTAAGTTCGCGCCTCAACCGCTGATCGATCTCGAGTTGAAATGGAAATATATTGCGAAAACAACTGGTTATACGCTGTGTGTTTGACGATTATTTTATCCCTGTTTCTGCCACGCCTATGTCGGGATTGCATGAGGTCCAAACACGTCTGTGGACTCAGGATGTCCGCTGGTCGGAACGCTGGAAAAAGCTAAAACTATTGCCACTCGCGTAACTACCCTGCTTCATATGGCCTCGTCCTTCCTTTAATGAACGGTTGAATGATAGGAAAGGAACACTTGACAGACGAGGACAACTGCGGGGAAACCCGGT
This sequence comes from Opisthorchis felineus, assembly GCA_004794785.1. Lineage (NCBI taxonomy): Eukaryota > Metazoa > Platyhelminthes > Trematoda > Opisthorchiida > Opisthorchiidae > Opisthorchis > Opisthorchis felineus. Next base: position 585,545 of record SJOL01005976.1, on the reverse strand, counting down.
CAGAATGTTACGTATCTAACTCTGTGTTGCAGGAACCGAGTATCAGGGTTTGTGGATTAAGTAAGCGGAGTAGTTGGGCTATTACCGAATGCAGGTAGTGTAACTTTGTCATAATTCAGGGGGAGAATGGACAGTGCTGGTCATAATGTTTGACAAGCAAAAATCAGAAGACGGGTGAGAAGTTAACTACAAATGAAATACTAATACCGACTGGAACTGTAGTTGTGTGACTAGGGAAGTGATAGTCCAAACCTGCCACAGTCTGTACAGATGGGGATCAAATGACACTAACCTAAATAATGTTCACCAAACACTTCTATTCAGTTGTGCGAAATATTTTGAAAGCTGTGACGGAATCCATCTGGTGGCGTACTTTTCGAACCTTTATTCTTGGATTCCTGAAACCAATCCGTGATGTGTGGCTAATCTATGCCGGCTAATCCTTTTCAGTATGACTGCGGAATCAGTGCTGTTTGATGATAGATATTTGATGTTAGATGCTCGATTTCTCTAGGACCATTACCGTGCACAGCACCTCGAGATTCACAGTTGGGAGGTTACATTGCACCACTGCTTTGCTCAGTCGTTAGTCCCCGCATAGTTTTTGAATGCACTGAGAAGCGATTTCATAACCTGGAATCGGACGCTTTACCCAAGAGGTATCATTTTCAGGGGACTGATTTTCACAAACAAATGTATCGATAATTTCAACCAACAAATCATTTGGTTTTTCATCTGGAGTTGTTAATATCGTGCAATGTACTGTTTTTCCAGGGGCTACGGACGTCTTGTTTCAACTACCTTTTAAAAGATGCATATTTAGTTTTCTGTGGAACGTTGTTTTTTCCGAACAGGTCACCGCCTGTCACTTCGCGCCCAAATTGTGTTCTGCTGTTGTCCAGCCCTACCGAGAAGCCCAGAAAAACAGCCTTCCCACAGTCTCTGCCCCTCGTCCTGCATCCACCCTCATCACTTCAGACGCTGAGTTCGAATTTACGGGTAAAACGCATCCATTTATGAACGGTTTACGTTTGGAGGGCGCCAAGACTGGTGACTTGCGAAGAAATTGTGTGTCTCAACAAATGAACTGTGAAGCTACTCTCATCAGGCAGTTAAGTGAGCCTGTGGATCACATGTCGTTAGAGTGCCAACGAACGGGAGCAAATAACGGCGCGCCAGTGCTAAAGGCGTATGCGACATCCGGCTCACGTACCACTAATGACCGTTCGCTTTTAAGCGGTCATAAGCAAGTTTCACACAGAACCAACAGGTACACAAGACAAGCCAATCGGACAGAATGTGGTGAGTCACGCGTCAATTTCCGGTCCTTTTCTTGTCTGCTAATGGTCTAAGAGACTGTTTCCGACTGCTTTCACTGAGTAGAGTGTACTTAATGCAGAACAAATTTTCAACAGTCTCTTCGGGTGTCGTTTTCCCACTCTATACGCGTTGAATGGCAGCTATACGCCGTAAGAACGCGTCGGTCTAACAAATCATTTTTTGTTAAGAAGTGCAAAGATTTCAACCTCCATTCGCGGATTCTGTTCTGCTTACTGAGTGGATCGCGTGACATGGAAAATCCTTAGTCAGAGACCTCTATAAAGATGATGGGCATGCAGACAAAAAGGCACAAACAACATCGCAACATTTAGAAGACATGGGTACAGAATAAGGGTATGTATTAAATGGAGTCAGTTTTGATCACAAGGTAAGCGTAACTCTAATCTCAAATAGTTGAAGGTTACAAGCGGCTGGAAGGATAGGGTAGAAAAATGCTCCAGAAGTATGCTGCTTTGGGCATCAAGTAAGACTAGAGGAAATTTGTGCGCCCATGGAGAGGTCCCATCAGGTGGCACTGACTGGAAGTCGGGACATGAGTTGCCGTAACTAACGAATTGAGCAGATGCGTGTTCAAAAGAACACTTCCTGTGGTATCAATGTTAGAATGAGTGTGCGGCTATATTCTGATGATGGAAAGGGTTAGAAATCATAAGTCATTGTTAGTGAGGCTATCAGTCGCATAATTTTCCCTGGAGCTTGGCCGGGTAGTGGAAGATTTGTAGGAAAGGCCTCACTCTATATCTGACAGTGATATCTCACGATAAAGCGAATCTGAAACTTGTTAGTCAGAAACTACTCGAAAGCGAGGGAAGAATTTCTGGGAACGGAGCAGAAATCCAACTTCTCTGGTGATTTGATTCACAACTAGTTTAACATGAATCGACTAGAAACAGCTGTTAGAAAATGACAAACCAAGAAGGTAACAAGCGGAGGGTTGAAATGTGGACGAAGTCCCTTGATGAAGCATGGGATGGAACGGTGGAGAGAGAGGGAGACGTATAAGGATTCGAGATGATCGAATGTAACTGCATTTGTTTCATTTTACCGGCGAATATTATTAACGTAGGTGTTCGATGTGTTGATGATCTGCACGCAGTCTTCACCCAATTGAGCTGAGCAACTCACTGAAAGAAATGAATTCGTAGGAGGATACAGTCATCTACAAATGCATGCACGAATGCAGCCGTAAACGGGTGAAAGTAGATCATATATGAACGTTATAAAACGTGGGAGATGAAGCAGCACGCTGTGGAACTCAGCACTGATGCTGCATATCTGAAAAGCAGCATCGTTATGGCGAACTTAGATAGGCTGAGTCGTTAACAAGTTTTCAGTCAAGCAGCACATAGGTAGTTTGGCGAGAAGGTCCTCGTAATACACTGGATCGAAAACTGTCGAAACACCCAGGAAGACCAGCTCAGATTCACAAAAGAGTATAGAACACATGAGCAGAGATGAGGAACACATTAACCAGATAGAGCGGTAGCACCTAAATCTATTTTACTGGTCGCTAAGGTGCCTAACCAGCAACCAGCTAGTCAGGATGGAATTCGGAACAAAATGGAGGTGGTTGTATTAAAGCTGTAGTCGTTCTGGTCGGAAAAGAATCTATGCTTAGATATGGTGAGTACTTGTGGAATTTAGCACGAAGAGGGCCAGGTGGAAGAAGTGAGTGACGATAGAAGCGAAGCACAAAGCACAGTTTCTAAGAAAAAAAGTAAGGTACGATCCGGAATAGATTTTGATATGTCAATGTAGGCAAGAGGCTGGCGAGTTTTCCAAATGATTATGGTGGCCAGAGATGGATGATTCGGCGCTGATGGGAAAAATCGTACTCATGCCGGTAAACTGTCGCTAACAATTGAGCAAATATTTCGCTTTTTTCTGTTTCAGGGATGGAAAGAGAGGTTGGTGAACAAATTATGGACGATGACTTTTGTAGGATCCCAGAACGATCGACTCCCGGAGGATGCGCAATTGGTTGCTGGGCCTTGAGTTTAACGAATTTATCCTTGACCTTGTTGGTGGCGATACTGCTTGAGCTACGAGCCAACAAGTATTTGGTAAACGTGTTTTGAGAAAGTTGCATTCGTCAATGTTGGTCGGCACTTTCTGTGTATCGAATAGAGACAGACATTTAACGAAGGATATTTTGTTCGTTTGGCGAATTGAGCAATAAGCGGCAGCATATCCTCATGCTAAGTAAAAGTTGAGACATCACTCGAGTGACAAACCTATCAGGGATAAGAGGCAAATATTCGATGCATACCGTCCGAGTCGATGGGAGAGTAACACCAGAAGATTCGACAGAATGGAGGGATGAGCGAAACGGACGAAAATGAATGAAAAAATTGGTCAGATGAAAATCGGAGAAACTGACTGGGTTGGAGGAGCTTAGTGAAGATGAATCAGATTTGATAGTCAAGACCAGGTAAGGGTCTGCCTCACCGTTCGCAACGCTCGGTAGGAAAGAGGTAACTTAGGACAAATAATACTGTGAGGCATTTCCTGCCTAGCTCGTATGTATCGAGTGAGTCGACCAAAGAGTGTTGCGTACGTTAAAGTCGCAGATTGTACACGGCTGAGCGTTAAAATTTTACTGCAGAATAGTTCCGCCAGTGAAATTTTATAGAAAGAAGGGCTGAGACACTTCACTCCCATTCGGAAAACAGTAGACACTGAAATGGTTGGTAATGTGAAGAGTAAGTAGCTCAGAAGAAACCCAGAGGAGAGCTGCAGTGAAAGTTCCACATTAGACGTCTTCACTCGAGGTCACGTGGTCGTGTGATTTGAATTCCGTGGTTGAAGCATGGGTGGCGCTATATCCTATCTAAATGCTGGTTAATCACATTGCTTACCAGCCGCTCGTAACCGAAGGGTTATGTGTTCAACACACTAGCTCGGGAGTAGAGGGTTCGAACTCACTGGAGCTTCTGATATGCACACTGCTGGTGATTCCCAATAAGGCTGAAATAGATTTACAGTGCTTCTCGGCTGTTCGACATAGATTGACTTCAACTACAGAACGAAATCTCAATTGGAAACTCAGAAATACTTGTTATGCTTCGTGAGACCGCATTTGTGGCACATTGGGATTCTGGCGTGCAAGTTGTAGGTGTAATCACCGGGGCGGCGGAAAGTGAGAAATAGGCGTAGCACAAAACCCACATTTAAAACGGAAGCAGCGGGGGAGAGGCAGAGTAAGCTGAAGCTAGAGATGATTGAGGTAGTAGCTGTCAGGAATTAGTGTCCTGTGAAGAATGGGACAAATTGGTGGAAAATGATGAGAGTTGATAGACTGCGTTGACGTTACTGTGCAAAGTGCTTGCGAGTGAAGCTCTTAACGTATAATAGGAGTGACTGTTTTTTGCTCTGTGTATGTTAGTGGTGCGCATCTGACGACATCCTATGAGGATTCGAACTCGCGAGCTGTCGATCTTAAATCTACTGGTTGCTGATCGGCAGTGACTTAGACAGGATACAGCGCTACAGCAGTACATCATATCCGGATTTCCAGATTAAAAGCGAAAAGGATCCTTTAAATCCCTAAATTCTCAACTTTGAAACAATTGGTCTACTTGTTGTCAAGTCGGGTGCTAGTAGCAAACTTAAAGGTACCCTTTTTAGGTCGATCTTGTCCACGCGGTCACTGGGGCCGATTAAAATCCTCTACGCAAAATGGTATTGTGCTTTTGCGTTTGTGATCAAGTATCGCCAAAACACGGAGTTATGGTTTCTTGATCAAATTCCCTCAAAGCCGGTTCTTATAATGGTAATATGCCTGATCCACTTGGTTCACATTGAACAGAGATATTCCAAAGTTCAAACATTCCATGGCGAACAGCGAAGGGTGCAAGCAACAGTTGATAGTCAACAGTTGCTAACCTGCAGTTAATAGTCAAACGTGGTTCGGAGAATGCAACTGTCAATGTGGGAATTTTTTCAGAAGATTCGAGTGTGTGGCTTTTGGATGTGCAATTCGTTCTACTTAGCTCATCCGATATCCCAGCCGTTACGACGAAGAAAGTGAACTAATTTAGGTATTGAACTTACTAGAGAAGCTGATTTCTTGTGGGCAGGCCGAGTGCCATTCCTGTGACCCATCAAGTCTTTTTGAAAGATTCGGCTAACTGACCGAGTACAGTTCGTCAAATTCGTTCCAGAAAACCTTTTTGTCTTTGCACTTTCCGGTTCGGGCTTTACATGAAATAGGTGGCCTTATTTAACACATCCACCGTTGCCATTGACAGTCATCGCCATTTAGCTCATACGTTTAATTCGGGTTAGGGTTCATGATGTTTTAAGATCTGATGGGAATGAAGCTGAGGGATTCCAGTTTCTACAAACAGGTGTTCTCAGCATTCGCGCGTTCAGTTACCGTTCAGACAAACGAGAGATTCCAGGCTCGTGTGGATCTCGCATGAACAACAAACTAGTGTGCAAATAAGTGGTTTCTCCAAATACTGTAATTTTTAACTCCTAGAGCGTCAAGAATAGGCTGACAAAACGGAATGTCAGTCTATTTCCATTCACATTACGTCAGTTGGTTAGATGGATAACCCAAATTCCATCTACTGAGTGCCTGTCTGTCAGTGTCCATGATGTCCGACATTTTCTGGAACGCTTAATACTTTTGGGGACATTGTTACAGTGCTACCTGGTTTGTGAGTGAGTATTTTTAACCACATATTTGCACTTTGTCGTGGCGTCATTGAAGGTAGCCTATATCTTGTAACGACGTTTCTAAGAAAACATGCAAGCATGACTGACGTGAATCCATGACATGAAGGTTTTGCTTGTCAAAGAAAAAAAGATATTGGAAGAATGTTGGATGCAGGGCGCTGTGAATCAGTTTTACGCTTTTAGTCGGAAGTTCCACCAATCGACTTCCGTCGTTTACCATTTTCTGCGTTCCTAAGGGGACATTTTCTTCCGTTCTGCAATGTCTCACGAAATCTGTCGAGCATTTACTTTACCTACAATAATTCTGAACTCTCAGATATTCACTGGGATAGTTTTGACCATCAAGAAATCTTAATACTTGTGCTGCCCGGGAAATGTGAGATTCGGATAAGTGTCCTTAGTTAACTTGTCATCACGACCCACTCAACGGATTCAGAACAAATTCCGGAGGGTAGGATGCGAGTCCCTGTTCGTACAATCTATTATTGATCAGTTACTTAGGTGATATCTGCGCTCCCCTGTTCATTTTAACTTGAATAGCTGCTTTGTGGCGAAAAATTCTACAATTACAACCATGGCGGAAGCAAATAATGGATTGCTAACGTGAACGTTGTTGGCCCAGCCAACAACGTAGTAGTGGTATCGCACAGCTGATGGGAGTGTCTTAGCTGGGTGTTGAAGAATGATGTGGGAGTGTGTAACCCGACGGGTTGCTTGTTCTCTTGTTCGTGCTGCGGAATTTAACCGGTTTATTCACCCAACCGATAGTTTGTGCGTCAGGTCCCTGTCGCTTATCACATTACTGTCAGTTGCTCAATCTGGCAGACCTAGTGCGTGCAGTTTAAAGGCAATCTCCATTAGTTTTTACACCAGTAGGTACACTTCATGTTTTCTTTGCATGATCTACCGGATTAAATGTCTGTATGCTGATTGCTATACTATATAAATATGTATGTGTGTATGCTCATATGTATGTATATGTACATAGTGTCGCTGTTTGTACGCTGTCCGGAGATGCGCACTTGTTGATCAAAATTATAGCACAGGAGTGCAAACAGCATATGTTATATATATATATATATATATATATATATATATAATAGTACAGTACGTAATAACCTGCATCCAGCTTTTATTACTCTCCGTTTCTTCCAATCGACTCCAAATTTAGTCGAGCAAACGAAAAAAATTGAAGGTTAAAACAGGTACTGATGTGGGTTTGTTGGAATTCATCATTTTCAATTTCGGTGACGTCTCTTTCAAAACGAGGGGGATCACATCGTCCTAATTGAGTGTCCTCTTCCCAGACTGTATTTCTGCATCATCTGTATATTAGTGCTTCTCATTACTATTTCTTAGTTGTTTTGGAAAACACTGACAGGCATGCGAGATCAAAAATATATAGAGAACTAGCGACACAAAACCTATGCCTACTGACAGTATACATCGTTCTTAATGCTGTGTACGGATTCTCATACAAGCAACCGGTTGTCAGTTTATCCCAGGGCCAAGGGACATGACTCGCAACTGAGGTTGTTTGGAGCTTAAATGTGCATAATTGCTAGGTTTAACGCGAAATGAGCGGTTCGGTTTCAATGAACCTGTGTAGTTAGTGTCAGGTCTATTCAACAGGCCCCGTTTGGATGTGGCAGACGGGTGAAGCTGTGCAAAAGAAGCGGAAAGTCAACCGAGTGTAGCGCCAGCCAGTTTCACTTGGCCATGTTCTTTTCTTGCAAAGGCAAATACAATGGTCTTCCACACTTGAGAATTAGCTCAACGAACACTTGAAACATTCTTGGGACTACTTCCAAACTTTATGATGGGAGCCTCCACTGCAGTGCCCACAGCATTTGATAACCTTTCATTATTAAGCGTACTGTGTATTTCGGCACTCAAAGGTTTGAACAACCTCAACTATAGAGAATCCTTAGAACTGATACCTGAGGAGTGATCCGCCACGTGAAAGTATAGCTCCTCCATTCCGCTTGCTTACTCAGCGTTGATATTTGCCTTAGGCGTGAACTGAAGCGCATTAAACAAGTGTCCAAGTCCTTTGGTGAGACATTGGTATCCTCAGATTTTTCTGTGTATCTCCAGATTTTCGGCTAAGCAAACATGGGATATACGGTTGGTATAGACATTGAAGTACGCCGGCTCTAGAGCCAGACCGTGAGATACTGTTTTCTTACCATCAAAGTATCGTGATAATATATCGTTTACCTTGGTCTGTAAGCACTCTTCATACAAGAAGCTTGTTACCTAAGCGATCAACACCGGCTCAAGGTCATATACTTCCAAAATAGACAGAGGCATTTTCTGCTCAACTCGACTGAAACCATTCCTGAAATCCACAGGGATAGCTTCGTCTACAGCGTGCCCATGTTTCACTCGTGGTAAGCGCTTTGTTGCACAGGAACTCGACTACATAAATACATGCTTTGCATCTGATAGGATTTCACTCTTGCGAATGTGTAATTAGCAGTCCTGCCGCCAGCTTCTTCGTAAGCTTGTTCACCAGTAGCGTTTGATTAAATGCTTTGTAATTTGCAGTTTCATGCTAGTAGTATTCTTTATGAAAGAGCTCCGTAACGGTAGTCTTCCACCTCTGGAGAACGACCACTCTCCTAAATGACAGAATGAATCGCGAAGCAGGTGGAGCTTCTAAGACGGGAGCAAACCTATTGGATACCAGTGGATGATTCCCATCCAGACCCGGCGTGTTCATCTGCTGCAACAATGTAAGAACATCTAATTCGGTGCGCCCGGTAGAACCATCCCCTAGTCTTCTTGTCGCTCGGAGGTGAACCAGCGTTTGTTTATGATCACTTGTTTCTGGTGACCCCGACCCTATCCTCAGCTTATGTAAACAGTACATACAGAGGCAATACACATAGGTTACGACCGACCTGTGATGGTTCGGTCACATGATGGGTTATTCGAGTGTCTTCGGTTGCTTCCAGCATCGCAGATTCTACGCTTAAAGTCGCCTGTTCCTCTGAAACAGTATTCCAGGTGATAGCTGGAGCACCGAAATATATCAGGCTACGTATGTGCGGGCTGAAGGGTTGCCATTCAGGGTATGTTCCTATTGAACGGACTGAGTAGAACACCAAACTAGTGATGTTGGCTTCATTGCCTTAGTTAACGCAGCACATCAGGGATTCTGACAGCCCGCTAAGATGTGGACATCCTGCGGCTTGCGGGAGAATAATGCAACTCTTCCAAAACTGTCGCGTTGCATATCCCACCAGAATACAGTGAACCGAGGTAACTTGGTCTCTTTGTCTTGTTCGCCTTCTCGTACATTGTTTCTGTAACCTCTATAATATTGGGATGTAAACCTTCCACCTACGGTTCAGCTTCGTCGTCTTCATTAAACAGACTTTAGACGTTGCTGTGTGTAATAGTTAGCTTGGAACCGGTTGCTCTCCGACCCCTATGGTTACGGACTCCTGGTGTACTCTCCGCCACACCACTGTGAGTCGAATGGTTTACCAGTTCCCTTAGCCAACACACTACGACTCGCTACCTGTCACGATACTCTAGCGAAAGTCCCGGTCTCAGTCTGCGCTTTGTACCTTTGAGTCAACTGCCCCTTTGCATTATCAACTTCGTCTCTTCCGTTTTGCGGAAGACTACTTTGAGTGGTTATTACCGACCGATAGCACGCGCTTTATAGTAACCACCGTGTCATTGTGATGCAGATATTTCTCAGTAAGTGATCTAAATGCTTGAATGCTGTTGTCATATCTTGATCTTGGCATGGTTCCTGTCGGTTCATGCTAGTGAAAAACATGACGCGACGATCACGAGATACCCACGTCTGTTGAAAACCAGACTTCAGTATCCCCATCTCTTGGCATTGAGGACCTTTCAGCTACTGTCCCGAAACAATGGTCTACTCGTCTCGTGCGTCCTCCTGCTATGTAGCCTCGTTGTAGTAGTCTCGTTGGGTGGTAAGACTGCGTGGCACTTACTTTCTTTTTTTATCCATTCGTTTCCTCATCGCTTTCTTCCGCCCCAGAGAATGTAGTGTCCATGGATTACTCCGTCGATGTTGAAATCGACCTATTCGCAGGTGGGTATAGGCAGTCAAATATCCAGAATCCCTGAAACGCAAAATACTTTCTTTCATTGGAGGCGTTTTGATGTAGCATACAGTACTTGCAGTCGCCGTCGCTCGCTCGTGGCATTCACTACAGACATATAGTAGGGGTTCAAATCCAGTGGTTTGTAAGTAATTTTGAGGTCCAACTCCAAGGGGGGAATATTCTCATTCTTACCGTGATATCGCGTGCAGCGTGTATATTTGTTCTCGGTTAACTTAGCTGTTGTTACGGTGCGCGGAGGCCAACAGGTAGATAAGCTGACATGAGAGCTGCGTCACTCTCCCATACTCTTCACGGTGTTGATTGCAGTTACAAGACTGTTATTTCCCGTTACTTCTTCATTCGTCTCTTGTTAATTCTCCGGAGGTTTTTACACGAATATTGAATTCTCCTGCATGTCAAAAAATCAATTCATGTCAGTTCAAACTGACTATCTTACTGAACATTAATATTGATAATCCTCTATGGAGCAGATTGAAGCAGAGTAAAGAACTCTTCGCATTTTTGTGAACGTTGCTTTTTCCGCCATCGCCAATTATCTCTTTTGTTTAGATCGATTCGTTGAGGATTTATGTTTATGTCATCTGGGATAATAAACTATTATAATTTGTACCACACACTTGACTGACGGAGCTTGACTGTAATAGCTAATTAGATACCATCTGATGGCTCTTTGGTGGATAATGTATTATCTTTGCAGTACTATCTTTGAAGTCTTCGCATCCATTTGTCTCTTCTGAGTGAAAAATCTGTCATATAATGAATAAAAAGGGCAGAAATGTGGACTTTAACCTTACAAGTGGTACCTAATTAAGCCATCAGAGTAGAAAATAAGAAGATACCACTTAAGATACCTATTATCATGATGGGTCTATACAAACACACCCGGCTGTATTCTCTAGGGAAGTGATATCTGATATCTGATATACACTAATTAAATCTGTCACCCGGGAACCTCCATCGACCGACCGCATTATTATTTTCTAGAAACTTCCCCCTGTGATTGGTATTTCAATGTGGATGTGAACTGCGTAGTATGGCAGTCCGAAGGTCATGGGGCAGTTGACTTATTTTTGTATTTTGGAAAGTGGTGAAAACAGCGGTTTTTAATTTCAATTTTTCATGTTTCACCTGAGTGCAGCGTGTAGGATATCTCAAGTCAAGCTCCGGTTGTGTCCAATTATTGCAATCTTTGATCGATCCTATTCCCATGCAATCATGCATTCTCATTCTATCCTAATGCGATTAGGAAGAACGAACCGGCAGTGGTTTTTAGTTTTTTTTGTCATACTTCTTGCGTCACAGTGCCGCAGCTGTAATTTACCTGATGCACATTGTGGGTAAGCTATTCATTCGAGAAGCAAAATGCTGGAGGATCTGACCTCATGAACACTAAACAAATTAACGTGGGTGTTTCTCACATAGGTGGGCACAACTAATATATTTGAATGAGCTGGTAAACGAATGTAGACGTGTTATTATACAAATGGGTCCTCTTTTTCGTGAAATCAAGGAGAGTTCAATTTAGTCTCGTTTGATTGCCGATCCATGGTAACGAATTTGTTATAGATTTGATTGTTCAGACCTGATGGCATCTCCGAACCTGAGCTTCTTTGCTGTTTATAGTTTTTCACTGCTCATCGCCCATTGGACTAGGAAGTGATATTGCAGTTTCCTTGATACGTAGGTGGCTTGATGCACCCTCCGTTGGCGTAAACCTAAACACATGATGACTTGAAACAGCACGTGACAAATGGCACAATGGTGAAGTACTATCTCCCGCAGGGGTGGTTTGGCAACACTTCCGAATAACGTCAAAATGCATCCTCGTTGGAGTGCTAACTGATACAAATAGCATGACAGGCTTTTCGCGCTGAATGAGTAGTCGTATCCGAATGTTTTAGGTTTGTTTCATAAGTATGCAATGTAATATTTGATTTCATCTCAAGTTACTGCACTAGATTGGATCACTAATCAAAGGTATTCATGACTGATACTGGGGCAAGTAGTGTGCAGGAACCACTGCATCTGCGTCATTAAGAATTCGAAAGTTTTATGTAACATAGAACTCAAGATGGAGCATAAAATTTATCATGGAACAACCAAAAAATGATTGGTATTACCGGGGTCTCAATAAATACCCCATTACTGCTTTTAACTTGGTTCTGTTTTCTAACACCATTATCATCTTTTCTCCTATGTGGCTACTGTCGCCTCTTCGGACGATTGGTACTGTACGCGTACTCGGGTCTAAATAACACCTTAACACCCTGGTTGGTTTCAGCTAAGCTAATATGACAGCATGTACAGCACGCCGGCACTGTTCAAGTTAACCAAGACCGTGACTCCTTAAGGAGATTACCTGATCGTGATTGGTTGATATTTTGACCAGTCATAACGCACTTTTGGGGTTAACTTCCAGTTCTTTCGACATGGCGTGTGGTCATCCTACTTGGTGGGTCTGTGGATACCAAGTTGTACCTCTTCGAAGTACTAAATAGCTTCACGTCTGTATATATACTTTAAGGAGCAGTGAACTTATATTCAATGAACTTTTAATTGTAAATAAACCAAACTATCTACTGGAAAATAGTTCAAGTCGTACGGCAGTGAAGCATCTTTGTTGAACATTGATGTTGATGGTGATATGATTCAAACATCCAACGACTAGCTATGTGTATGGTCCCTGCGCGGTGGTTGACGATCAAGTGTTGGTGAACCAGTTCAATAGTTGTATTACGGGGTTAAATGCGTGGGATATTGAATATCCGTTTTTCAACGCTTCCAGCTCATTTGTTTTTAAAATTCAACCTATAGACGATGCAACTCTATTAAACTGACGAATTCATCAGGCAAAGACGTTTTTTCGTTTCAAGAGTTTTGATGTTAAAAAAACTTTACCACCCCCAAATGGGCTCCTTTTACTTAGTTTCTATTCGTGTCATAACGGACGAAAAGTCATCTAGCAACCAAAGAGAAGGAATGCAACCTTTAAGCGTTCTTTTACTCCAATCATAATATCACGAGAGATTAAGCACGCTTTTACTACCGTTAGCTATTACGTCTTGTTTTCCGTGTGTTCCAACATAGGATTTCACCTCAGTTGATTGCTTGAGCAATTGACATGGGGTGGATCGATTGAGCGAATAATACGGAGTTGTACGATTGCTTGTAAATAATGTAAGAAATAAGTGACCCTCTAAATACCTACTCCTATCCAGCTGCGCACTGATGATGTCTCCTCGTAAGGTGACGAAACGTTTGCAAGCCAATTGCCAAGCTCGGCGAACAGATCAACAGTCACCTAGATCAACAACCACAATGCAATTTCCTTTACGTTATGCGAAAAATTCTTCATCACCTCCTCAACGTACAATTCTTGAAGGTACCAAATTCGGTATCTTTTTGAAGTATCATTATGGTGCACAACTTCAATTGTCACTAAGCTGGTGTTTACTTGTCCACATCCTCGTTCATGCTGTTTTTCCATGTTCAGACCGACAAACGTGCGTCAAGCTGTCAACTTACAGCTTTGGTGGGTCTACATGCCTTGCGTTGGGTCACTCGCCTATCATCAAAGCATTCCTTCATCGACCATCGTTTCGCACAGCGACGTGCAATGTGCTTCTGTTTTCCCCATATACCTCTATTTAGGGGATTTGTGGCCTCGTAGTTTGGTGGATACACGGAAGTTATTGTTGCACCATGACGACATAGGTCCACGACGGTTGCTTTCGTTATTTGTCGCACGAAGCATGATTTGTTTTGTTAAATTCCCAATATGCTGTGTGCGTCTGGCGAGTGAGTCATCTGAATTACAATACACCTATCTTAGCCGCCACAGCGGTTTATGATGGCAACCCTTCATGCGGGACTGTTAATGTGTAATATATGTGTCGACTAGAATGATTCTTTCCAGCTTTTTCCACCTGTCTGGCAAAACCATTCGTCATGAGCTCTTTTTTTCCTATGAAACTTGCAAACACCTAGAAACCCTTTTTACGCCTTCTCTTACTTAGTTTCACCTTGGCACGAAGGCGATCAGGAGACAACCCAAAAAATAAACCTTAGATTTGTTTCTCTAACACTTAGTCATAACTAACGTTCCTTGCCAATCAAAATCTCCAGCTTGAGTAATGTGGTTGGTGGCTATCTGCTTCGTAGGACAGCTTCATATAGCCTGTGGTCAGAGTGTCGCTTGACGTTTCTGAATTCTTTTTTTTCCCTGCTCGTTCAAACTGAAGGCTTCAAACTTTTAGTATATCGTTCAAAGTCGGAAATGCTGCTGAACACTGTTCTGGTCAATAACTGCATACAACGTTTTAAGAGAACCGGTAGATACAACAAAATATGTATTACAAGCGAAGCGGTGACTGGGTGTCGCGCGTAAGCCGATCACGTTCTGCCAGTTTGCTTTTCAGATTAATACACACCGGGGAGGCTCGCCGGTTTGGTGTCTGAAACACGCGAAAATATGAAGGTCTGTCGGCTGACCAGGTGACATACGCAACACCAAGACCAGTAAACAGGCGTTCTTCTAACAGTTGTCCATTAATGGAAGAGAGTATAGTCCAGTGGGATGAAACAGTGCAATCCTCACGTTTCAAATAGCTTGGTTTGCGATTGGGGTAATATGAAAATGGAAGAGGAAATGCAATGCAACTGAACTCACAATGGAAAGTCTTTTATAATTCAGGATGTCGTTTTCACGTCATCTGGTTATGACATATGGAATGTCAATAGTCGATTCCTTCTGTATGGCATTGTCTGGATATAGTTTCTGATTATTTTGTGAATAACCGAGGCATAAGAATGATATTCTCTCTGGTAATGCGTCGGTCCGTACCTCCTTCTTCGCGGGTTCCTCAGTTCTTCTGCCTATTTGGTAATCAGACTGTTCTTCACAGAGATACGAACATGTGGGCGACAAATAAAAAATGGAGCAAAACAACACACGGATGCAACAGATTCTCCAATGATGTGGGTGAACTGAATGTAGGAATCACATATAGTGAGAGGTTGGAAGCGAACCCCGCGTGATATGTACCAAGAAGTGTGCAAAAAGGTAGTGGTGAATAGTAGAGCACGTCAAATAACCTGAATTGTACTGTTTCTTTACACTTATTTTGAAATGAACTTAATAGTGATTCGCACTTTTATCGCCCCATAATGTTTGAGGAATTTTTTAAGGTCAAAGTCGAAAATATTCGCAAGTTCACTTAACAGCTGTGTTGGGTGACGTGTTGAAAATTTGCACATCATAAGCTGGACTGGAAAATAACCACTGGCCTGAATTCAGTTTAGTGCGCTAAATGTCTCTATTAGATTAATTTTCATTCTCTAGTTGTACTGGAAATTATGGTTCGTTAATCAACTGAAAATAAAGTAAAATTAAAGTGATAAAAAGTAAAATATAATAAAAAATAAATAAAAAATAATTAATTAATAAAGAATAAAAAGCAAATAAAAAGTAATAAAAATAAGGTAAAAAACAATAAATTAATAAATAACAATAAGATAAAGTGAGGAACAGTTGTTACTGTTAACCTTTCTCCATGGTTTACGAGTTGGTGTACTGAAAGTGGAATTTCTGTTACGGAATTTCCTCATCTTTCAATTCTTGGATATCTAAGTTATCTCACCAGTTCTTTTGCACCCGACGCGTTGGAAACGGTATACATGGGCTCCTTCTCTTCGGAGTCACTTCATTCGTCTGAACAGAGAAGTCTGACTGCCAGGTTAGCTGTTTATTTGGAGTGTTCAGTCAGGCAAACGACATATCGGTTTAAGAATAGACAGAATCCTCACTAACGTAACAGTTACTGTTGACGCACCTGCGCTGTGCAATTTCTGTTTTTGTGTGTGTCGTATCCCGATTGGGGGCCGTATTTCCTTCCGGATCATGCTGCTCTCTGAAACATCAGATCGCTGTGTGTGCATTTATTCGACTGCTCCCAACTTTTATCCGTTGTGAGGCGGAATGAGAACTCTTCCTGGTGCAACTCGCCGTTACATCCCCCAAACCAGAATTTATTCTATTCTACGTTCCCGCTTTGACCACCCTTAGTAGTGTTGCTTCCATTGGAATAGTCGGATTTGACTGCGACCAACGGCATCCATTTGCTTCTTTTCCGTTGCCTAGTTCAATTGACTCTATCCTTATCACAGTATGATGCTTTCTCCCTTTTGCTCATCATAAATAATTTATTTCGTTTGTAGGAAGCATACCTATTGGACTGACCAAAGGTGTTCCTAATAGCGATGATGCGACCGTTCGATTGTTCGATACCGCTGAACACCCTTCAATTGCCCAGCAACAGTCATGTTCAGACTTTTCTAGTCGCCCACTCAGGCGTTGTGAACGACCTGAGAGGTAGGTCCATTGCCTCCCACCTTTATGGTCATCGTTTTCTCTCTTTTATATTACAGTACGTGTTATTTGAAACTTTTTCGAGACAATTAACCACACCCGCCTCATCCGGAATACTCAGTCCCACTTTCTTCAGACTTTCTGAGCTCATATACATGATGAAATCGCTGGAATTGGAAACTCGATGGAATTGGAAACTCGATGGAGCCCCTCGCCGTCATTATCGTCTTGTTCCGCGTGATCTCAAATGAAGCGCGAATTGAAAAAAATTAGACAATAAAGCGAGTCAATAAAATCGTTGTACAAATTGTAGAGCTGCTTGTTACAGTTTGACCTGGGGAATTGATGGGCCGTGACAAAACCGGCTGTAGGGAGTGCATTTTGCCGGGCTGCTTTGGAGTGGCTTGATGGCACTCGATAGATCACACTGAACGGTTCAACCAGCTTAATTAGTGATTAGTATCTATGTGGTGGGCAGCAACAGAATCGATGAAATTTCATCATTCATATGGACTCAAAGGTAAACATTTGACCAAACTGATATTCAAGTCAGGGATTGGTTTTCTCACTTTCCTGCGGATTCTTCCTGTATCCGAGCCATCTTGATTTGGAAGCGGGATTTTTTTAGATCGTGACCATTTTTTTGTCGCAGGTGATTGCACCAGATGGGTTTGAGTGTTTATGTTATTGGAAAACATGGTTCTAGATTTCCCTCCGAAAAAGATAATCCCCTACATACCAAGTGATCTTTTGTTTACTATATGACCGAGATTTTTTGGTCACTTTACAGCTATGTAGTCGACGCTGTTTTTTTCTACGGTGTTCCTTTTCCTATCTGGTGCGTTCTATGAAACTTGTCTTTGTCCACAAGAATCACCCACGCCCAGTATTATTGGTTATCTGCCAAGTGTAGTCGAATGCTGAAGTACACAATAACAATGATTGTTGCACAGAACTGCAGTCTGAGAACCGGATACGTTGACCTAGTAGTCATGAAATGGATTCTGGAGATTCTAGGCAGCGTTCCAGCAGCCGAACTGTGCCTCATGTTCGTGTTTAACAAACCTTGTCGGTCAGTGGACACCAACGGACTAGAGATATCTTTCTTCTAAGGATGCGTCTTTATTTTGCTTTGCTATTCTGCTTCCAGTTAATGTATGGTTTGGCCGAAAGGTGCCCTCACCACCCGACTTTATTCTACCCAGCTTCGTACATCCATCCACTGAAATATCACGAAGGTAAACATCCCTTTAATTTCGCCAATTCGTTCTTCGGTTTTTATTTACAAGGTTTGCAAGTGAAGCTATGCCCGAAAGCGAACACGGTACATTTGCTTTCCAGCTGTATTGTTGGCAACGAGGTTTAGTTCATCCTTGATCGTTCCCTAATTATCGTTCTTCATGCACTTGTGGCCTTGGGAGAGGAGTTTTTGCACCTTGATGTTGATCAAGGAGGAAGAGACGGCGATTTGGATGACCTTGGTTATGGACCCAAGTGCACATAATTCGAAGGAAAAGACAGAATGTGTGTAACTGCAACCTGCGACCTATCACTTGTCGAACCAGTGCTCTGCTAACTGAGCTACCGTGGAGCACATTTGCTTTTGAACTTCACATTCATTCATACAATGTGGAACTCACACGGGAGCTCACTAGCGGCGCCGACGTACACCCATTAGGCAGGGAGTGTGGCGAATCAGTGTGAAATACAACTCCGTGGGACGTGGGGTTCAATTCGTAGAATGCTGTTTCGATAAATTAAAGGCCGTGAGTTCGAGTTCCGTCCATGGATTCTATCTTTTTGTCTGCACTGTGTGTAAATGGGTACTTCATTCATTCATTCATTCATTCATTCATTTTTCCAGCGACAAGCAGTGTATCAGAGTACAGTGTTTCTAGCTGCTACATTCACCGAGGATAGGCAGACTAAAGGAATGAGAACCACGCTTTGGAGGTGATCGCCCAGCCAGTTCTTTGACGTTAAATGGTTGTGTTTGTCCGGTATGATAGAGAGTAAGAGAGCTAGGTGGTGAAGGCGATGGTCTTGATGCAAGATCGCTAGTCGCTGCCAGACCTAACCATCTCTCTCACCTCACCATTGGTTTACCTTTTTCGGAAGTCCTCGTTCAGAGGAACGGTATTTATCGGCGCTACTGAGTTGGCGTGTAAGGAATTCCGTTGTTTGTTACCTAATCGTGGCCTGGCCGGCCCCTGCGTCCTGTCTGTCCGACACCAGGATGGGCAAAGAGAACTCTGTGGGGCAGACGGACATTTGGCGTACGAAGTAAATGGCCTAGTCAGCGTAACTTGTTTAGTGTGGCCAGCTGATCTATCGAAGAAGAGTTACCTCTGGTGTACCTAGGCATTACTGATCTGGTGTTCCTACCAAACCGGCCAAATGCTCTGGAGACAGATTATCATTCACAACGAGTCTTCGAAGACCCGCACTCGGTGGCCACATTTCCGGTCCATAAAGTAGAACAGATCGACCCGCAGCTTTGTACACTGTACTTTCGGCTGTCAAGCTGAGGTCACGTTGGGGCCGCAAATATCCACAAACAATGACAAACGCTGCCCTGACCTTCCTGTTTCGTGGGACAATTTCACCCTTCGCCTGGTTCCCGGGACTGCCCAGATAAACGACCTTATCTGTCACATCGATCGGTTCACCTGCAAGTATGAGGTTTATGTTTGATCCCACCCAGTCTTGCAGTGAGACTTTACACTTTACAGGTTCAAAGTGCTTGCTAAACGGTGCAGCAGAATTATTTAGCTTATTCTGCATTCTTCAATGTCTGACCAATTCAACCCTGATACTACCTTCGTTTTGTAAATTCTGTTGAATGACATCGCAGATGAGTCTTTCATTCAAAAGTCGACTGAATCTCCCGTTTGCGCAGTGAGTGATTTGCTGGATGCAGGTGACTCACGAGAACGTTGCTGGCGCCTTGAAATGAATGTGCCTTTCAATAACCTAAACATTGTTCCGGACCCTTGTGCTGCTTATCCACCCAGCTATTCGGATGTCGTGTTTGAAACTGCGTTACAATCAGTTGGTTCAAGTGCACTGGGTAAGGGATGCACTTTTCTTCAAATGCTAAAAAGGTCGGGCTCAGCGCACACACTCATTCGACCTGGTGCCTGAGCTTTCACCACCCACCTCGGGAAACATGACTTACAGGTACTAGGTGAGGCATGCATTACTGTTACCGGTGGGCGGAAAGTTTTGTTTTTCGCAGGTTAATGGTTATTATTGTGTAGTTCGTTCTGCCATTAGCATTGTATCTTCATTGTCTGTCACAGTTTTTCTCAATAACCAGCGTGGTATGCCTTGATGTTCCGCAGGCTAACCAGTTGTTGAAAGCGCGGTTTTTTCAGTGTACTGTTCACTTTCGTCAGTCGGAGTTACTCTTATTCGCTTGCAAATAGTCTTACTTAAATGCAAAAACTAGTCTTAAATGTCAACTGACCCTAATTTCGCTGCCTCATGTTTTTTGATTTCTGTGGACAGATTGGAAATATTTCAGTGACATTCCCGTATGTCAACACTTAAGTCGTTGAGTTCCGCTGATCAACTTGAATGATACCATGAGAACAACACAGTTTTCATTGAATTCAGCTAGTACGTAAATCTACTGCAAAACGTATAAAACAGTAAAATAGACGAAATACCGAAATACGCCTTCATTAAGATTCTTAAATAAGACTCATAACATGATCCGGTCAATAAAACCATGGTTATCACTGGGTCACACTGAAGTTTTTCGGGACAGTTCGTTCGATTGATCGATAATGCTTCATGCGTCAGCCGTATTGCTCTCGTGGCATACACCAACATTTGGTTGGCCCTACATTCTATTTGTTCGGCCTTTTGATTTTCTCTACAATTGTCTCTATGGTACTCCCGTGTAGTGGTATTTTTACGCATTGTTTTCTTGTTTTCCTCCCTCGTGAGTACCGTATCGATCCTTTGTTCAGCTGCGCGCAGAATTGCTTGTGACCAAGCACAGGTTAGTTAGCCCCAGGGTGTCTGAGTTTCTCCCAGTCTGTCAAACAGCTGGGATACGAGACTGGCTCAGAAAATGTTTTCTGTTACCTTTTCGACCCCCTATTCACACTGCTCCAATGTCTCTCTCCTATGTAACTGCAATTGGTCCTTATAAGCTTACGGAAACCGTTCTGGTTTATCTGCAAGTACTTTTCAATGATTTCTGTACATTTTAAAACATCTCGGTTCTTCTCATCTAAGCTGGCAAACCTAGTTCACTTTAAACGAATGGGTACTTTTCGTTGTGAGCCTTTTTCGTATGCTACTGAGGTGTGTAATTTTTTTTAGTATGTCTGCTTAGTCTCCATTAGTTTCGAAACGCAGTTTAGTTCTAACAAAATGCAGATACAGCCCTTCAATGAGCAAAGCCGCCTGCAATGCCTATCGATCTGCTGCTTCCCTCAAGAGAGTACTCCACAAGTGAGATGATTCCAAGAAGAACACAGTCTGATTAATCATGTTGGCAAGCGTCTACATGAATTTTCCGCCATAGGCTCGAAAGTATGATTTCGGTTGTTCAGGGGGTAGTTTTAATGGGTATCCACTTGGAAACGGTTGACTTGGATGTCACTACTGCAGCAGGTACCACTGAATCGATACCAGGACACATCAGAATGACTTCCATCGTGTCACTAGTGACTCATGTTGTAGGCGCTTATATGCCCACAGGAATGTATCAAAGTACGCTCAAGATTATTTTGTTCCATGAAACGCTGTGCGTTGCGTCCAAGTTTCGTGGTTGAAAACTTGAAATAAACCGTACTAAACATGCGTTCATTCTTAAGCAGGCTTGAGATACCGCCAATATCAACACCATATAGGATTGCTTATTGCCAGAGATAGGTACAAGACTATGAGTAGAAGATGAGAGGTTTGTATCTAGTACCAGAGAATATCAGTTTTACTTGTGGATAGCTTTTATTATTCCAAAGTATTCTATTATGAGTCTGTGTGCCCAACGGCCGGTCAATCTATGTAGACATCACAGAGGAACCAAATTATTGCCAAACATGGAGATGACGGTGAGCACAGCGTCCTGGAGTTCATGACAAATCAAGCGACAGCGTACGATGAAAGCGTTTTGTATTTTCTGTTTCTTTCTCCGAATCTCCCATCTTATGATTAAGATTTCACTGCGAATATTGTCAGTTTTCTCAACAGATAGATTGATCATTTGGTTGTTTTCCTGGCGCTGACTGTCTTCGGTGACAAAATCTAACGTGATTTTCAATAACTTTTCAATAACTTCAAAACTTCATGCTGCATGTACTTACATATCAGTTTAATGGTTTCTAGTTTAGAAGCACAAGCTGCACGCTCCCCTTTAGGAAGAGCACTTTCAGGGGTAGCGCAATTTTGGGTGCTTTTTATGGGTAGTTAGCATCCGATATTGACTTGCGCGGAATCATTCATCTTACGGTGGGTGGGCTTGTGAATCGGAATCTGAAATAGAAGGAGAAGATCGACGGACAGATTCGCAGTCTTGTTGACAACCATTCAGCTGGCGTAAATGTGGTGGCATTACGATAACCACAGGTACCGCATTATGGAGTGGGGTAGTGGTGTCATCCGGGAATTCTTTTAGGTTTAAGTATAATACCGCATTCCGCGTGCGAGCATATCCGCCGGGGATTCCACAAGATGGGCCATTCCAGTTGCCACAGCCAAACGGGCGATTCACGTGCAGCAGGGGTATATTTTCTTCTGTTAGGAACTGGAGCACCCTTACCTCAACTCGCCAGCCGACCCTTCGCGATCGATACGGCCTGGGAGCTCTGGTATCTTGCAAGTTCCATTTCGTCCGTGAATATCTATCCACAAGTTGAGTAGCTCCATAATTTTTATGGTTTTGGTGTTGTTACTTTCGCCCCGATCAGCTTACGAATAGATCATTTATGCTGAAGTATCGAGGAACTTTTAGTCTCAAAACGCGCCATACTTTCAAATAAGATCTCCCGCCAGTTGTCTGTGTCCAGGGACACGCTTTCCCATTGTCTAAGATCAGAGTCAGCGGCTATTGAACTCATGAATTCTCTCTCAATATCACAGATTCGGATTTTCATGG
The DNA here is from genome assembly GCA_004794785.1 of Opisthorchis felineus. NCBI lineage: Eukaryota > Metazoa > Platyhelminthes > Trematoda > Opisthorchiida > Opisthorchiidae > Opisthorchis > Opisthorchis felineus. Next base: position 562,930 of record SJOL01005976.1, on the reverse strand, counting down.
CCTTTCAGACCGTTGTTCAACTTCCAGTATGGCAGTTGTTTGAGAATGCGATCTGTATCTATGCGTTCCACATGCCCTGAGAAGTGCAGCTTATCGTGAATCAAGGTGCTCACGATTCCATAAATCTTACCTTCCGAACCATTTAATTATTCGGGTTCCAGTCCGACCTACACACGCGCAATGTTATTTGCAGACACTGCAGATAAAATCGGCTGAGTATCCGGATATGACGTCGGAATGATATTCGTGTCTCACTACCGTATTAAAGTGTATGATGCACGTTACACCGCGATTTTCCTATCCACTTGCGGATAGTAGCTGCTTCAAGTACGCTTTTGAAGCCTTCTAAATGTGATACCAGCCTTTGACATCCGCGAGTTCTATTGTGTGTTGGTTGTTCAGTCAGTGACTGGTGCTGACATGGTAGCGGAAATCCGCGCAACAGGCTGCCATACTACCATTCATCTCCATATTCCTAAAAAATCCGGTCGCCCTCGAGGAACGGGTGATAAAAGCAAGCGTTTTATTTGTATTTATAATTAAACAAAATCATAAACGAGAGATTTAACTGGGTTGCAGGTGAGTCTCCTGTCAAAATCAAATTGGTATGCAAATGAGTGTATTTCGCCAAAAACAGGGTGCTTCGAACTTATGTGGCTTCGTTAGGTGGTACAATTCCCCTCCAACGTTACAATAGAGCGCACTCGTCAGCAAACAAACCACATGAAACCTTTGATTCACCTAACTTTCGTTTGACTAGAAAGCGTTTTGAATAGAATAGAAAGGACGACCATCCAGACGGTAGTGAATAGCCTCACAAATTTCGAGAAATATCCATGCTTATTCAATCAAATATGAGCTTAATAAGGTTGGCATTATTTCGTCCCCGTCTCAGTGTTGAAGTTCGTAGGTGTGCTTGCGCTGACTGGAACAATGGTTTTTGTCCCAGAGTGAAAAACACTTGATAAGGTTGACAAATTTGTTTGGTTAGCCTACCTTCCGATCCACAATGCTTCTCTGTTCACCAAATCCAAGGACTTTGTTTAGTCAACGAATAGGACATTGAACAGTTGTTCGTTTTCGTGGCATTTCTGCTGTATTTGTCTCATCGTCGTAGTCCTGTGAAACAGCCTTAAGTTTTAATATTGGACGGATTAGGTGGAGAACTTTGTTATACTTCTTCGGCATATCCGTTGTTACCACGAAGCTTCGCGTTTTGCATTGGTCAAATTGCTGATTGTATGTCTCCAAAGTTTGCAGGATCCTGTAAGTGGTTCTTCCCTGTATGTTACATTATTTGGTTGATTTGATCCTTTTCGATTTCCGCCGGCCGTTTGAGCAATGGTTAAGAACACAGCTGACATATTTCGTTTTTGTAAGCTCTTGACCGGTCCGAATGTCTTGAGTTTTGGGCCCAGAAACTTCTTTCAGTGCTCGAAAAACTCTGTGGATCTGCGTACCACTGGGTTGCTTCACGGCGTTTCATCCGCCCTTCATTCTGCAGCTTACGCAGACGTTCTGTAGGATTGCCTTTTGATATTCGGAATTCGTCTTCCACCGTAAAGCTTAATGAGTTATTCAGTACTCTACTGAGAGCTGCATTATTGTTTCAATCAGGGACAATAACACGGTACCGTTTTCATCAAAGCCGATCCTTTTGCGCTGACTTTTTCATTCCAATTGTCCTCAGTGCAGGTTTACGAATGCGTATTTTCATTTCACTTGATTGTTTTTTGACTGCTATCCACGCACGGGTTCCAGAATCCCTTCGTTGGTGCCTCCTGAAGCTCTGTCACACTTATTGTGTTTCAGTTTTATGACATCCAGCCTTATGGATTGTTCTTTTGCTCTATGACGACGCAGTTTTTTCAGGGTTACAGCTCTACTCGTTCCAAAGAATAGCCCGTATTCATTTCAACACCACGCGCCTCTTTTGATAACATACGTGCATGCGGCACGTGCTCGGTCTGACTTCATTTGCCATGTTACCGTTTGTCATTGTGGTGTGAGTGGCTAACTGGAGAATGAATAAATTCAAATCTCACAAGCGTCCGGTTAACGACTCAAAGATCAGGCGATCTGAAATTTGACGAATTGATGACTGAATGAGTTGGATGAAAGTCGATGAATGTACCGGTCAAGTTTCACTCTGAAGATTAAATACGGAGTGGACAGGGTAATCACCCCGTGAAAATTCGATATTATGTTACGGTGTTAGCTTATCTGGAAAGGTAGTAAAGTTGAGCTTAAGGTATGAAAATGTTCCAAAATGAGTGGCAGAGAAGATAAATGTGACAAAAACAAAGACCAAAGTAAGGCCAAATTGGAACGATTTCCTTCTGGACGCAGAAGTTCCGTTTGCAGTATTGAATGGCTACAATTGCGCATGAACGCCACTGTCCATCGGCTGTGCATGAGGAACGGAGAGATAACAATACTTTAGAACTTCTCCCAACTTTAACGATACATATGTATATATTGACACCTGTTGAAGGTCCCAGCACTCTCTTGCACACCCCTGAATCTGATAAACACTATTTGAAGGGTCACTTCAGTTAAAGGCCACTTATCCATGCACCCACGTCCACACTTAAGCAGTACGTTGCAAATTGAATGTTGCCTGTTCGTTTATCAGAATGCGATACACGCGACTTTACTTGTAAACGAACTTTTGTTCTTGGACTTTGCTACTAGCCCTACGTCCACTTTATGCTGTTTTATGTGTCGTGAACAGTGTTTTGTTTAATCAGTTGTAAAACGCTTGGAACCGATTGAGAAGTCATTGTTTCCGGAATAGGTTGGGAAACAACCGGTGGATTTTTTTTGTTTAGCTCCAATCACCTGTTCTCTGCTTATTCTGAGAGAGAGTGCTGTTACTGCTTACCAGAAGTCTACTGTCCCATCAACTAATAAGATGTTAGAATATCAACGCTGTTCTTTTCCACTCGGCCCTGTTATTGAATCTGTCAGTCAGTTTTGATCTGAGCGGATCAAAAGCGTTCACCGCGCTTCTGTCAGAACTAGCGGCTTGAAGCGGTGATGCGTGTCCAGTGATTATCCCCCTTTTCGTTTTCTCTTCTTATGTCATGACAAGCAGGAGTGTTTATTCTTGTTGATTAGTTGTCATGGCAACGTCTGGGAATTCATGGTTGTTACATTCTCTGGACTAACGCCATCGTAGATCAAAAACTGCACTTGTGCATCCACGTAGAGTGTGGAATTGACTGATATTTACTATTGCCCACCCAGGAATACTTGTCAGGTTAAATAAAATTTATGCATACATATTCCATCCAGTGTCCCGGTCGCAGCACACGTTCTCATGTTTGGTAGTATTTCTTTCGTGAGATATAGATGCCACATGAAGTTGATCGGTAACCTTATCAAGTGAACAGTTACTGAGTGAAAAATGCAGACTGACTTCATGAAAGTAGTGACAGAATTCACCTCCGAACAATTGGCTTGTTTGACTTTGACCCACTTCTTTTAGGTTCTTTATAATGCTTGGAAATTTCCGGGCTGTCGAAGAGTTTTCAGTAACCTTATCAGTAGTTTCATCCAAGAAAACGCGGTTATTTTTTGGGTACTTGCTTAGAACAATAATAAGTATGTATATTGGGAAAGAGTAGCAAGGGATTGAAATGTAAGTGAGCCTTTTCGAGGTTAAATGCCTTCTTACACGTATCAGGATTGTATATGATTCAGTCATGTCTGTTGAAGGGACGGCCTACATTTTTTAACATTTTAATGTGTTTATACTAGATGGATGACTCGAACTGAGCCAGTTTTCCTCTATTTTCAGCCACGATATTTGTTTTCTTTCTAAAATATACGTGGGAATCGTACTGAAATTTATACACCGTGCATAAATAAATACGTCTATCTCGGTGGTCAAAATATACTGAAAAAATTGATGTGTCGCCGATGGTACACAGGTTCGGGAGTAGTTACTGGTTGCGGAATTCAAGTAGCGATCGGTATAGGGTAATGGGCACTTACAGTTTGCCCTATTGCTTTAGTGGTTCTGGAAATATCTGGATTGTTATCAAAACTACTTTAGTGTGACTGAGGCGTTACTTTTTCGGGTTTTCCAAGTATTAATACACGTGTCCCCGTTGCCATTTCAACATCCATGCGATTGATGTGAACAGAAATTTCCCAAGGTCATCCCATCGGTGACCTGAACCTAAATGTTTAATAATCGATAGCCATTTCGGTTGGTTTCTGGTTTCTGGATTTGAATTCTGCTCTGTTTAATTCGTGTTGTGGCCTTTAGAATTGTAAAGACGTGAGACGGAGTTTCTTGAAAATTGTCCGTCCATCCTTTTTTTCTCACACAAACCCAAGTATTGGTTCATGAGCAGGCATGAGCATGGATAGCTTCTTAGCAGTCTATGAAAGCTCCCCGTTTCATTCAAGTTGCCAGTTGTCCATAATTTTAGATGACATTTCTGAATAGAACCATTGTAAGAGCGTACAGCCTGTCAATAAGGGTGTACATCTTTGATACATCCTCTACAATGGGAACATTATTCTTAGATGTCGCCACCCTCGGTAAGGGGTTAGACAGTTAGAATGGATCACGAATAGTTGCTTCGTGGAATCCATACTGCCGCCCGAGTTAAAGGATCAAGACGAGGTAACGGACTTTCTTCAAGCGAGAAGAAAGTCATCAGGCAAGAACCTATTTCACCCCTAGGTTGCTTCAAAGGCAAATAGATAGGCACAATCTGTTAACATTAGGACAGCGGCAAAACTTGTCACCTGTATACCACTGACCGACACATGACAGACTAACACACGACCGTGACACTCCATAATAATTCCAATGGTTTGTCGAGACTTCTCATAAAACAACTCGCGCTCAAGAAATTTTCAGGATAATGGTGATATCCGATTCGGTGACTCAGCGTGTGCGAACCAGATAACCATACTTTGCAACCAGATGAGGTTTTTTTTATGTGGCAGCGTTGACCTTGCAAATGGTCAATAAACTTAACGATCTGCCAACGGACTGGAACTTTGATCGTTATTTCTACTTCAGCTTGAAATTTGAATCAACCTTGTACGCATCAAATTGTTTAGATCGGTAGGAGGTTTCTATGGGCTACACTTCCCTGCATCTCCTACATCTCTTCTCCCTGAAGAGCAGTCCCGATGAAAGTGTCAGTGAGGCGATAGTGGGGGTTTCAACTAGTTCAGTTGAGTTAGCACTACTCCTTCAATCCGTACACGATGGCATGGAAAAGGCTATGGTTTTACGTGGGCTGCTAAGCCATCGCGAACAAGCTATTGACATCCAGGGGTCAAACTTTGGAGTCTTGATGCGCTTACGTTAGACGTCAGGTACATATATGAACATGTTTGGAAGAACAGATATTGCAGTTAAAGTACGAGTCACTTGAATTTGTTTTCTCTGGACGATCTCAACTGCAAGCATTTGTATTGCTATTTAACAATGCCAGCGTACGTGACGACTTCGCCAAACTCATATTTGGATGACTGGAGACATTGAAAATGAGGGCCGTAAAGTACGGCTATCTCCTCAAAAATCTACTTGCAGGTGCAAGCCTTTTCAGTGGAGTTGAGATCACCTGAATTTCTCGCCGGGATACTTTCTGTGGCACTCTTGCTCTGGTAGAACAAGTTTTTGGGAAAATAGCTGAGCCTCTGAAGCATTATCTTGATGAGCTAGACTGATATCAATGGGATTCACATACTGCTTGTACCACGATTCAAAAATGGCTTTTGATTGGCGATCCTACAGGAACTCAGAAATGTCGTTGGCGGTATACTCAGTGGATTTCGCACCACCAGGAACCAGCGGTTGGATAGGTGGTCGTATACTTGCTTGAACTAACAACAATTCCGTCATCAGCTGTTACTGTAACAACCCTGCGAGAACAGTTTCCTTTGTGATTTTGTCGACCCAACTCCCTTTGTCATTGGGGATCCTGTGGCACTGGAGACACCATGTACACGATACTTCAATGGTTCCGCCCGTCCTCTACCAGGATGTTAAATTGGATCTATCAAAAAGTTGGTCATTGGCACCAGTGCTACTCGGATCAAACAATACTCACGCGCTTGATTTTCAAGCGTTTGCTAGCCTTCGTCCAAGGTATCAAATAGTACGGACGAGACCAATAATTCATTAACTAAATATTGATATTCTCATAAGGTGTCTCTATTGATTCATTATTAAAGCCATCTCCACATTAGAGGGATATATAGACGACGCTTTTGTGGGTTGCTTGTAGTTTTGCCCTGACATTCTCCTTTCTTTAGTAATCATAGGATGGGTCCTCGAAATTTTCTTCGGATGGAGATAGATGGGCAATCCAATTGTCAGTGAAACACCTACGAAATGAATGCCACTCACGTGTGCTCTACGCATTAATGTACGAGAGTTGTAAGTGCTCGTAATTATGGTGAACCCTATTTCTCAATTTCAGGAAGAGAAAAAATAAATCAATATCCATCGCCTAAAGTCTGATCCGTTCTGGTTCTTGGACCCACCACTTTTGTTGTTGATTTCCTCTGTAACATCATTATCCCATCCCTGTTCTCTGACTTTTTAATTCCCTATATTCTGGACATCATCACCTGCCAATTTGACTTGTGTAAACTGACCACTTAAATAAAAGAAAATCGGGATCAAACATTAGTGAACTAAGTTTCCCCTGGTTCCATTCAAAACCTAGGCAAAAACACATCCTGCTCTCTGGCATCCGCAATTCTTGGTCATCTGTCGGGGCAACAGAACTAATTTCCGCGAGGATTCCTGAGGAGATTGTTTCCGACACCAAATCTTCCTCTCCGTCACACTTACATTCCACTGCTCCGCTTGGTAATGTTGGTTTACCACCTCCAATGAATTTCGCTGTTGGGCCCAAGCTTCGGAGTCAACCAAAGGTGACCCTTCCGAGCCTAAACAAATTTCACCAAGCCCCTACAGTGGACCGTTCCATGGCGGTAACCAATGTGTACTCGCACACATTGGCTGACGCTCAAGCTCTGTCAGAACGTTGCTGTCTACCAGTTGCAGCACCCGTACTTCGACCACCCCGACCACCTTTAAGAACAACCTCATTGGTTCGGGGTACGCAGTCACGAGAGGCAAGTTTTTCGGATTCCAACGGAATCCATTCCGAACCCAATGCCGTATCCATGGATTTCGGCTGTAAGGTAAGGCTTCTGCGCCCGGTTGCAGGGTACTGTGTGTTGGCAGTCTTCTGTTCTTCCATGCACTCTCAACCTAAGTCTGAGTCACCCTACTTCAGTTATCTGTTTCCTGCACTAGAATAGAGGTTGCGGATGGCTGTCGGCGGTTTCTCTGATGTGCCTCAATTTTTCCTGTAATTTAAATTCCGTCCCGATAACGCGTGTAACTTAGCTAGGTTTCATGGACCGCTTCTACAGTGTTAATCAGCACAAGCCTGAAATGAACAGCTGACTGGAATGGAATCAAGCAATGCAACGTCGTATTTATCGAAAACACTGAATTCGAATTATCCGCATTGTCATGGCAAAGGAATGGTATGTGTCATGATATGCTAGGTGGTTGCCTTCATCATGCTACCATCGTTTGTTTCCTGAAAGTGGACCGGTGATAGAGGCGCCACTAGAAAAAAAATCAACCCTATTCCAGGTTTATCCTCCATCTAAACAAGAAGCATTTGTCAACTTACACAACGGAATTTGAATTCCAAGATGCTAGCGGTTGCTGGGACTATACTCATGAAGACCTAAACTACTTGTTCGAAGGATTTTGTCGCAGACTTTCGCAGATTGTGGCATGTATGATGTGAAGATTTTACATAGCAAATGTTCGTCCACTTTGTCGTGGTTGTTTTCTATTGTCGCACAAGCCTGAGGCATTACGCTTTGGATTGATGATAGGCAGCGACATGTTAACGCATAATCCTTATCTTCAAAGTACACTTCATCTTGCTGCTCTTTCGTCAAAGACAGTTGAGAATTTTGAAAAGAGGAAGTATCCTCGCGAGTACTGGCCCCAAACACTTTGTTACATTACTTTGCTTAGATTAACCCGGCATCGGAACACCTAGATCCTTGGAAAAATGCATTCACCACATCTTTACCTTAGAGCAGATGGCTGAACATCGCCGTGGCTTCGGACGATCAACGATGGCCATTTTTCTGAAGCTGCTCCTGAGTCCGTCAGTTACCATAAGCTATAACTGTCCACCGGTCAAAAGTGTATATTCTAAATTCCTGTCTGTCCCGAAACCACGTTACGCTTACTGCCTGGCGCTAAAACGCGTTTACAGCACATAATTACTGTCGTTCTCCACATCCGGTGTTGTCAGGCTAAGCTGTCCTGCATCACCTTCTGTCTTGAAATTCCTCAGTGTTGTGCTACTCTAGTCTTTTTTGATTAACTCGGGTAACTCCTTATCCGAAATACTCCAGCTCACTCTCACTCTGGGGTATCCATTACGCTGGACTCTGATACTTCAGAATTCCCGATCGATTCAAATAGCCTACCTACTTTGCTGTACACCTTGGCATAAGCCAGACTGAGACAACATATTTGTGGACAAGCCGAGCGTCATGGTACACAGATGCGTCTACCTGGGTAGCTGCGTAAGTTCCCTTGGAGTAGCGAAAGATATTACATATTGAATAGGAAAGACTAGGGCGACTTTCCAAACTAAGGTCTATGAAACCGTTGGGACGCGCCTATCAAATGCAAGTTGCGGTAGAAAGCTAGCTGGTTTTTGAGCCAGCGACGTGTCCGATTTGTGAAAAGGACGAGCGGAAGCTTTCGATGCTACCCAATCATTCATCAATCCCCATTGCTAATTGACACTATTCTCATTGGAATGCGACGGCTTCCCGCTGCTAAAATTAGGCTGTCGTCATCTGGAGTGATAAATGTGTCTGGCAAATCCTAAATTTAAGGACCGATCGCCCCTATTTATTCATTTTATCCACGGCTACGCTCTCTTAACCCGTGAAAGTGATTGCTTTTCTCTGCAAACGTCTGGGTGTTACTGTTTGAACGATAATCCTTGCAATAAGAATGACTAGTCTGGGGGTTGCAGACAGCCCACTACCAATTTCATCCTGTTTGGGGCTTACCATATTGGTTACATTAGAAAGAAAGAGACCATGTTGAGTATCTTTGCAGCGGGATATCGAGATGGCCAATGTGCTGCACATTGTGCGGAAGAAAATCAGCATGCTATTGACTATGAGATACTTTATCGAGCTGGTGATGTGTTGGAGCATTGGTAGCTAGTATTAATTCGTTGGGAGTTGACCAGGTGGCTGTTGATCTGTTCGCTGAGCTTGGCAACTGACTTGCAGACGTTTATTCACCATTAGAGGAGACATCGTCAACGCTCTGTTGGTAATATCTCCTTGAATGGTGACAAAACGTCTGCAAGTCAATTGTCAAGCCCAGTGAGCAGATAAACACCACGTGATTAACCCCCAACTTCATCGAGTCTCCTTGAAGTTCCATCACTTTTTCTATGCGGATGCACTCGGACGAATGATGACGCTTCAGTACACTAGGCAACAAATCAGTCACAGCTCCATGGCTCGGAACGTCAACGTTAAGATGTATGCGTTGTACTTCGTTTAAAATGAAGGGAGTGGTTCGATGACCGTTGTGTGATGGAAAAAAGGTTGGTGCTGAGAGGAAATTCGGCTCGTGGTGCTGGTGGCCTCGAAGATGAATGAACCTGCTCCAGTTCAGTTGGACGCTTCAGATTTTGTCACTTCATTACATCACGATGGGTGACATACATTCCCAAATGTAGCAAGGTATGGTCCACCAAAATAGTAAATTTAATGGTTTTTGTTCTTGCCGATGTCGTGGGAAGAATTTCGAGCCAGGAAATTACTTCACTTCCCGAATTTGAGGAAGCCCTGCTAGTAGTTACCAGTCAAACAACTTAATGTCTCATTGTAAGTATGTTTATCACCGATGTGGCCGTCTTTCATTAGGGTGGTTTCCTACGCTATAGCCGCTCACTCCTTACACAACTGTGGTATAGTCTTGGTCGTACCCCCTGCTGAACTTTTTGTTGAATATTTCCATGATACTGATGTCGCATGCCTCTTTACTTGTTTCTATAGCGTTCCTCTTTTGCTGAATCGGAACCCCCTCCAAGAAGCTGTTCAGTTGTAACAGGAACTGTTGATCTGATTGACAAGTTGGTAGACATTGAAGTTGAGCAGGCCGTTTGTAACAAGGAGACAATGTGGTGGCTTCGGCTATTACCCTACAAGCCATCAAACTTACCCAATAATCTTGCGGATCGTCTACGTCAGCGTGACAGTCTCATCCTTTCCAGGGCTTCACCAAGTACGGTTTTGTCCAATAGTTCCTTACCCACGTCATTACCACAATATTTTATACCAACCACCCAGGCTAAAACCTCGAGATCTCCCAACCTTATGTCGCAATCTATGTTTGAACAACGCGACCCAGCCGACCGTTTCTCTTTCACAGCTGAGCCCAGTTGTGAGCAAAATGCGATAAAAACACAAACAAGAAAAAACAGACCACGATTTCCGGTACGGCCGTCTAGTTTGTATACTGAAAAAGCCGACCCTACTAACATTATGATGTCCACGTCAACTCAGTTTGTTTCAGACGGTGGAAGTGGAGGTGGCAATACTCCTCAGAATTCTCTTCAAGAACCGTCTAAATCGTTTACTCCCACTCAGTGTCCGACCGAAACAGAACTACCTTCAGCTGCATTCAAGAGCGCCGCACATAACCGCCCACAGGACAGTCGCTTTCCTGTAGAAACTGGCCAGACGGACAGTCCTCTCTTGGGACAATACTGTCGCCTGCTTATTCTATGTTCCTCAAATCCATCGGCGCCTACTAATTCAGGTGATTTTCCAACTCCTTCAGGTGAAACCGCCGTCACTCCTATTTGAGAGGGCCTGCTTTTTAATTTGATTGTATAGTATGTAAATATTACTTTCTTTTCTTTAATTCTTATTTATTACTTGCACCTAGTCTGCTTTTTGAACAGATGTCTTTTCTGCCTGTTTACAGTAGACCAGACTTGTCTCCTCTCACTTGTATGACTGTGACGCAACTGGCTTAACTACACAGTTCTGATCAATTCGAGTTAAAAAAGAAACACTGCTTGCTTCCGGGAGCATTGTATTCACTCGCGATTTAGCAGGACAGAAAGATATCGGATATTATAATGGTGTAAGACAACTCAAGTCGTCTAGGGACAAACATCTCAATTTCGATGTAAATCTTCCGATGGCAGTAATTTCGTTGTATGAAAAACTGAGCCAGTATGTAATAGAAAACCGAAACGCCATTTCTCCGAAGGTAGGATTTGAACCCACATTAGGATATGAGTAAGACAGTCTTTATTTGAACCCTGGAGGCTTATTACTGGTGCGGATAAATGCAGTAATGCTGTCTGTATCAGCCATCAAGACCTAGGCATACCACTTTGGGATGCGAGACTTAGCTTAGTTGCCCATAATTACGCAGTTCTGACGCCACCGGCTCTTGGGTTCAGGTAGTTTTTGCGGTATATTTCGTAGGTTAAGTGCGAACTGTTTAAGTGATAAGCAGTATAAGTCCACTTACGTGTACCACATGACACGTAGCGTACTACACAGATGCACTGACTGAGAATGGTCGTTGATTACTGACGGGAATTCGCTTTGTTTAACATGGGACGATACAGGGTTCCATATGATTTGGCTGTCAATTTTGAACCCGCTGTATGCCATCTCAAAACCAGATGTTTGTTATCTTGGTCAGATTTCACAATTTTATTAAGTGCATCACTGTTGACGCAGCTACTCAGGAATTACCATGGTTCGTGACTTCCAAATACAGACATAACTAGAACCGCATTGTTAACAGCGTCCACCAATATGATCTGCCAATAGTTCCCCACCTTTACCGATGGAGGCCAAAACTCTTCTGCACTTCGCCACAGAAAAGCCCAACCGAGTCGCCCACAAAGTCACAGCAAACAATTGAATAATTTTTTATTGAAGGGACATGCTACTCACGAAGTTACGGAAAACTTTTCAGCGACCTTATGAGTAGTACCTTTTAAACATATACTGCAATATCTTGAGTATCGTGTGAACTGAAACATGAGGCGGCTTTTATCCAGCACATTCACTTGAAGATTATCACAAACAGGTTCATCTGGGGTTCACTTGAATCCTTAGTTAACAGCAACTTAATTTTCAGATGGGTATATTTGGCTCAAATAATGTGTTGTTATCACGGGAAGATCGCTTTTATAAGTCTGCATGTTCGAAGGCTTATCTGCTAACTAAGTATCTTCCGGCTTTGAGGACAGACTTTTTATTTTTGTTGCTTGTCCTACTCCTCCGGCTCCAGAAGCAAATATTCTCAAGAATTTTCATGGATAGGATTTTGGGCAACGTAGTGCAGTTTGGGAAGAAACTCCACTATTTGATACTGATTGTGGCAACTACCTAGTGAAAGTCTATGCAAACCCATAGACTGTTGATTAGACCCAAATCTGCAGTTACCATGTTACCAGATACTATTTACGAAGAACCGTCAACGGATGTTTTGACAGTTGTAGAGGTAGAGGATGTAGTTTTCTTCAAGCAACCTGCAATCTCATCAACAGCACATGCTGATGGTCTTTTTTTCCTCAGAGTTTTGGAGATATTTCCAACGAAGTGCATCAGCTGATAGTCACTAGCGCTAATTGACCAGTTGGAACAAATTTACCGTCATTGACATCTTGCCCCTATCATAATATGGAGACTTTCGGTGTGCGAAATAAAACGTGGGGTATCAGACGCCACGCTAACAAAAATCTTTCCTAATCGTTCATGAAGGTGGCGAACCAAGAATTCGTTCACCCGGAAATGACAGTCTATTCAGCTTATAGTGACCCAATTGGCATTTAGATGTGTCGCGCATGCTCCCCTGGTGCCTGGCCACTCAAGTGACTTTTGAATGCCTACTGATTTTCCATAGGTAGTGTGGAGACTTCAAAGTGTTGATGCAGGACTTGACTGTATGGGGCTAGGGCAAATCAAAGGTCGTGAAGCTCTGTCCAGCTAGTATAACTGCTTCACACATATATGACTCGACGACGGGATTCGCACCTTCAAACTCATATAGACCTTTGTGCACTGAGCGGATGACAAGCCGGCTTTATCTTTACCATGGTAGGCTGGCATCTCTTTCTGGATCGACTTGTCACATCGAACTAAACTAATGAACTCATGCACACAAGAGTTAATGCGGTGCGTTAAGCCCCATGTGAATACGACACCCGGTGTAAACCCGAGGAAATAAACCAGGAGGGATACTCCTAAAGTCAACAGCATGCCCAACTGGTGGCCCATAATAAGGGATCTAAATGGGTAGAACTGAACGGTTCAGCTGCTCAGCCCATTCAAAAGGCCATCTGGCCTGCGCACTTTTCTCCCAACCATTTGTTGTGGACGCGAGTGGACATGCTTCTTTGTTGTTTCTTAGCAAATAAGTCGGAGGGCACTCTGTTTTTCCCAGTTATCAGCTGTTTTATATTCTTGGCACGTGGCTGAACAGCCCGATAGACTACCGTCCTCATCATCTGGTGTTTCAAGTTGTGTCGTGCTTCTCCTGGCGGGTTGGATGAATTGAAGGCTATTGTTGCAGAGTCTGGTTGGCGCTATTCCCCCAAACGGGCTTTCACATCTTTTAGGCGTTTTTTCGCAAATGGTTGAGCTTTCAGTGATGCAGTTAATATTTTGTTTTTTAACTTGGGCATCTTTCGAACAAACTGGTGGTCTGTTCCAAAGTCGGCTGCTCGTGTAACGCTAACCGGAAACCTGCCGCTGGCGAACGGTAACCTAAGCTAGTAGGTTAGTGTGACAACTTTTTGGGTATGTCTGTGTGGCGATGTTTCGTTATTCGAAGCACAATTTCGCATTGGTGGTTATATTTGCGTGGATAGCACGAAGTCTGAGAAACGAGTCACTGTCGGAGTTTTGAGTCCCGATACCATGACGTCACACGATGCCTGGACTCAAGGATGGTCTCTAGCTACACGTGTAGTAAGGTTTCCTAGAAAAACAACCTTGTCGGTTTTCGGAACCGACGGAGTAGAGTACCAACTTAGGCGTAGATGTCTTTGTGGTCGCCTGCTGAGAATAGCGATGGAGCATATACACTGATCACAGTCATTTAGGTTCGGTCTGTCGATCTCAGGCAGAATGAAGCAGGATGTTGATTGATTCCATCAGGCTCTGGGTTGAGCACTTCATTGACTTCATGAACACTTCGTTGGTTAGCCAAGTGTGTATCGCTGAGGAGGGGGACACCGATTCCATACCTCTTCAGTTCCATCTAGATTAAGGCGCATTCCGGGGCGGTCAACCTGCTTGTTATTCTGATTCTTTGGTTTTCGGATGCACCTTGAGTACAAGGCTAGCGGCTGCCCTGGAGTAACGCGCTGGCCCAAGATTTGCCTGCAAAAGAGAGAAATTCTCACGGGCTGCTAGGCTGCTCCCGGAGTTACAGTTTGGAGAAGAGGGTGTGACGCTCTGGTTTCAGCAGATCATACTTTAGACTGGCTACGCAGCCCGGGAAGTTTTATCAGTACTATAACTGCCAGTGTGTTTTGGTCGCAGCTGGTTCACCTGATTTCAGCCGTACAGCTGGACAGGATCAAGACTCAGAGCTATATTTTATTAGCCGTCTCCTTGATGGAAAGGTCGTTGGAGCGTGCCTGTTAAACATTAGTCTTAGTTTTCATAAAGAAAACTACTCGCAAGGTTGCTGAAAACTTATCAGCAACCTTGTGAGTAGTTTCCTCATACGTTTGTTTTTGAAGAATTATCACACACTTAAAGTAGGCAGTACCGGGGGACAGAAAGTACAACAGAGTGTAAAATACAGAGGAACATTTAAGAGGTAGTGTTCCAGTATTGGTACGGTGAATAACGCTTTCTGATGTGGAAAATTGTACTGAACATGAAAAAGATAGTTTACAGTGGCAGGACACAGGAGATTTTACATCACTTAACGTTGTTTCTGAGAGAAGAAAGCGCAAACACAATCAAGAATAGCGCACCACGCACGATGTAGGATGAAAAGCGTGAGTTGAAAAGAACGGTCTATTCCGTGTACATGATACCAAATTATCAGTGGTACCCCGAAAGGCCACAGTGGTAGTCAACCACGGGTCTCTGAGAAGCCGTAGGATAACAACAGCCTCGAAATTTTAGTGAATTCACGCGTCACCATAAGAAATGATGAGCTGTTCTTCAATCAGGACATCAAACGTGGATGAAGGGCGTTGAAGACTGAGGTGAAGTGGGGTGAGATTGGTACACTTTCTTCGTGACACTGAATCACTTGTCTTAGTGTTGTCCGATGCTACTGAACAATGATGAGGTCACCAGGTAGACGCATTCTCAAAGATTCCATCGGTCCTGGTTTCTGTTTGAGCTCACACTACATGCTTTTTGCGAAGCGCAATCATTTGCAAACTAATATGATCAGCCCCAAGAGGAGGGAAACCGTTCGTGGGGTGTCGAAGTTTTCAGTAACGTTATGATTAGTGTTTCTTCAGGAAAATAAACCGCACTATCTCACATATCTTACCAAATTAAACATGAGCCCGCGTTTTTGCAGCACATGCAGTTGAAGAATATCACGAATGAGATTCGGATCTCATGTGTGACCCAACAGAATTCCAACAGATGCACCAAACTTTGTGGTACAGTGAGGTTTCAGAATAAACTATGGCCTCATTACCATAACAATATGGATCATTTATTATTCCCTTCGTCCAATGAAGGTCTATACCACCCGAAGGAATTTGTTATGGAAGGGCGGATGGTCGATCTGAAATCCATCAAGCGGCCGACTTTCTTAAATCACAACTATGGCATTGTTTTGAGATTGTTGTCACCTCACTCAGCCGCCATCCCATTTTTTGGTGTTGACCTCTGTACCTTGAACATGGGCCAACAAATTTACCTCCATAGAGCCATGAGAAATGATGAATCACTGGACGTATCTAGCAGAATTTGGCAGTAAATAAGTGGCCTTATGGCTTCGAGGATATTCGTGTTCCTCCATGCTGAGTGTATTTTGTACGTTGAATACTATCACGTAGTCATATACATTTAAAGTTCATGAACTCCGAACTCACCCGGACCGACGTCCGTGCCTCCCAGCTGACTACGTGGGGAAGAAAACTGTGCACACATCTTGCCGCCGCTGTCCAAAAACTGGACGTCACTCCTTGAATGCGGCACGGATAGTCCGGGCGGAATAGTGGATGTTTGACTGTGAAAGTCAGATACACACTGTGACGGTTTCCATAAAGGGCTGTGCAGCACTGCAAGCTGCATTCGGCACGTGCGTCCTCCTATTACAATCAAGTTATTCTGTTGTGGTGCGTGATCAATTGAACCTACATGCTTTTTAAACATTCGTTTCAATGTTTTCGTGGTTAAATTGTGGTGTCGGCTTGCCTATAAATAAAGGCGGTTTATGTGGGATTGCCTCCAGTTAGATCTCACTTTTATACAGGATTACTTGTCGCACTGATGACTAAGTACTAATCACACGCAGTGCTTGCTTTAATTTCATGATGAGGTAGGCGTAATGACATGCAGAAGCTTTTTTTCAGTGTATTGATTTGTTCGACTAAATCTTCCTGCCAAATTTTCTACGGACTTCGGCAAATGAGGTTCTGACAAATTATAACTGTTTTATTACATTTTGAGTATTGTCCATGTGGTGGCCAGAATGAATTAAAAGGTTGTCAGTTGGGGAAGCCGGACAAACTAACAGTTACTATGGGCGGACTCAGTAGATTTTGAATGCGGCTGGGACCAAATCGTTTGTGGCGCATAATATCTCTTATGGGTTCGTTCCATGTAGACTTCATTGTTTGTGTGCAGCGGGCGAGCGACGCATCCATGGTTGCTTCTGTACATTCACAAGCAACTCCCCCTTTGTAAGACTCTTGTATCATGCGACTCTAATGCTGGTCCTTGGAATGATGTTCCGGTGACTATGGTATAGCAGAAGAAATGGTAGCTCCGGAGAGTCCTGTAATAGGGGCAACGGAAAATTGTGTCAACTGTATTTATATAGTTAACGCAGAAGTCTCTGAAAGGTCGAGCTAGAATACTTGCGACCGAGGGAGTCTATATTCTGACCAACAAGGACGTGCCTTCTTTTTGTCCGTAGCCCAGTCGACATGAGTGGCTCGCCCCGGACAAAGACGGAAGAAGGAATACACTTCTTGTTCAACTCACTCGAGGGCAAGCCTTTCGTACATAACAGCTCTTTCCTGATATCTGTCGTTCCCAATTTCGACTGTGAGAGGCCGTAGTTTACCATCGAACGTGTTAGGTGCCAGGATATATATCGTTTTTTTGGAACAATGAAATAACCTATGGGTGTCTCTGTTGAGGATCTTTTGACATTGTCCTGACTGACTATTGCGGCAAACCGAACGGCACAGCACCTGTTAAGGATAAAATTAGGAACCTTAGATGACGGGCCGTTATCATTTCGAAGTAGTCAAACTAATGAGGGAAATCTGCAGTATTGGAAAACTCCAAATTAGAAATGTCGAATAGCACGCAGGTATAAGCAAAAGAATTTTGGTACAAAAGGGGGATGAATGAAGAAATTTAGTCGTTTTAAACACAACATCCAAGGTTCATCGATTTAGCTCAGCAGCGGAACTCGAAGTAACCCAGAGAAATTTGTACCAGTGCATGAAGACTGAAGGACTTTGGCTTGAATGATCAAACACGCAGATGGTTATTCCTCATTTTACACCGTATCAATAACTTCCAACCTATAAAGGTACTGCCGATATTCAAACTCCCAGAAAGTCGTGAACCATCTTGAGGAGATGGTTTCAATGGATCAAAAAACCTCCATGTTGATTACCTCTAACAAGCGAAATCTTCCCAGAACTGAACAAGAAATCTTCCGTAGGGAGCGTTTACCATCCAACATGAACTACAGTTACTTGTTTTGGGCAGCAGTCAATTTACCATGCTCCATGGTCGTTTATTCTGAAAAAAAGTTTGCGGAGTCAGAAGCAGAGATATCTTACTAAAAAGTATTTGATTAATCTGTGCATACTGACCCATTGAACGGCAATGGCTAGGTGGATTCACTACAACTGGCTCTGTATGAATAACCGAGGCTTTTTCAGTTGGACGAGTAAAAACCACAATTTCTCGTCTTGTCTCCAGTTTGGTGGTTGGCTGAATTGGTAGGTTGAGAACGACATGGTGTTTTTGTATTATCCTGCAGTGATTTTGTACTGAAATAATTACGTCCTGGTCCTGTAAGTTACGCGTGGCCGCCGAGAAATCACTTGACTCTGTGTGCTACCCGAGTTTTAACTTGACAACATTTAGTGGAAAGTGCACTCCCTATCGGACGCCTTCAGTACGTGTATTCACCGGTTGCTGTGCGACGGAGCAACTTTGCTTCAATTAGTGAAGTCTGCATTCCTCACCTGGTCCCCATAGTGGTACTTTTAAAAATGAATAAACAATCTTAAGACTACCGGTCAGTGGAATACGTGAGCTGAGTGATTTCTCCGTTGACATGCTTATTCCCAACAAATGTAGGAAGTACGTGTGCCACTTAGGCGGGTGTTCAGTTATTACAGCACCAGCGTGAGCTGTGTCCTGCTTAAGCACGTTACTTCGAATGGTGAAAGTAGATCCTGAATGGGGCACCGGTAAGAGACTCTTGGGTTAGTCAGACAGTGGCTGATCTCTAATAAACCACTCAACCGCAATTAACTTGTACAGATGGGAGATTCGTTCGAGATCAAATAGAAACCCTTGCTTGTTTTGGGCCAAATGGCTAAACGTTTGCCTACTGTTGGGCTGATTTTCATGATCCTGATGTATTCTTTTCCATCAGAAACAATACCTTGCATAACATCAACATAATGTGATAATGCAGGTGAGACAAGTAATTAGGCGATTGCTCAGTGGAAAATTATATGTAGTGATCATGTATTCATGATATTCAACTGTTTTTTTTGGCTACTGAAGATCTAGTTGATTCGATTAGCAGTAAGTAAGTTCACTTTTTATCAATTTTTTGTAAATAGAACGTCTTGGAATTAAGCAGTTAAATGTGAGCTGATAGAGACTAATAAACTAGGATCAATATGCTGACTGCTTATTAAAGGTAGTCCCTACAAATTAGAGCAACTTTTATGTTGGGCTTCCTCTTATACTCACTGTAAATAAAGATGCACTCAAACGGCGCTACTATAAGATGCATCCACTTTTTGGGCAGTCAAATGCCTACTTCTTTTTGTCAGTTTTGTAGGGTGAGATCAAGAATTGAGGGATGGTTTAAACCTATAGGAGCGAATTTAACCTCACTACCCGATTTGATTCTGTGATGCACAGACGGCGACAATTGATTTTGGACTTGGTTTTATTTTTAAGGGTAGGAAATTGGTTTTTGTTTTAGGAGCCAAAGCGTATTCGGTAAATGGACTAAAACGTTTCTAGTCCTGCCGACCCATTAAGCAGGGACAAAATAAATATTGTTCACCGCTATTTATGATCTGTTGGCTCGTCAAAGGCGACTTTTTATTGAACATATGCATATGAAAGAGGCTCACTTCGGAATGAAAGCGCAGTTTGGCTAAGAAGGAGCTCACTTACGGCGTAGAACATTCACGATGCAGGTTTGAACGACTCAGAGTGTGATTTCTGACATTCCTATTGCTGTTTATGTGAGCCACAGCCTGGATACCGTCTCTCACGAAGCGTGATGCAGTGATTGGCCGATTCTGTAGCTGACTGGCCGACCCAAAACATGTAATCAGCTGTCTTCGGGTTCTATGGGACTTTACTACGCTGGAAATACTGTGATAGAAATAATTGATGGAACATACTTGATAGAACCATAACGATCGTAGTATACCAGCATAAAAATATGCACAAATTAGAGGACTTTTAAACTAACCGCTGTCCAGAAACAATCCCGGCAACTTATTGCAGATTTTTTGAGAGGTTAATGATTTTTCTAAGGATCTTCTCGCGTTAATTAAAAAAAACTCTGCATCACACTACTCACAAGGTTGCTGAAAACTCCTCGACGACCGGTTTCGTACTTCTTGGAGCCCATTAGGTAGGCATACTACCCGAGTTTTCCCCAAACCTGTGTCCTACTTGAACCCATCATAGACCGGAAAGATTCAGCTAGATACAGTTGAGACTCATGTAGGAACCAAATTCGTGCGCAAATGAGAGTATCTGTAGAAATCTGCATCAGCTAAAATCATCGTTAGAAACTTGTTGTGGTAATGCTGTTATTTCCACCAATTAAACCTCCAATATTGTGACGTTTACAAAGATCAAACGTTTTTGTGCATATAGAGGCAGCACACAGACTACCTGGAGAGATGGACTGACACTTTGTAGTTTGACAACTAAATTTATCGGGTGGGGACTACTTATATATCATTCAGCTACACAAATATCTTTTGGAATCGCACACTACTACTTCTCGCACAATACCTGCGGGGATAGGTATAATTCTATGGCGTAACGGAAAACGGCCGATACATATTGCGCCTTCTTCGGGTAGGCATATACGAATTGGAAAGACCTTACTTTAGGTTCACACTGAGTATTTATGCATCTTCGATATAGGACATTACAGGCATTTTTTATCTTGTACTCTGGCGTTTTAAAAAATCAGTGAATTTTCTAGCAAATTCACTGAGTTAATTTTTACACTATGACTGTCTAACTTGTTGTGAATTTCCACCAGTATTTTTCTGGTTTTTAATTAGTTCACCCTCTGTGAAACTGATTCTATTGTACTGAAAGACAAAGCGTGCTAGTGGAACAGTAACTAATACCCGTTTCCATGTGCTTTTCAACATTTCTGAACGCAGTCATAACTATCCGCTCTAACTGTACCAAGTCCTCGTTCCAATTACCTAATTTCCAAAACCTTCACTTAAACTTCACCGACTCGCAAAAGTGCACAGTCAGGAAACACTGCGGGGCGTGGATTCGAATGATTGACATTTGTGGAGAAAAATTTAATGCACAAAAAATGTCTATCATTGAGGGAAGTGGTCACATTCATTCAGCAGCGTGGGAGCAGATTCATAAAGCATTGAGAACATGGTCGATTGTGGTTCATTATATGGTTGCCCAGGCATCACGCTAGCAATCCGTAATATTGTTTACGGCCAATAAGTTTTTATAGCATAAACTTGATTGTTATTTCCCGTTGTCCATTATTGGGCGCTGAGTTTTGGTTGGTAGCATTTTAACGGGTAGATACTTATTCGGCAGTCACATTTTGCCGAGTGCTATGCTTCGTTACTGGATTGGCAAGCTGATTGTTCCTCCTCGTTTCTAGGACACAAATGTTTTTTTGATTTTTCACAATATTCCCAGTGGTATTTTCGAAGATGGAGTTTTAGCTCGGTCTCTTGTTAATTTGTGTACTGATAATAATGAAACCGTTTGCTAGAATAACTACTGACCATTTGGACGGCTTTGTTTTTGCTCTTCTAGTTTGTTTCCACTCCCACAGTGTCAATTTTTAAACATCTTTTCCTGATTTATTTTGCTGCTTCACCGGAATAAACTTGGAATTTAGCCTCCTTAAGCAGGTGAAAAAGAGATTTCCAGGTCTCTCTGTTGTTGCTGTACGATACTAAGGACCTCATAGAGCGTCGTATTAACTGTACATTTGTATACCTTGATGCTTCACGTATCTAGGATTGAGTGCATTGTGATATTTTTTCAATGCACGCAATTAATACACTCAACTTGTCCATTTAGACCAGTCACTGACGAAATCTTGCAGTCGAAATAGGAATACTTAGCCCTCACTCTCCTGCGCGGCCCACGGTGGCTCCTTTTTGTCTTGTTATCCCTTTCATAACCAGATTGTAAAGATTCGGTTTTTGGCTGTCCTCTTCAGTCAGTCGAGATTTTGCGTTTCTAATTTGCAATCATTTATTGTTAGCAACTTTTGTGTTCGGAATGCGTTAAGACTCCATCACAATGAGAGGGCTTAGTGAACCCTTCTACCTACTTAAAAGTCCCTAGTTTGGATCATCATTGGCATCATCTGCAGATAAAGCTTGAAATATCGCAATCACCTCCAACATGATGTTGTATTTAAATTTGCCACGAAAGTGTTTCCTATTCTTTCTTACTTCGCCATCCTCCAGTAATCATATGGTAATATTACAAACCATTTGTATTTTCCACTTCTATCCTACTTAGCTTTCCGATCTTTTGAGTCTCAGGTTAATTACGTTATGGAAAATACTTTCCTCCACAAGACATACCTTCGGACTGAAGCAAAACCACATATGTTCTTGGTAATTACTAGGAACCATTCAAATGCTTCTCTGCTTTAGTTAGTTTCTTTTTAAGACTGGAACAAGCAGCTTATCGACTCTGGTCGAAGTCATTTTCTAAATGAAATTTATGCATGCTATTAAATAGATACACGGAAAATTTCAGGAATCCTTCCTCGTAGACTGTTGAATTATTGCTGTCGTAAACTTGTATACATACAGTCCGTCTTTCAATCTGAAAATTGGTGTTCGAAAACCAGAAAAACACTACGAACCACTGAGGTCCAGTTTGCCCGCATCGGCCACTGTGCAAACGAATGCATTTGATGTTTTCAACCAGCCTGAGCATCGCATCTCGGTTCGCCAAGCAGGTAAAGAGAGAAGTGGTATTAGGTTGCTTATCTGCCCTGCAGCATATTAATATGGGACAAGCATGCAACAGGTAAGCTATTGATCTGCATTTGACATTCTAGCAAAGTGGTATCAGGAAATCTTGAGAACGTTGGTAGCACAGTATGGTCTAATCACACCAATTTCAGTGAGACATGTTTTGGACGTGCTGAATCTGCAGTGTTTCATTTTGCGCTGGACTGTGACAAATCAACTGTGTCCGACGGGAAGGGGATACTGAATGTAGATTAGCTGTTTCTCAGTGTAACGAAATCCGCTTATACAATTTTTTACGGAACAAACGCAGGTATGGAATAGACTGTGTATGTACTGAGAAAGTACAACAAATATTATTACTATACTATCCAGCTTGTCCTATCTTCACTGAATTGAATGCCTTGGCATGTTTCAAGTACGATTATGGATCAGTGTTCTTAATTGTTGCCAATAACAGTAATGAAGCGGATTTGCGCTACTTCTTGATTACTTAGTGAGGATCAGTTCATGAGTTATTAGTACTTAACGTTGAGGCGAATTATGGTAGATCGGATTGCACAGCTGGTTCGTTCGTTGAGCTAGGAGAGTTGGTTGCATATTTTTCGTCACCAATCGAGGTGACATAATCAGTGTGTCTTTGGAAAAAGGAGTACATCGGTACGCTGCTGGTTGCGCATTGAACGAGTGCACCTGATAATATAAAGGATGCTGGCCTACAGTGGCCTCTAAATGGGATTGGGCAGTTCTATTGATTGACCTGTTAGGTGGTGTCCACATTGTTCGTGGCGGGAGACGCTCTGCAATGTCGACCTGATTTATATATATATATATANATCTATATAATCTCCATATATATATATATATATGGAGATTATGAAGACGCCAGGTACGAAACGATCCACTAGACTGCATTATGCCTGAGGAACTCGCGGACAGAACTACTGTGACGTATCTTATATATTGGCAATTTTTGTCCAGGGTTTTTAAGCACAGCAGTGTCTTACACAAGTCCAAATGCAAGGTCGTCTAGAACATACGAGAGTTAACCCTTTAAAAGATCGTAAAACTTTAGATAAACTAAACATGCATTATCAATCTAAGGATCATATTTTAAAAAAATTCCTGTTGGTTGTTTTTCCCAGCTCAACTTAAGCAGTGAAAACAGAACAATATACCTGTAGGTTTGTGCCATTTTGTACGATCTCACCCACCGAATCGAACATAAGATAGACCAAAGGAATTTAAACCAATAAATTATATCTTCACATGAAATTTTCAATCAGGTATCATGAAACACTTCACGGTGTACAAAACCATATTTGTTTTAGGGACGTGCTCATATAGTTGTTAGCTCATAAACTTGGCCTCATTCATCCGGTCAGTAATACTTCGAGGAATTCCAGTTTTCGTTATGATTTCATGTGATATCGACCTGAAGTTCTGAGCTGATAATATCCTTATACCTGGTTACAATCAAACTTTTGTTGACCAACGAAATGCACACATTATCGAAAATTTTTTGCCAAATTTTAGTTTTTGGGGCATGGAACAGTGCTTCAAGATAACTGCCAATTTCATCATAACTGCAGTTAAGTATTTAAATAAACTGGCCAGTGGATGAATAGGAACTTGGCGTCTGATCAGCAGCAGGAGGACTGTGCACTTTTTCAAGTCATTTATGGGTTTCATAGCACAACGTGTTCGTCGCCGAGTCCCATCTAATGTTTTTTCAACACAACAAGCGCACCATTGTCAGTATATTTTCTCAGGACCGAGGTTATCTCCATGCCTTCAGATGTTTGGCGGTAAAATCATCCATCCAATGTTTTGGCCCTAATGCGTGTTAGAACAATAGAATCTTCGCATCCAGCGTACTGAAATTCAAACCTTTCTACTCTTGCAGAATAGTGTGTCGGTGAACGTCCGTGTTTGGTGATCAGAGAACATTATTCTGGTTTACTGTAGCCCGTAGCAACTAGAGAATAATCCAAGCTTGATATCTCACGAGCCTGAGGTGAATTTCTAGGATCACCTACTTAAGTATAGGTTAGGCATATGAACCAGACCTATTGTTTCTTCCCACCACAACGTGAAGGGTAATTTAATAAAATGAACAAATATTGGTGTGCAGTTTATCTTTGTATTTCGATGCACTGATGATCAACTAGAGGGAAACTTGTGGCGGATTATATAGTCGGTGAAGGTAGTTGAAACTGGGAGTATATATCCTAAGCAAGGTGAAGGCGTTGCAAGTGGTCAGCTAGACAGTGAAGCACCACGGTATGCTGGAGGTACCACCTCCAATGCATCATTAACTGCAAACTACTGAGTAACTTTGAGTAAGTGTTTTTAGAATAAAGCTCACAATTTTAATGGGCTTGCCGGAGCGCTTCGTTGAAATATAGGTCAACAAAATGGATCATCATTGGGGGGAAATAACAGGAGATCATGATGAAGCTATGTGGCATGGAAAGTCTAAGGTACTTGATCTCTCCTGCCATACGATTCCATATGATAAAAAACACATTTCAGGTGGTAATTTTCGCACTCGGACTGTCGATGCAGAGCCTCAGCTAAAAGAGTGGCCGATTATTAGTAATTGCGCAAGTTGTAAGTCAGGGTACACAGACTAGAAAGTGGTATTTCAGAAATGTCCAAGCGAAATATTAACAATGACATTCTTAAGGTTAAGGGGATTATTCTTATGTTGAAGACTCATCATATGAAATCATACAGCTTGACGAAATTCTGTTCTATGATGTGCGGCGAGAAGTGTCTTTGACCAGACTGTTGATTTATTCAGACACTCTGACGGTTTGTTAATACCAAAGCATTTGAATAGCCGGCTGGTGGGTGTTCTTGCGTTCAACTGTACAAAACGCGTAACGGAATGGTCAGTTAACTGAGCCATTCCTACGTACCTGAGAGAACCCCAATAAAGAAAAGCCACCCCGATTGCTGATGGCCCGAGTCTTCAGGCATGCAGTAATGCATGAATCTAACTTCATTCTGGCGAAACATTTGATTTTGTATGCTTGCAAAACATTGCAACAGCATGCTGTCCTAAAGTGCAACAACCACACAAGATATAACCGAAAGGATGTCAACTAAGTAGTATCCCAGTGCGCAAAAATAGCTCCATTATACACGAAATACCTTATAAGGATAATTACCTCCAACCAACGTCCACCGTGTTTTCGACCACAAGCAGGTATAGGATTACCATGGTCTGTAAGCAACTATCCGAATGGAAACACGAGAACCATGGAAAAATTTGGCACTGTGTCAGTGGGATCAAATGTTTGACAGGTTTATGCACAATGACCTGATAAACGGTAGCAACCAGACTAGCTGACTAAGGCCATTTTCCTGCCGCTTATGGACTGTGGTAGTATTGCGTGGGTCAGAGATGACTGTCTACTTTTCCGGATGACAGCAACGGCAGCATGTAATGAGGCAGTTGCTCAAGGGTTACTGTTTTTTCTGTTTATATCCTCAATCTGTGAATATGGAGGCATGCCTGGTCTTTGAGCCACTGCTGATCCAAGTACATATCTTTTAGTAGCTGATTTTAAATTGCATTCTGCATCCGATGTATGTAGTCCTCACATTCAGTCGGGAGGTGGGGAGGGCAAACATGATCATCTCCTGTACAGGACTCTACTGCATACAGGTCAGATCCTCATTATATTTATTATTATTATTATATATATGTTTCACGAAACTTTCGTGTAAAGCCCCTCTCGCTGAACGGCCACTGAAATTGCAGTAGGCACCTTTCTTCCAGCTAGGAAGGACATGCAAATTACAAGTATCAATAAAAATCTCTCACTCAAAACGTGGCTGCTTTAGGCATGGTAACCATTTTATAATTTTTCTTAGGTCTTCAGGACTCAGTAAGTTTTTTGCTTCGTAGGGATGCGTTTTGAGGGCGGGACCTGGATAAGGTTACCTTCCATATCCGCATTCTCCTACATAATTACGACATAAATTCGCATGGGTGCGATTCTGAATCATGAGATAACTTTCGCGTCCTCTTCAAAACATGGTTATCAGGAAACTGTTGCTCCAATTTGCCTGACTCACGGAGTTATGTGTGCCGACGTTTAAGCTAGTCTTGACATAGTTCACATCCATCCTGTGGCGAAAATACACCCAAAGGCCTTTCTGCAGCATGGTTGTCACACTGTTTGCAAGTTTTGTACATGATTCCGTTGATCCCCCTAATTCGACTGAATAATATTACACAGATAAAGAGGCTGATATTACGTACTTGGGAGTAATGGGGTCACATAGCCCGGCTGTCCTGTATTCGGACTGCAAATGTTTTAGTTGTTGATCGGGGATGTTTGTTAACCTGCGGTTTCTGTAAGCAGCTGGTGCAGATTTTTCCAATAACTTTGTACCCATGATGTGTCCCTAGTAAGCGGTATGTATGAAATTTCGGTCCGACAATTTTACTAATGAAGAAGTTTCAAAAAGTGTCGGTCGTCATCTGGTACCGTCTGTTTCTCTGAGAATGTGACCAGTTGCCCTTCATTAGGTGTGGAGTCGGAATGCTCGGCATTGTATTTGGTCTGGTGGATAGCGTGACTTTTTAAGCAGGGGCTGTCTGCTTAAGTAGACGAGAGAAAGGCTCAAAAGTGTGACTCTGCACGCACTGACACTTCACTAATATGAGATTTGCTCGTTGAGGTTGAGCACTGTACCGCTTTATGACAACTCTGCATAGTTTCTACGTATGGCTGAGAATTGCACTTTATCCGACTGCCTGCAGCATCCACCAGGTTTTCGATTCGTCGGAAAAAGAGGGTCGCTGGAGCGGATTAAGAAGATCATTTGGTCTGGCAAAACGCTATCAGCAAACTTTGTCAGCAAAACGCTAGTCTCCAATATTGTCAAGATAAGAGCTATCATCAGAACCTTGTGGAACGTCAGCTGGAGCAAGGGCATGACTATGAATAACTCCCTGTCAATAACAATTTGGTTGAATTTTACCCTTCAATCGTTTTTCAGCTCCATATAGACTACCCAAAATACACGAGTTTGCAATGCTTGATTTTACCGGTGAGGGTTCTGCTGATGAACATACGTATTTCTGGATGTCATTAAGTAACAGCTTCTAATAGTTAAGCTCTAAAATGAGCTGTTTTAAGAATTTAACATCCGTCCACAAGCCCGATGTGGGAAAGATTCATTTACGTAAAACAACGGGGCAGTGGAGTAGCTGTGGGAAAATGAACACTTGAAACTCTCGGGCTAAAATGCAACAAAAACAAAGCGGGTCCATCACCTAATTCTTAAGAAAACCTGGCCCTTTCCGCGTATGGTTCGCCGTCACACAAGGATTCATCTTTTCGTTTCTTAAAGGGTTCTCTAAGGGGTGAATGTAGCGGACTGTCGGTCGGCGATATATGTAAGCTGAATACCACCTTTTTACTTTGGTTCACTTGAACACAGGCGGTTTCAACACCCGAAATTAGCGTACGACTGGCGGTGGTCTGCACTTAGACGACAGACCAGCTGTTTGTGTGTGCTGACTGCGATCTTGTAACTGTGTTTCATTTAAGGATAAGTGGATTCTTCATCTGGTGCTAATGTCTTGTGTCTAGCTTATCTTGTCTTGTCTAGCTACCATAAAGATAAGAATTTGAGTGCATGAGCTATTTGTTTGATGAAAAGAGCATTTGCTCTACTAATGCTGTCTCCGGTTATTCAAACAGTCACTGAAGTCTAGTACTGGTCAGTGAGGTCGTTAAATTCAGTAGACCGCTTTTAACCGAATTTGCAGCGTAACGGCTTCCCCGGGGTTCAGGTGCATCGATTTTCGGAAATCCCTTCTGAAAAGTCAAGGAGCACTATACAGCTTCGGCCTCATTAAGAATCATCAGCATCTCAAGAAATTCAGATTTTTGAACCCGTAACTTTTCAGCCAGTGGTTGAACACTTAACCTTTCGACAACAAGCGGCTGAATAGCAGTACAATTAGCTGTCATTATGACCTTCTGGTGTGAATAGAAATACCTTACCGTTGGGGACAGAATATTCAAGTGTTTTGCTGACGACTGGAGGGCCACTTCTGAAAGAACCGAAGTGGGATCTGCCAAATTATTTGCCTCCCTCCCAGGGATATATGGGAAATCTCGGCAAACAATTGAGTAAACGATTCTGAAGGACACTGATTGTTGGGTAAAAGGGTAGTGTATCATCCTTGTTTACCGTCGTTTGCTATTGTGCGCATTCGGCTTCAGGTATGGTATTACTACCGGTGTTCATAGATTACTCCTTGGTGCACATTCTGAACCTCGTATTCCCCAAACAACTAATCCTGTACAGTATAAGGGTCTAGTTTTTTAAGGGGATGATAAATCGTCCGTCCTCGCACCACTTTCAGAGGCTTGCTGGGTAAATGATGTTCATTTGTTGTTACAGTCACCCAGCAAAGCGATTGTACGGCAGTGAAGCATCAGTGTCAACACTGATGTTGCTGTCCTTGATGATGATGATGATGATGGTGATGTAGGCAGCCGTTTCCGGTGCGCGCTTTTAAACACGGGGGGGGGGAACTCAACTGTAAGTTGAAAAGAAACTCCAAGAAGCAAGAAACAAGCGGACTGGCTCAGATTTGCATGCTGATTTAGGCAGCACCACTATCGTAAATCATATAATGTATCATTATCTGGGCCTCCCTGAACGAAGGCTAAAGGGTAAAATTTAAAACATGACAATGAGAACTAGGCGCGTGATAAATAGAGAGTACTGAGTGACACTGAATAGTGAATGCGTTTAACGTCTTTGACCCGAAGAATCGCCAAATGAGTTCAATTTGCCCTGATTGACTGAGAGAAGTAGTGGGACAAATGAACCACCGACCCGGATATATTGTCTTGCATTTTTTTTGTTAAATCCCCAGAAAAAAGCATTTTAAGCCATTTTCCGTTAAGTTCTGTTTTTCGCAAAATTCTCCACCACGTGGAAGGCAAGAGGTCTCGCGAACTGGCTGTTTACTAGATGCACCTTTTCCCAGCAACCGGTCCCGTGAAAACAGCTAAAATGTTACTGTGAAATCCTATCTGACTTGACCAAAGGAAATTCGTTCCCCACAAACGCGGCATAAACATAGCTCTATTTTTAAGGTAACCGAATAACGGATAACTCTTGAGGAGACGGAAAAACATGTGCCCATTTGTGCGCACAGAAGTACTGCCCTCTGGAGATAAATTATTTGCAGTTATTTCTATATCCCTTTTATAGAGAAGAATGTGCACAATTGTTGAAGCTGTCTCACCCTGAAAATGGTCTTCATAAGTTGTCTGCCACCTACTTCCTTAGGAAGAATATCATATCCTCTAAATGATTCAAGGGTTGCTTTGTTGAAGGAATGGGGAAAATTTTGCAAGATTGTTGGAACTTTAGATGCTTAAATGGTCTGAGGCAGAGTGACCTAGAAAGAAAGACAGAAAAATGATGTTAACAACAGTGTACCATAAAATTCGGAATTTATTAACAGATTGATTTGTTTTAGCACACCAGCCGTTCCATTTTGCCTCTCTCTGTCACTCAGATAGACTCCACTGATTCCCTAACATGCAATTTTCCTGTCATTCTACAGTGATATCACATGTTGTTCCGCAAATCGGCCATGCGTTTTGATGAGAATTATTTCCATATGGTATTTTACCAACCCGAAGGTACTGATTTAGTCTTTCACTGGGGCTTTCATTCTGCACAGCAACCCCCCTGTCTGTTTTCCTGTCGTAAGAAGATACTGATGCCCTCAGTGAAACAACATTCTGTAGACAAATTCGACCTACGTTGGATAACCGAGAGACAACGTCCACCTGACCGTTTTGCGTGGGAAATCTTGGCACACGAGTCACTGAGGCATGTGATGCAGCGGCAATGAGCAACGACTTCACGGGTATTGAAAGTAGACGTCTTGGATTAGAATCTTTTTGAAGATTAGTAGGAAACGAAGTGGTCAGGATTCCCACCAAGTATTCAGTATAGATTAAACCCAAAAGGAACTTCAAATCTCCTTATCACGTTCAAGCCTGATCGACCAAATTTTGTGCAACTCCATGAATGGTATGGAGGACGCGGTAAAAAATATCAAATTTCGCGCTAAAATATACTGCTTAAATATTGTTGTGATTGGATTATCATGAACACGAGATAAAAATGTCCAAGTTGTCGCTTTTCATCAATGAACTAATCAGTTATAAGTGGAAAGAAGTTTCCTACTGACAGAGTTGAATGCCAGTTCCTGGTTTCATCTGTCCAACTTCTAATTTAAATGGATTTGCTCACAAAATTGGTGTGCAAACTAAGGCTGTTTACTTAAGAAAGTTGCTTGGAGTTGTGGAATACGCACCATTTACTCATTTAAAGGAGAAACCCTGTATAGCGTATGACGAATTTCACTGAGGGGGCATTCTGATTGTCAGTTTTTTAGTATCATAAGATGGGTTGATGAAATCACGATTTCCATGCTGTTTTACTCGGTTGCGAGCAAGCCACATGCTCATGAGTTCAAAAATTTCGTCATCCCTAGCAAAGAAAGCCGCCAGGAAGTGAGATTCATAACTTTCATTACTTGACATGGTTTCTTGAATCTGTTCAAATAGCTATCAAAACAACAAGCTCATTTGGGGATTGTAACTTCTGGTCTCAAAATACATTTGGTCTCAACCCTTAACTCACTCATTTGACATGTTAAGAGGTTGTATCATATTTCAACCTCCTACTTTACTGAAATAAAATGCACTGGGAGACTAAAAAGTCAATGGAGTTTGTGGTGTTTTTCGATTGGGGAGAGAGTGAATTTTAAGGTAATTAGGACAGTAGGAAAAACAAACGGCACCGTGGTGCAACTTCCAGTGACTCTAGTGTGCTTCAATACTAGTGCGCATAAGTATCACGCAAGACAGAACTGCACTCCTCTTAACCAGAAACTCCACACGAGAAGATTCTTCCGTCCACCAAACCGCATTTGCTGCATAGAGTTCCGTCCCATTTAATCTCGTGCGCTGGTATAAACTTCTCCCTTACAAGCAAGGAGTGGTTTTGATTCTTTGGGTTCATGATCTACTTTAGTCAGCTGTCCCTTAAGAAGGCTGATTTGATGAAAATAGTTTATATGCCATCTCACCCGATTAGTGAGGCCTTCTCAATTGAACCTAACTTGGTTTGGCAAACAGTTACACATATCACGTCTCGCCGAAACACATCCAAGGTTCATTACTGACAAAGTCTTACGAAGATGGACCGAGAAGACACACGGACGGACGCTGTTTGAAGTCCTACTAAGTGCCATTATTTCTACCAGTATTTTAGAAAATCCTTTTCCACGTAATCTGTAGTTGTGGTCACCCAAGTGGAGCAGAAAATATTCGTTCGTTGGTAATTAGATGACAGAGTCTCATAACGGATATATATATATATATATAAACATGTATATATATGCATATATACATACATATAAATCCGTAGTCCATATCAATCCATCACACTTGAGCCTATTATCAACTGTCTCAAACCGACGAACGGTTTTTTATCCTTATGTTCATCTCACAACGGGTACTTTGTCCGAACTACCTTATGTAGTTTCAATAGTCAGCTGGATTTCGATAATCCACTATTGCCTGGGAATGAGAAGTTTCAATCTTGGGTACTATGATGCCAAAACCAAGGGCGGTGAGGTCCAAAACGAAACTTCTCGGTGCATACCAGGAAGAAAGCGTAAATGATAAGTGTACCCAGATGTCTTCGTACATTAGCTCATCGTCTATGGTGGATCGGTTAATTAGTGTCCATAAATTTCCAACTGCCGGAATTTAGAAAGCGGTTTAGTCATCCGCCGCTAAAAAGTAGAAAAGTGCGAGTCATTGTCAGCGTCACCCTGAGACTGTGGGTTCACGCATCCACTTGCTTTCATGCATATCGTGGTCAACTGTGAGAACTGGTTAAGATGACCCGTTCTGGAGGAGAGATCACTACTTTGAGGATTGATAAATCCCTGTTGTATGTAGTTACTAGACTGACTTTCAGTCATAACCGTCTTCAACAACAGCTCCGTTCCCATGTATATGTATGTGTTCTCTACTTATTCTAGCCTTCTGAATTGTAAATCCTTTAGAATGAAAAGTGAACATCGTACACAAACCGGAGACAGACAGTCCCGATTTGCCGAGAATCCCATTAATTGAAGCGGTTCTGTGATTTCAAAAGAGATCGCTGTCCTGTGGCATTCACTACCACATCTTCCTCGGAGGCATTTTGTTGTCTGTCATGAAATATGACTATAACTTGAAGAATATATCGTTAGCGTCCGAAACGGCTGTAATGGTCCACTGGGTGCCTGCGTCTGAGAGGTAAACCACTGACGGTTTTCGCGGAGCTGAGTATGGTGGTACGAGCAAGCTGCTGCTGTTGTAACCCCGAAGTAATGCTACCGGAAGTCTAACACGCAGGAGCCTTTTGACAGCTACAAGCTAGCCTAGACGTGTCGATCTAACAACTCCCCCCCACATTGACTACTATTGCACCGAAGCGTGTGTGTCATCGTTCGATTCCTTTGCGTTTTACTTTCTCTAAATGTGTCACCTCAACGTTGCTTCTGAGTATGTCTACGGTAATCTACGGGTTTCAGATGGGAATTGACAGCCAAACATCAAACTAATAATTTGATGACTACTGATGTTTGCATCCTATGGCACCGCATTGGAGTCAACTAAAGTTTGATTGAAAACAGGAGAATCCTTACCAAGATGAGCATGCTGTTTCCTCAACGGTGGTTTAGAATGAGTATGCTGGTGACTGCGGAGGCCGATTCCGCTCATTCCTATGCCTCAGTAAGCCGTAAAAGTCCATGGCTTCATTCAGCATTGTAAGGACCTTTCTACTAAACCGCTGGTGTTCGACAACTACGATGCGCTTTTTGTCCGTGCTTGAGCCCGTGCTCTAGTGTAAGCAGCAGTTCTTGAATTTGTTTAAGATACCAGGGAGTCTTTTTTTAAATCGGACCACATGTTACTGATTATAAGTACCGTCGCCCCACACATCATCATCATCATCGACAGCATGACAACAGTGTTCAACACCAATGCTTCGCTGCTGTACAACCATGATTTATTTGAAAGCCTCATTGTGAAGAGAAGAATAAAGGTGGGTGGGGAAGGGACTTAGTGCTAGCTTACTACAATCATTCCGGGGTGCCTACGCCTCCAGACACTCATTCAGGCAATCTGGTTAGAAACTGACAACAAGATCGCCACTGACATCGGTTGGCAGTCATATCTTACAGCGTCTCCAACCAGGCGCAGTGAGGATCACGCGGTCCCCAACCCGGAATGCGAGTAGCACCGACAGCACCCAAACGTTTCGTAATCTCCTTCATACCGCTCTGCCAGGTCAGGCGTTGGTCATCTCTCTACTTCCGCCACTCTGGGTTGGGCATGGAAAACGGCACTCTCTTCGGCAAACGATGGTTCGGCATACGCAACACATGTCCCAACCAACGCAGCTTCTAGTACTGGACACATTCTTCAATGGAAGTACCCGTTGCACAACCAAAAACTCGCTTTCTAACTGCCTCGTTACGGATTCGCCGACACCTCCCAACACGAGCTATGGTTCTGAGACAACGATTGTCAAACACCTGAAGACGTCTCAGTTCCGCTGACCGAACAGGCCAAGTCCAAAAGCCATACAACAAAACAGCCCACACTGTAGCCTGATAGACACGTCCTGTGAGATTCAGGGATACACCACTTTGACGCCGTAGGTGTCTCAACTTACCCGGGCCTTGGAGATTCGTGCATTGATCTCATGTCACACTACAATCAGAACTAATACAACTTCCAAAATACGTAAAACGCTCCACAACTTCCAGTGCCTCTCCCTGGATTGTAAGTGGCGTGTTCAGTGACTGCATGTCCAGCAGCATGACCTTACACTTTGTGGGTGCAAAGTGCATACCAAAGGACGGGATGACTTTGGTCAGTTCATCCAAAAACACCTGCGCCCTCTCCTCCTCTTC
>SJOL01005976.1:451695-527678 GCA_004794785.1 Opisthorchis felineus | reverse complement strand
GCCACCGTAAGGCGACGAAGCACGAGTGACGCCAACAGTCTGGTTACAGCCGAGGCCAAGCTGATCCCTCTGTAGTTACCACACTCACTACGAGCACCTTTTTTGAAAATGATCACTATCACCGACTATCCCCTGTTGTCTGGGGCAGATTCCTTTTCCCAATGCAAGCGAACAGATCAGACAAGCGCTGACTGAGGACTTCACCCCCATCTTTGAACAATGCGGGTGGGAGGTCATCCGGACCAGAGGCTCGGTGGCGCTTGAGAGAACACATGCAGTCATAAACCTCCGATGCCGTAGGTGGTTCCACGTTCACCGTCCAGGGTTCTACGTCACCTGTAGGCTCCAGATGGGTGCGTGATGGTGGCCACGACAACTGTTGTTCGAAATATTCGGCCCACCGGTTCAGGCGTTCTTCTTTATTCAAGATGATCACTCCTCTCCTATTCTTGATGGTTTCGCTCACAGGTGGATTCCGGGGACCGGTCGCATGGACCAACTGAAATAATCTTCGGGCATTCCCGGCTTTCTGTGCCTCTTTCATTTCCTTGGCTTTCTGTGTCCTCCACACTTCACAGTCGGCTCGCATGCCCCACACACCGTAAGTAGACCTCAGGCGTTAACTTTCGAGGCTCTCAGTTCCAAGCGGCCTGTTACTTTCTCTCTTAGCTCTTTGGCAGACCGATTTGGGTGTTGAGATCACTGATGAAATGCATGTGGTCAGTTCGAAAAGGAGCGACAATGGTCGCCAACCGTTTTCTGAATTGCTCTCATTCTGTTTCTATTAATACCTTCACTCTACTTTCGGAGCCGAAAATTTAATACACTCCCAGTGATGTAGCTCAGTTCCTCAGCTTCATCCTCATTTAGGTAACGTACTCCCGTAGACTTTCATGTTAAGTTCCCGGTCGATAGAACGTGCGGCCAGTTTCTACTGGTTTCCGTTGATCGGCCGAGCACATTTCTATGAAGGCAGTTGGGTCAAAATGGTGCGGACTTGGTGGCATTCTGGATGAGCTAAGAGTTCAGCAACTCCAGACAGGGATAACCACCCTGTTTGGTTTTGATGTGCCGGTTACTTTCGACAATTTACAACACAAATCAATCGGCGCCTCCGCACCAGTTCCAACAACTACACAGGGGAGTCTCGTTGGCCTCACAAGTGAGGAATGTGGCAAGTGCTGCAAACGAAACCCTGGCTTTGTAGACGACCATCGAGTTCACGTCCATCAAAGTGCTGGCACGGGCGTGGTCGCCCATCTGGGCTGCGCTGCTTGTTCCCGCCTTTTTCTGATGAACAGCGGCCTGAATCAATACCGCCGGCACACTCACCCACCGGGAATAATGTATTAAGCTTGGCCGAGTGAAAAATTCCGATGTCCGCTGGTCTCAACAAGAGTCACAGTTACTCTTGCGCCTGGCTAACAATCTACATCCGTCTTGTGATACACAATCTGCGCTGTTCATCAGATTGGAGCAATATTTTCTTGGCTGACCAGCTAGCAGCATCAAAACCAGGTTACGTGTGCTTAACTGGCAAGCACAGCTGGACAGATTGTCAACTGGTGGTCCTGACCAAACTATCGGTCAAACACCGACCTATTCATCAGGAGCTGATGACTATAGAGTCCGGTTTAAACCAACCGTGTATTACGCCATGTCACTCTTGGAATCTCACGCTGACAGTTCGTTTTCTAGTGTTGACCTTCTGGCATTTGCCCGAGGGTTGCAGTATGGCATCATGACACAGGAGCAAGTCCTGTTGCTTCTGGGCCTACAAGCCTCCAAGACATTTCCACACACGTAATACTGTCTCTCGATGCCATCGTCAGCTAGCCTATCACTTGCCGGCCAACCTAAAGCAGATCCGCCGAGCCAACTACTCCGCCATCCAGACCCTATACCTATACCACCGAAGACGGAAAGATGGAGCATCTGCTATACTCAGTGGGTCGTGGAAGAATCTATACAAGGGTAACTGCGGCCTACCTCTGGAGGCGGAGCATTACTAGAAACAGGTTCTCTCGGCTCCAGTACACATGGATAGCCAACAAAGTCGCGCAGTGTTACCATCCGACTGGATTTTGATCAAGCCAATTACAGGTGAGGAAGTCGGCTGCGCATTCCGTCAAATGGGAAATTCGTCCTCAAGACTGTATAAGCTCACGCCGAGGGTACATCGCCGGTTCACTGCCAACGCTCTCGCTGGGTATTTCAACTTACTCTCATTATCTGGGGATTCTCCGCCATATCTTTGTTGTGCTCGTATTACCCTGGTCCCAAATCAGGACCAACTGAGACAGTCTCCGTGTCATCCACTCTTGTTTGATGCTTTCTTAAGGTGATTGCTGATTGTTGGAGCCGAAGACTGTAACTGCCCTCACTCGAATTTGCATTTATACATCGAGACTGTTGTTTAGAAGCTACTTCGCTGTTACACGTCCTGCTTCATCAGTCTTCAGCGGCTGCTCCTAACCTCAGTTTGGAGTCTCTTGATTTCTCGACAGCGTTTGATTCGGTTTCGCACGACAAAATTATCAGATCTGCCAAGGCTTTTGTACACCGAAAACACTGGTGTGTTACATCGCACAGTCGTATGAGAATAGTTCTCCCCACTTCCGGGATCCACTGCCACAGAATTGTGAGGCAGGGAGATCCACTCCCCTCAGTACTTCTCCTCATGGCAATGGATGAGGTTCTTGGACTGTGGGTGGTTTTGCCTTCGCTGGCGACTGGGTCGTGTGTGCAGAAAGTTAGACTCAGCTGAAGCTACTGCGACCCAGCTCGGAAGAGCTGGTATGATTTGTGGAGACAGAAAACATTTGGTGACCGAGGTCTCAGTCGAACCTTTTTGCGTCACCGAGAAACTCATCACTTCTTTCTGTCCGAAAGACACCTTGACATATTTGGGCATCCACTTCGTTTCCATGTAGAAAGGAGATTGTAACCACCGGTAGCAGCTGCTCAAACTGCTTAATGAGGTGACGCGAGCGCCGTTGAAGACGCATCAAAGAACGGAGATCATAAGGAACTACCTGATACCGGGGCTAACCAACTCGCTCGTCCACAGATATACGCTCAAATGTTGGACAATTACATCAGGCAATCTATTAACGGCTGGCTACGGCTACCGAAAGACACCCAGATCAGCTATATCCATGCCGGTGAACAACCTGAGGGACCTGGTATCCTGAGTCTGAGTTCAACCATCCCGCTGCAGCGGACAGTGTATATGGAAAATCTTCTGTCTACCCAGTGCCAG
The DNA here is from genome assembly GCA_004794785.1 of Opisthorchis felineus. NCBI lineage: Eukaryota > Metazoa > Platyhelminthes > Trematoda > Opisthorchiida > Opisthorchiidae > Opisthorchis > Opisthorchis felineus. Next base: position 524,416 of record SJOL01005976.1, on the reverse strand, counting down.
GCACTACGCAGTGTGGTAGATTATCCCGCGTTTGGTAAGGTTGTTCGATCTTGGCCTTCCGAGCCGAGTTCAAATTGCATGCGTAAACACCAAGGAGCAGCTGGCGACTCCTTGGGACGATAGTCTGCATAACAGCGTTAACAGTCGCGTTTATGAGAGCTGATCGCTTCGCCTCTCTCAAACTGATGACTTGTGTTTCCAGAAGGAGTGTTTCCTCGGTCGTTTATTCGCGGTATCCAGCTCCGGTGCAACCTGCTTAGGACGAGAGTTAGAAGCACCCGACGTGGTCATGGCAGCCAGGCGATCTTCTGTCATGGAAACTGTAGCCAGCTGGAGAGTTTGGTGCATATTCTGCAGTCCTACCGGATCACGCATGATGTTGCATGTGTTCGTCATAACCAGGTTGCAATGGAACTAGAGAAACTTCTCCGTCGCCTGGGCTGCCCCATCTTCGAGTAGTCGAAGTCTTTCATTAGGCCTGACCTAATCGCTGTTCGGGAGGGCCGAGCAACTGTGATAGATGGAAACACAGTCTTGGGTGGGCACGGGGCGACTGTGTGGAATGTGAAGAAGCAGAAGTATGGTGCTGATGATTGTCCCCTCGGCATAATCTCAGTCCCACGCGCGATCGATAGTAATGTCGATATTTTGGTCCACCAACCGATTATCATTCCTTATCGAGGGATTGACTTTCCTCAATTCGCCAAGGTTGTTGCTGAATTGAGACTTCCTAAAGTCACAGTCAGTGGCTTGTTTTTTCTCGCCAATTTGGGCTCTCTACGTAATTACGATACTTTAATGTGTGGCGCTGAGTGCTCGTTCTTGTCACTGTCTTTCACACCTGACCCACTATGACGGACAATTTGTGCCTGATGTGGGGTCTTGACTATGCTAGCTCTTACCGCGCCTTGGAGAGCACTTAGTACTGTTTGTCATCTCTTCAGTTGCTGGTCTTTGCACGCGTGTTACCATACCAAGCATTATTACATACTTTGGGATTCATCTTGTCTGACTGGAACTGTTTGGTGTCACGCCTTCGAATGGAACGCTTCCTTTGTTTTATGCAATATTCTCCTGCACACTCTTCCACGTCAATCTATGTTTGTGACCATGTTCTTGAAGAAAAAAAAACGATGAAACGTAGAGATAATATTTGCCTGTGGAAAGTTTCTTAATTGTCCGACACTCCTGTGACAGCAAACTGTGTCGAGTCATCCTCGAAACATCTTGGTAATACGATTTTCCATGGCATTGTAGTTCCCTGCTTATCACTTTTTATGGCAACTCTGACCCTGCAAAAACCAAATCCTGGCTAGTAGTGCCCACAGATTCAGTGCAGCATAAAAGTGCGTTTACCACAGCAAGGTGAAAGATTTTGGCCAGGATCTGTCATATAACTTTAAAGGTGAACTTACTGGTATACAAAAGTAAGCGCACAGGTCAGTTGTCATACCCTTTGTATTTGAACATAACCGAACAGAATGATGACTGGCTTCCACCCTATGGTAGTGCATGCTGACAGACAGCACGGTCGACAGACTGAACTGGATGAAACCCATGCAACCTGCAGGTACCTTGACGTTTTTAAACGTTTAGACTGTCAAGTTATTAAAGTTGCAATGGCCGGAGAGTTGAGCTTTCTTTGGTCGTTACTCTGCAAATAGAGCTGTTGGCTCAGAACACATTACTGATAAGTTTACTGAAGAATCTTCAATAGCCTACGATAGGTTCCGTCCTGCTTGAGGCTGCTAGTGCTCCGTTTGTAATGAAATTAACTTAACAATCAGAAGATAACAAGTACTAGCAAAGTTTATGTTTTCTTAAATTGATGATAATTACAATCTTTAGGTCCACCTTAATAAAATAAATACAATGTCAAAATGAAATGGTGCAGAAAGGTGACATATCGTTTTGAGCACAAGTTATAATTATTCCTCAATTCTGTTCGGACGCCGGTATGGTGTCTTCTCTGCAGTTTTTGGCTGCTTCACGTTATTCCTGCTTTGTTCGTGGACTGCGCGCCGTAGCCGTGGGCATGACTGGTAAGAGTTCCTGAGTGAAAGTCCGGGCACGGTACGTGCATTCTTTGCAATTTTACTGCTGAACGTGTTCCGTGATTGTCCGTGGACTTGTGGAGTTCGGTTGTCTTACTGCTCTTTGAGCGCGTGTGTGTGCTCGGACGATTTGCACACTTATTTATTGTGTGCTACCCGAAAAGAGCGGTGACCGGATCTGTTTTACAGTTACACAAACTTGACCTTGCATAACTTGACCTGATGTTATTGAAGGTCTTAGGCATGGCACGTGATACAGTTGGTAGCCCCGTAAACAAACAGGATGGACAACTGTAATGTACTCAAGATTGCAAACGGGACAGGATTTTGTCACGTGATTTGCGTGTCCGTGGGAGAAACTGGACGCATGATCTAGTGGGTGCAGACGTACTAGACAAAGTAAGCTAAGTTGGTTGAGGGAACTAGGATGACCGCTTCGGGGCTGTCAGAGCAGAACACCGTAAACCAGCCGTTCATCCGAATTCGGTTCAGTCTTCAGTCAAAACCAAATTCGTGTGCAAAGGAGTGCAGTACGCGAGGATTGTTGGCAAATTCCTCTTTACAAACAAGCAAGATGTGTCAGCGCCAAGATTTTGTGGAAACGATTGACCTTGCATGGTATCTTCCAGATAGGACTGACTATTAGGGACAGAACAGTCCTCTTCACATTTATCACTGCTATCCAGACATTACTTTCAGGCATCGAAAAGATGTATATCATCTTGAAGTCAAATAATATGAGTTTACCCGCTTGCTGCAGTAAGGAATACAATATTTCTTCAGCCCCCAAATCTTCCTGTGCGGAATACGCTCCTGAAGCTACGCGATCACCTGTCTTGAATCTACGGGCGGCCGTTTCTTTACGTCATTTTAACTGTTGTCCCGAAATGTTGGTATAATCCAACAAATATGAGCTGCAGATTCTCGTTGATATGTGAAGCGACTTTTACTGACAGAGCCTTGAAAACAGGCCGAATGGTTTCCCGCGTCCAATGTTGTGTTCGCTCCGCATCACGCCTGTGTGATTATTCAATATAAAGTAAGAAACGACCCAGTGATACTCCGGCTCTCGAAATTAATTATTTTTATGACAGTGATTACCGTAAGATGAGTAAGTAGCAACTGTTTTCGGTAGAACTTATTTTCCGGATTTTCAGTACAGCCACAGTCAAAAGAGTGTGTGGAGGCAGGCCATACAAACGACGTTGATAACAACTGAAATAAGAAGTCGAAGAATGTGTGGCACTGACAAGAAGATACCTGTTGGAATGAAACCGAACCACAAACCCCCGCTTGTTGGGCGGTTGGTTTACCGACTGGGCTATGGAGGACGCAATATGTGTGGTACTTTTAAAAGTCGCCATACAGCACAAATACACCTAGTAAATGTGTTGAAAGCAAGACGTATTGACTAACTGTTTTTTCACAAAAGTCTGTAGAAGAAAAAAAAGATGACGGTTGGCAAAAATGTTACGTTCAATTCAGACTACACCGAATTCTCCCTAGTGTCGAATTCCACAAAATAGATGTAAATAAAATACAGCTGACGGGTGACTCGATTCGCCAGACAAATCTAATCAGCGGAAACGAATGACGATCAAAATTCCCAGTAAACCATTGCGGAAATTTTTTGAGTGTTGAGGAAGTGGATTACCTCTTCAGAATGAAGTGGGTCATTGTTATCAGGCTGCCTATCTAAAATTGTCTGGTGAGCAAAAACTGCGATTATGAATTTTTAGTCGCTTGACAGTGTCAGTACTTGCTTGGAAAACCACCAAAAGCTATTCAAAATCAGGAACGGCATTATGGACAGGTCGCATTCGAGTGATTTGTCGAGTGACACTAGAAGAAATGTGTATATATCACATATACATTGTTTAGTGCATCTGTCAGCATTACCACCCATTTCTGTTCAAATATGCAAATAACTAAATGGATACCATAAAACGTACTTGTTTTCCGGTGAGGTCCTGGAGTTAGGATTTTATCCTCGTGATTTCCCCACTTGTCCTGTTTTAGTTCGATACTGATTTTCTCGGAAGCGGTTCATTACCGCGAACTCAGATAAACTGGCGGTATTCCAGTCAGTGTTTCGCTAGACTTACTGTCGGAACAATGTATCGGACATGTCCTGATTGGGAGTGAGACAAAACACGCCTCAGCAGAGTTGTTTGCATTTAATAGTTCGGTATGCCGGTGACCCACCGGTCTGATTCACTGATACACCGATACACTACTACATACATTCACCAGTCAGTGTGGTCATTACAGCTTCAATGAAACTGAGTCCCTTCACCAATGTTCTGCCTGTTTCTCGGTATTGAAATGTAATTGTTCTCTTATCTTCTTAGTTCTGCATATGAGCAGTGCTTCCGCTGTAAAGAAGAAAACCCATGAGAGTTTCCTCTTAGTGCATTTTTTCACTGCTTTCCACCCACTGATTACCTACGCTTGGACGACTTCTTACTTGTGAACTTCTTGGGTTGAAATCTAGACACTGTTAGTGCATACGTATGTGGACCTGTAGGGACAATCACAATGAGGTACTAGGCTACGTACCTATACAGCCAACTAGCCGGATAGATGGATAAATAAATAAATAAATAAATAAATAAATAAATAAATAAATAAATAAATAAATGGATAAATAAATAAAATATAGGCTTTGATGCCCTACCGTTGAACGACAACGGCCTAAGTTGCTTTCACATTTTCCTGCTTAACTGGTTCGGACGTAATAGTTAGTTGCCCGCAGTGTTCGACAGAACCGTCTGTCGGTGTATATGCCCAGTACATGGAAGGATATTCGGTTGTACCGTGTGACTGTCTGAAATTCCTTTTATCTGCTGCGGACAACTGTCACGGCAAAATTAATTTTTTGAAATCAATAGAAACACCCGAAAAGTATCGTTTAGACAGGGCGCTCTTGCATGAAAGCTTAAACGTTATCACGAAGTTGATGAATCAACAAACTATAGTCTACCATGGGCAAAGATTCGTCACTAAACATATTACATCTAGGCAGGAAATTCCTTTTGCCCAAATTTTTTGCGACAGCAATTCTGCATAACGTGTACTAATTACTATGCTAACATTTTACTGCATGTTTCGGACCATCCAAGGTACGTATAATTAAGTACTACCTCACAACACGTGGTTTCATGTAGTGTGAGCATCATATATAAACTCTGCAACCGGTTACGATGTTACGGTGCATGACAGTCAAAATCTCTCACTGGTTTCGTTCGTCCAGAGGACGTATTGTAGGAATGACCAACCAACAACCCAGTACCGTTCAGAAACTTTTCAAATTTATCCACTCAAACACCAAAGAGTTTCCACCCATTTGACCACGGCTACTTAGATTGTTCCTCGTGAGTAGTGTGTCAGAAAGTTGATTAGTATCACCCAACGCATGATCTACTCGACCTGATTCTGCAGCGGAAAGGTTGCGGGTACTGTTAAATGTGACAGAGTGTTTTGGATGCTGATCGAACAGGCTTAGCCTAAAAGGCGCTGCCAGAACATGCACTGGAAAAGTGCCTATGCTGGGAAGCCCGCCAAAAGGTAGTGGAAGGACGATCAACATTTTGGTGTGCTCCGGTATGTTCGGTGTGATCCCTTCTGTTGCAGTCGGTAAGCACGGCAATCCACGATGTTTTCGGAAATAGGACATTTCATTGCTACACGGCCAGGCAAAATATGTCCAGTGAGGTAAGGCATCTTTTAAACTTGACCTTCGTCGCTGGATAAACACATGAGAGAGGATTCAGATGCATAGCACATTTTCGAAATAACGCCGTTCGATACAAGAAAGTAAAAATGTGCTTCAAAATGAGTTTGGAGTGCCTCCCGGTGAGTTTTAGACAAGCCGGATGAGCGAGCTACCTTCTGATAGAATCAGCTGGGTTCACGTAATTTTATGACAGTTATTCCACTGCTTGTCTTCAGCCCAGTAAATGTGAACAGGCAAAAATTTATACTTTCAGATAATTATAGTTCTTGGGTGTTGCTCTGGTGTAAGCAGACTTTATTAACTCACATAATTTCGGGATGACGGTAAGGGAACCCACTGCTTGGATCACGCGCGGTTTGATATTCATCATTTAGGAGTGTCAGTAGGCTGAGTTGTCCTGCACGATGAATCACGTTCGAGTTACCAGAACAGTGTGTTTACTTTATGGTGATCTTGGTGTCAGTAGAACAGAAAATCGTTCCAGATGGTGTTCCTGAGTGGACTGTTGCTCACTGGCCCAATAAAACGGGACTTTCATCAGAGGGGACAGGAAACACTATGAAACGTTTCAGAACAGCAACACCAAAAGAGAAGTGATGTCCTTTCGCGTAAGTCGTTTACACCCTGTCACTTTCGCAGCGGACAGAACGAAGTTTTGCACAACACCGATACGTCAATTTTGCCACTATCATTAGCTCGCCTCTTTTGATCAGGGCAAAACCACTTTTTTCGTCGGACGATGTGCAAACTTAAAAATTCTACAGACGATGAATGTCTTAGTGAAGTTGTTCAGATTTATAACGGTCAACTTGCAACCAATATGTAACTTCAGTCAGTTTGGTAGGGGCACTTGTAACGTTTGAACCGGGTCAAAACGTATTGGCCGTTGATAAATCTGTCGAACAACGGTTTGCCAGGAGGTTTCCTTAGTATTTGTCTTGCTGAGACTGTCTGAGTGTGAGTACATTTGTTGATAGTGACGATTTCGTGTCCGCGTTGATGTAATGATGTAACGAAAATTCGCCGAAAAACTAGGGAGATTCCAGGCCAGCCAAGAAGGAGTTGAACAAACGGCTCTTCGTAAATCCTACCGCTAGAAGCGCTTCTGGATAGCAGTGTGGGAACTTGACGAAAAGTTGTTGCGTTGCATTTTGATTCCGGTGCCTGAGCCACACTGTAAGTCAATCACAGCGATCGAAATGACATCACTTTGACCGATATTAACCCTTATATCAAAGACCTTGCTAAACAGCTGATTTATTAACATGCCCACTGGACGGCGATGTGCCCTTGGGAGCGAAAACTGCTGGTCTTTTGAAAATCCATACTCACATTACTCTCTTTGAACAGCTCTTCCCCTGTTCTGGTGCGGTTTTCCTCGTAATTCCACAGCATGTTGGGAAACTGGACTCCCGTTTCGCTCTTAGTAGAGTTCATTAGCAGCGCACATCCTTGCTCCTGCTGGGGTTTGAACTCCAAACATCTCACATGCGAGGCAAACCTGTTTCCACCACTCCACTTTGGAAGCTGAACCAGTCAAAATTTTCACGTCTGGGCGGGTGAACGTGCTCCTGCTTGAGTGATGTGATTAGCTTGCCCCACCCGTCGAACGATGACACAGTAACTGTCCTGGTTGTGTCGTTCGACTGACCCAACAGTCGGAACTTCCCAGTCAGGTAGCGGAACGGACGCTTGAAACCTGCTGGACAATTTTCGATTATTATTATTATTATTAGCAGTAGTAGTTGGTTGAGGGGGTTGAGGAATTCACTTACATCAAACTTCTCGGAATTGCTGTTCTTGAAACTTATGCTTCATTGCTTCTAGCTGGGTCTAAAAACCACTGTGAATTTGGTGAATGTCTATGCTCACAACGGCACTAATAATGAATTCCTGTATTCAAGAGGGAGTCAAACGAGTTGTGGAAAGATTTGCGTGTTTCACACTTGGCTTATGCTAGTTCTACCTGTCGACGCAAAATACCATCTGGGAGTAGTAAACCTAGTTATTCAGCTCATCATAAATTTCCATTCATAATTCTTCTTCTACTTCTACTTTTTCGGTTGCTTCTGGATCTTTAGTAGGTAACCGGGAAAGTCCATGTAGTTTACCCACGCATCAAACGCTTTGCCTAAATTTTTTCAGTTGCAGGTTTTTCCTCAAGCCTGTTTTACACAAGATCATTATGAAGCCTTTTTTCAGGGACTAGGTTGCCTGAGCTTCGTTAGGTGCGTTTCACCAAGACGATAGTACCGTTGGTGGGGATAACATTGAGTTATTTGTTGTCGACCTTCTCTTGTTCTCTCACAAAAATTACTAACTTCTACGCAGCAGCTTCCATGGCACAATGAAGTCGGCAAGCTAATACGAATATCCTATTGCATTATCAAGAAACACTGGTACTTTGGTGTGATGTAATCGAAAATAGCTAGAAATTAAAGCAACTGTTTTAAGTGATTATTCCGCATGCACGTCTTGGAAATCTGACCTGATATCTGACAGGGCGGGACAGAGTGAGATAAAATGCTTTATCATAGAATTGTGGTGGTTCACTTAGTCGCTGGTTCGGATCCACTGTTCTCCTGAATTTTCACCATTTATGCCAAACCACTCTCGCCGCATCGATCGAAGGAGTTATGTATGTTGTCTGAGTTCATTTCAACGACCCCATCACTAACTGAAGGCTAGACCTGATGGTCTCGTAGCAGATGGATTTTAATTTTCATTCAAGCATGAATGTGAGTTGGGAATGATAAGTGACCAATCCGACTGGCTCTTAATTCCTCCGCCCCCCGGGATTTCGATGCTTTCAAATGATGCAGTTGGTATCCATGTAATTGAATGTCGCAACTATTAATTACGCCGAAAATTCCAAAGCCAATTGTGGATCGTGTCTGCCCAAATAAAAATACTTCGCCGGGGAGAATCCCAAAGCCCTATCTTTCTAAGCACCATGAAACCATTACGTAATTCATACAGCATTTGCCTGCCATCGTAGAAATAATAATATCATTCTGTAGCTTCCTACTATTTTACTTGCCCAGTAATTTCTTGACTTGACAAACAATTGCTGGATGTTAAAAGAACCACAGACTTTTTAAATTTTGGTTTTCCGTTAGATTTGTATCTGGTTTCCGACAAAAGCCAGACAAGTTTTCGCTATTCAGTCTGGGACTTGTAAAATTCGCTGGAAAATCTTAGGATTATTCAGTTTCTTTCCTCAGGCGTGGACTAACTAAGTGAGATACAAACATTTTTGAAGAACTACGGATCTTCAACAATCACAATCATGAAAGTTCCAAGGAGTCGTCACTTAATATGAGAACCTTTAGAACTCTATCAAAATATTTCGTCGGAATTAAGGCGTCCGTTACTTATCACAATTCTGTTCGTAAACTCCGATCACCAAAATCTGAAACAGTTTTATTTCAACAAAAAGCAACCTTTTGCAGAACGCCTTCCAAGGGTTAAATATTTCCATAGAAATATCGCTTTTACTCATACTCCATAACTGAAACATCATGATCTTGGGAGCGTAAGGTTGAAAAGTATGACGTCTGATCGTAATATGAAGGGCTGATCTCAGTGTCTCGTGTCATGGGCTGAACAAGGCCACAGAAACCGACGCAACGCTCTTCCTCAGCTTTCAGGGTTGCTGATAAACTGTATCCACAGACAAGAGCGCTGGGTCTTTAACCGTTTCGAGGAGGAACAAACACGTTAAATAATGTGGCTAACGCGAGTAGTCAGGCGGGGAACATTCGTTACAAACCTATTCGTTTCTTAGACAATGTGCGGGCTGGTGATACACCTAACTTAATGATAATATATTTGTCATACTACCCCTTTGTCAGTGGACTTCAGCTGCAATGTCAAAGTCATCCGTTCACTTTGTTTCACGTCCCTCAGTTCAGTGATGCATACTTTATTTAGAACAAGCTAAATAGGTAAGCAAGAAACACGCACAAACCACTATTCAGAAGGCTGCGTACTCTGTTTTGGCCGAATATGTTTGGTAATCTAATATGTAGGGACGAAGCTGGATGAGATGAGCAACGAATGGGGACTGGAGTTACACATTCGTTCTTGGGGTCGAACAAGCTAATTAAATTAAGCGCTAACAAACCATCAGCATATGGCATGACCTTTACTGTTTATCAAAAACTTATGTCTCCAAGGGATCCTTAGAATAAAGTTTCAATCGACCCAATGTCTTTATTACAAAATTCTCCGGAGATCGTTGATGTAGTAGGATGCGCGACACATCGGTATTCAACCTGAGGCTTTTAGCGTACGCTTGATACTACTTACTGATAGGTACGAAGATCTCCCTTTCTGCAGACAATCTGCACCAATAATCTACTTTCACATTTTTCCTTGTAATGTGCAGGCGTTGACGAATCACATAAACATGAAAGAAGCTGTGGGTCTGTTCTGTTTCTCGGCAAAGTTAATATCAGTTAACTCGGCGAAGTTAACGTTTCTGCCTTTTGGACAAGCAGCTGTTTTTGTCCAAGCTGCGGGAGTGCACATCAATGTGGAATAAGCCGTTTTTGTGAAGGGACTGTACAATCACCTCTAGTGTACGGACCAGTTGAGTATTGTTCACGGTGCACGGTGACCTTGAAGCAGACCGATATCTTGCGACTAAGTGGGAATAAAGACATGGATTCCATTCATCATAGATGTAATTTGGTGACATAATAAATGTCGATGTATTTATTATCTTGTGTGTCTTTTGGTCACCTATCCAAAGTGGTTTCACTGGTGTGTTGCTCAGTGCTACTGTTCGCAGTAGGTCAGGTGAATTGAGTTCCATTGCTATAAACTCACGAGTATTGTCAAAACACAGAAACTCGTCATCAGCATCTTCCGTCTTGAGGTGCCAGAGGTGTTGGAGGAAACAACCAGAAAATCTCGCAAACTGATACTTCCGCATAAGGGCTGCAGTGATTGGGAATCGGACGATCCGTTTGTTCAGTCATGCTGAGAGAGCAGATAATGATGCGTCGGCCCGTTTTTATGAATCAGCGCACGCTACTTTGTACATGGGGCAACTATTGGTGCTGCTAACTTAGTAGTGCAACAATACTCCTTTATCCGTCGACGTCAGCACACCACACCGGATTGCCACCTTGCATAACCATGCTATCAGAGTGTGCAACCAAAGTATCGGCCCAGAGGCCGTCACCACTGTGTCAAACGCACATGTCATTCGCCCTCATCCTCATTCAGCTTGAATACTTCATGTCTACGTGGTGCCCGAACGCATAAACACGTTCGTGCCCAGCTGGTCTGGCTACACTTGCCCACTTGTACGATTCGACTCCACGATTTCGCCAGTGAGTCTGTCATATTGCTGAACAGATATAAGCCCAATCGGCTTTGCCTCTCACCCACGTCGAGAGTGGACATCTGAAATAATGGATCCAGCCATCTGTTATCAGCCATCTGTAATAACAGATCAGCCGCTTACTTACGCCTATTACGTAAATCATTGCATGATGACGTTCCATGCATCCCTATTAGAGTTCCATTGTTGATAGAGCAGTGTGTATTTGTAATATTGCAAAGAGATTAAAACTTGCGAGCGTGTATTTTACCCTACAGCTTCGTTGGACAACCAGGATGATGTCAGCCCAATTATGCAACCTATTAAGAGGTAGTATCAGATTGGCTAAAAACATCATATAATTCCCAAGAATGAACGAACAAGCAAGAGTTAGCTCATGCACTGATGATCAATCAACCAATCCAGTTTTTCGGCAAAATATGAAAATCGGCGGAACTGCAGGTCTTAGTGATCTAAAAGGTATACGCAAGCTCCCCACTAACAACCAACCAGAGAACGATCGAAGAAACTACTGAGGGATAGGCATTAGTTGAGGATATGGTTTTCAGGATTAGTGTTAGTAACAAGCATACTGTTGCAACCAGGCGATGCCTATTTCGAATGTCTCTAATTTGGTTCCCAAAAGATATCCTACCCAATATTTTAGCTTACTTGATTCTAGTTTTATTTGTGAATGCCCCACACCATACAACATGAAACACCCGCAGGTTTTACCAAACTGCCTCGTAGACAGAAGAGACGTGTGACAAATATAGATTGCTTCTTATGTTTTCCACACACTGTTAAGTAAAAGTCCGGTGTCTTCGGAGGTTTTGAGCTGCGGATGATAATAAAACCGCGGTAATTTCATAAAAATTCAGTAAGAGTATGTCCTTGGAGCTAAGACATACTGGCATGTTGGCAAGACGTGCCTGAATTCTTTACCTGAGATGCCATCGGTTGTGTCAAACAACATTTTACTGATTAGCCAAAACTGAAAGCGGTTCAAAAGCGGTTAAAATAAAATGTAACAATAAAATGAAACCGCGGCTGTTGGAAGCTGACAAACAACGAAACATCCTGTGTGTCTTTATTATACAATCTTGCTTCAGCAGCTTCAGGTCGAGCCACAGGTCCGGCAAAGGCAGTACGTTAAGGTAATAATCAGACTAAGTCATAAATGAGAGGTGCATCCGGATTCAGTTGAGTCCCCTGGCAAAGCCAACTTCGTGTGCAATTGAGGGTATTTGTCTGAATCGAGCAATATTCGTAAGAATTGGTGCTATAAATGGATAACAAGTTAGCTCTGGCTATATCAGCCCTTCCTTTGCGACGAACGACGTACATATCGAGGTGAGTGGTACAGAATGTTCCAATAGTGATTTATGCTCACAGGGGATGAATTCGCAGTTTATGAGGCAGAGAGTGCCTTTGTGTGGACTTCAAGATTTCGTCTCTCTAAATGGTCAGTGTAATGGAAAAGGCTCCCCACAAAATTATTTAATTGTTGGGGTATGTTTCATCTTAGTCTAGTTCCTCTTCAACGTAATTAAAAATTTACTACTGAGTAGACCATCCGCTGCGAAGTTAATTTCCCTGGGGACCGGATGTATAAAACCATTAAGCTTTTTACTCTTGAAACTTTGGGGTGATTGGAAAAGATAGCATCGCGCACCTCTCAGTCTTGTCCCAGCTAAACCAACTTTGGTCCACGTTTCGGCTCTTAACCTCGTACAGCAGCTTGCTCCTTGGCTTGCTTGAATTGCCGGGCATCTGCCGGATAATACTGCATATTTTAATACGTCTTTCTTTCACGGCGAAACCTTCGGCATGGTGTGGTTATAAAAAGTATATTGTGAGATCAATGGTCCAAGACAGGCTTTCCATTAATTATCCTATTGTTGTGAAGTTGCCTGTGATTCCAAATCTGTTTGCAAGCTGCCTTATGACCCAGGTCTCTTACAGTGTTTCAGATATCATGTTGATGGTATGGATTATATGGTGTGGAGCCTCTGCTAGTGTTTGCTAGTGTAACTACGTATACTGCTGATGAGCCGTGCGAGTAGTGTGCGGTCGTGTCAAGGTTCCGCCCCGCGTCTAATGGAAAGTGAAGTTTATGACGAAACTGCTTTGCAGTGTCCGTCTACGATTGTGTTTACAATTGTGTAACAGTCAACGAATACACAAGAAAGTTGAAAAGGACGAGTGAGAATATTCAGTTCTTAAAGACTATGTGCATATGCGATGTTTACTTTCCTCTCTAATAACTTTTAACCGCTTAGTTCGTATTTGCTAATAAAGGACTTCACGGCAAAGGGTTTCCCTCCTACCATTTGGTGCCTTGATCAGCATGCGGATGAAGATCCCGTGGCCACAACCCTTTGAGGATGTGGATATGCGGATCTTGCTGGAGGACTTTGAGGGTGTTGCGGAGGCGGCCCTGAATGCGGCCAGAAGTGGGGCCCGCAAAGGAAGTCGTTGCGGTGGAGTTAGACTCAGCGGCCTACCGCCAGGATGCTATAAGGCGGTTCCAGGCGGCCAGGATGGAATCAGTATGTGACCCGACCGTTTTCTTTGCCAGTCTGCAGCAGTGGTTGGATCGTACCATACCGGAACTGGACGCAGTGTACCGCCAACAGATTCTGTCTGACTAGTTCGCCGAAGGTGTGCAGCCGGCGCTTGATGCGTAGTTGCGGTTGACAAAAACAACTGGCCAGTTGAGTGTGAAGGAGCTGGCGCATCTGGAACGGGAACAGGCCGAGGCGCCACTGGCCACTTTGCAGTCGCAGGAGAAGAGGGAGGATTCACCATTGGAGAACCCGCAGACCAAAATGGACCAACTGATCGATAAAGGCCGTTATCGAGATAGACAGAAGAGGGATCTGTGCCTAACTGAAACAGGAGCAGGGGCATCACTGAGGCAGGGAGGGGGCGAAGCAGAATGCAAACCGTGTGCGCTAGCTGTCAGGGCAGTGAATGGATACCACTGAAAATTGACGGATTGTCAATGCAATCAATGCGCCTAAGGGAGAGTTCGGTGCAGCATTAGTTCCTGATCAGTCCAGACACAGAACAGACAATTTTAGGAGCGGGTTTTTTCAGCAGCGCTAAAACCATGGTGCACCCAAAGAGGGGAAAACTGATGACAAAGTATGGCTCAGTCAAGCTTGAAGGTTACCCACACACTTCCGTGTCCGAAAGCTTCTGTCTTGTGATGTGACGTCGGTATAGTCTGTGGTCCAGGAGTACTCCGAAATGTTCACAGGAGACGAAGATCCGTTTGGCTTCTGCTCTTGGATTGGGCATGAAATTCCCCTATCGACCGAACGCTTTCGACCTTACGGCCCCCGTCCATTGCCGCTCCATCTACGGGAGGAGGTCCACAAATAAGTTCAAGAAATGTGGAAGAATAGCATAATCGAGGAAGCCAACAGTGCGTACAACTCTCCGGTTTTTCTTGTAAAAAAGGCGAACGGGGTATACCGGTTTTGCGTGGATTTCCGGTGTTTGAATGAACTGACCGTAAATTAGGTAGTAGCTGTCCCTTCGGTTGCGGAGACTTTCGATTCGCTCGAGCAATCCTGATAGTTCATGGTGTTCGACTTGCGTTCCGGATACTGGCAACTAGTATCAAGTCAGAGAACCGGAAGAAAACGGCGTTCACGGTTGGGGAAAGCCAATGTCACTTTAGACGAATGTCGTTTCGTTTGTGGAGGCACCATTCACATTCAGGCGCTTGATGCTTCGTTTAACGAAGGGAACATGGAATTTTGCCGTGTACGGAGACGATATCGTTGTGTGTAACAATTCGGAGCCAGAGTATGCAGTCCATTTGAAATCCGTATTGAAGCGTATTTGGGTGGCTGGCCTGCGGAGAAATGAAGTCAAGACACAACTCGCTCGAAATTCGGTGACACTGCTGGGACATAAAGTGTGTCTCGGAGAGGTTAGCCCACTTCCAGAAAAACTGGAAAAAATATCGATGACTGTGCAGTCCACTACGGCAGTTTCTCGGACGAGCAGCATAGTAAAGCCGGTATGTCAGGAATTTCGACACGGTTGCTACTCCACTGTACGACTTGCTTGGGAAAAATCTAAAGTTCGAATGGACTAGAGAAGCGCACGAAGCCTTCAAATGTGTCAACGCGTGGATGCCGGATCAGCAACTGACCCTCAAACTTCCCAGAGTCGGGGAAATGATTATTGTTGCAACGGACGCTAGCGACCGCGGTATCGGCGCAGTCCTAAAGGAGAGGAATGGAGATATCGAATATGCCAGTCGTGCCCTGACTAACACTGAGCAGAAGTACCCAACTATTGAGAAGGAATGTTTAGCGATCATCTCGATCCTGGATAAGAGGCGGTCATATTTGCTGGGACAAAGATTTCACGTCGAGACCAATCACAAAGCCCTCGAGTGGATGAGGGCCACCAGAGGTCCTCGCGAAAAGCTCGTGCGCTGGGCAATCCGGTTACAAAAGTAAGACTTCACGAGCCGGCACGTGCAAGGGAAGGAGAACCACCTGGCTGATTGGCTGTCAAGATCAGAGGCTGAAGCTGAGGCCCCCAGGATCAGGATTGGTGTGATCAGCCTCGTCATCAAACTGGATCCCGGAAGGTGTGCAACTCCAGCGGGAGGATCCTGTGTTGTGGAAGGTTGCAGCCGCCTTGTTGGATGGAAGGAGTATTGAGAACGGTGAGGGAGACAAGGAAGTGGAATCGTTCCAGAGACATTTCGATAGGCTGAGTCTGAGTGAAGCTGGCATAATTCCATGAAACGACACCAATTCCGATGTTGTGCTTCCCGTGGTACCTCGCGTCTTGAGAAGGAAGCTGATCGTCGAATGCCACAGGGTGCACCAAGACGTACGACTTACTTCGGAAGAGGGCCTACTGGCCCGGGATGAGAAGTGAGGTGATGGATTATGTGGTGTCCTGTATGCGGTGCCAGCTGATGACAGGGGTAACCCACCCCATGGAACCCATTCCTGTCTCACAAATCGGCGAGTTATGGTCTGTGGACATCATGGGCCCATTTCCGGTGACAACCAGCGGAAATTAATGTATCATGATGATGACAGAACACCTGTCGTGGTGGGTCAAGGCGGCAGCCGTGCTAAACCAACGGCGACGACAATCAGCGGAGTGGTAATGCGTCACATCGTGGCCAACCACGGGGTGCCAAAAATGATCCTAAAGGATCAGGGGCCTTGCTTTGAGAGCGAAGATTTTAGGAGTTGCTTGCAGAAGCTGGGCACCAGACGCCTAAGGACGGCACCATACCACCCGCAAACAGATGGTCTAACTGAACGCAATAATTGAACGATCAAGGAGTGGCTGGCGGCCAAAGGAAGTGACTGGGAAGTGAACTTGCCGGTCAAATGCATGGATCATCAGAATCTTGGAAGGAGTGGACTGGGGTCGTGGAAGCTGGGCAGTCGGTGGCGAGGCCCGTTTGTCGTTGCCGACCGTCGGGGGGACGTCCATACAATTCAGGACGGTCGAGGATGGAAAAGGGTAAACGGTATTCAGCTTCGAAAGAAGAGCTGCCAAATGGACCAGCTGCTGGGGCCGATCTATCGGGGGCAAATGGAATCGGTGGCATGCATGCTGCCTTTAAAGGGGAAGAGCGTGTAACGGCGTATACTACTGATGAGGCATGCGAATAGCCTGTGGTCATGTTGAAGCTCCGCCCCACGTCTAATGAAAGGTGAAGTTTATTACGGAACAAGTGGAAATGCTCTGCAGTGTTCGCCTGCAGTTGCGTAATAGTCAATGAATAGCAATGAAAGTTCAAGAAGACACGTGAGAATGTTCAGTTTTTAAAAACTATGTTCACATGAGACGCTTACTTTCCTGTCCAATAGTTTGTAACTGCCTGGTTAGTGTTTGCTAATAAAAGACTTCGCATCGAAGGGTTTTCCTCCTTTCACTAGGTTCTTAATATGAGTGTTGTATAGTTTACTTTTATAAAAGTCAATTTTTGCAGCATTTCGTGACGAAGCTTTCGCTGAGGGAAGTAGTGTTATTCTTGCTTATGGTGATGCAAGTGGTGGAATCTGCTGGTGTTTGCTCACAAGAAGCACTAGGAGCGGTTTTGCGTAGATTTGTCAGAAAGCATCCTTTGTCGCTACGCCCTACTAAACCCAAGCTTTCGTGAGTGTTGATGCAGTGAATATTTGGTCGTCATATCTTCACTCTATTTTTATTCGAGTTAGACCGAGTTACTGGCCTGTGACATGCCTCGCAAGTTGAAGGAGAATACCGTGAGGTGTTGTTTCTAAATGATTATAACGCTAATTAGCAAGCAGGTTTTCCGTATGCCCGCTTGAATTTGCAAAAGTGAGCGTGCGCGCAACAAACTGTATTAAAAAATGTCAGTTTTTTTCCAGGTGTTCTTGACTGCGTTCCACAGACGTTTACGCCTTTTCAGCAAACTGTTTACCCAAATAGAATGTCAGATTTCCTCAGCAGTCGAAGGGAAGCGTGCGAATGACGCGCATCCAATAATCAAGAGCCACATTCTAAACAAATAACTTACTTCCTACGACTGCTTTGATCATTTGAATACAAATTACTTGACGCTTCAACGTCCAAAAACGCATTAAATTGACCCTCTCAACGCATCTGGGTGCTATCTGGTTCAACTTACATACCTCAGCTGTTTGCATTTTGAAGCACCTTTACAAACAACGACCTATGGCCAACTATTCTTCGATCAATTTTCGCGCTTAATTGATGTTTGAATTTCTAAAGTTTCACCCATTTCGAGTGGAACTTTTTCGTCTGCGGATTTCAGAAACATCTGGTTTCTCACGAGCTTTTACCGGTTTCATGATCCACCTTGTGAAAGGGAAGGAATACAGCTAACAATGGATGACACGCTGACCGACATCAAGTTTGCACGTAGGAATTTCCTCCTGGTTACCAAATACAAACGGCGATCAGTCTTTTGAAAAATACGGTGGGTTTTTCGGGGCACTATTCGCAGTTGTTTTACTCAGCGACTGGCTCATGAACATTCCCTTTCTACAAAGCAGGCGATTTACATAGGACTTCTAAT
The DNA here is from genome assembly GCA_004794785.1 of Opisthorchis felineus. Lineage (NCBI taxonomy): Eukaryota > Metazoa > Platyhelminthes > Trematoda > Opisthorchiida > Opisthorchiidae > Opisthorchis > Opisthorchis felineus. Next base: position 506,231 of record SJOL01005976.1, on the reverse strand, counting down.
GCAATTATTTGTACGGTAGAGGTAACATCTGCTTTTTCTCATGCTTTCAAGGAGGATCTTTCTGTGTGACCTATCTTACGTGGACGTATAGGTTTTTGCGTACCCATGTACTAATCCGTTCGGGCTCTTGTGGCCGACGTGACATTTGTTTGAACACTGTAAATGGCTGTTTGCGTGAATCTCTTGGCATCCATCTACGCGACACACTTATGGATAATTGAGGTGTTCATCCTCTCGGAAGCAACAATTTGTGGCGTGAGTCCTTCGTCTCCTTTGGCTGACAAAAACCACGGTTTAAGCAGTCGAGTGTAGTTTACGTGTTTTGTTTGTATATGACTTGACTTCATACCCTGAAGCATGTTGAGGGGAACCTGGAATAATCAAAGCTTGTCCGAAAAATGGTTTTCCTATTTGCAAGTCACGCTTTATTTGAGTAAAGCATACCATGTGCGAGAGTAAATGGCTCAAACTAGCGAACTTCTTGGTGACAGTCCACAGCGTACACATGGGGACAACTCGGGCGGCTACCACACTTATTCAACCCACTGACCATCACATTTTGGGGCATTAAACGTTGGTGCGCTAGCTGATGGAGCCTCAGATCTGAGCTCAAACAAGGACTCAATGCCAGAAGTCGCGCTCATATAGTTTTCATATAGACCTGTTCAACAGTGGAACAGCTAGAAAAAACACTAAGAAAGCGACCAAGCACCAGTTGATGCCAAAGAACAGGGTTGGTTGATTTGCACGCGATTCATCCCACCATCAATGCAATGTGTTGTTGGCGCGGGCCGCCTCCGGGGTTGGCGTTCTTGTGATCTCCTGGTGCCAGGCTGTAGACTATGAAAATGTCTAATTGGTAACCATGGTTTTTCTGATGTCATTCTCTTGCTCTAATGCCTGATTAGCCTTTTTTGGATGTAAGCACGTTAAATTGCTTGAGGTAGGCTAGGATCCGGTTTCTTTCCCGCCCAGCCTTACTTATGTTTCACTTCAGAGAAGCATCAGTTTCAACACTGGTGGTGCAGACTTTAAGGATGATGATGACTGGCGGCTAATCATATTGGCCACGACATGAAACTCCAACTTTATTGTTCTTTTACTCGCCCCCTCTAAAATTATTTAGATGTTAGTCAGATTGCGCATACCGCCAGATTCCTTGGGATATATCTGCCTGTTCTAAATGAAATGTTTAACGCGTATGTGAGTCGGTGGTTCCGGATAATCAGTGAAGTTTGAAAACTGGTACATTTCTAACTCCTCTACACTCACATAAACACAAACGGAGTGCTTGTATGGTTTGAAAGCCTGGCATCCAAAATATACACAGGGTTCATCGTAATGAAAGCAGCGAATGGACAGCCAGCTATGTAGTGGATGATTTATACGTTATGTTCTTGGCAAACGAAGTTGTGAGTATTGAAAAACACATTCGAACTGCCACCTCTAAAAGGTGCACAACTGGTTGAAAATTTTGCCTTTCCGTGACTTGTCGTAATTTACGATGAGAGAACTCATGGATGATTGTGAACGGACAGAAACAGTTTTGAAATGTTTGGTGCGTGGGCGTTCATTTGTGGTTGCGGGTAGGCTTTTTCTAGCCGAACGTTTACTCAAAACTGGATACATTGTTTTCACTCACGGGTACTGGGTATACGTGGATGTGTTTCGGTTTAAAATATGTTTATCCGTCAACATCATCAGTTAGTTGGGTGGCCGTCGAAAAATCCATTGAGTTGCTTGATATCGAACCAAGTTGAACTGTCTTAGATAACAGATAATTATGAACGTTTATACGGAGGGTGTTAATCAAGACTGAGAAATACTTTATGAGATTCGCATTGTTTTGTTCGCAGAATGTTTGTGCAAGGAGAGTAAACAACTGAATTCCCCGGTATAACATGGATTGGAGGTTGATGGAAATTTTCGGACGTCCAGGACATGTTGATTTCCGTGTTCGCGAAGTGGGTTTGGATTCGTAGCTCCCATCAGCTTTGTTCAGTGAACATACGTCGATGTAAATCAAAATAATATAGTTATGAGCTTCAAGTAAACTTGTTGTTCGAGAAATTGGACTGGCAGATGAACCAGGAACAAAGCAAAAAGTAATGGTGGGTTGTTCAGGAGTTCTCCTACACTTTGTAGGTAGCGTCGTATGGAAGAATGAACTTCGAGACATAAAATATTGTCCCACAAGAAACAGGACCAACTTTGCGGTGCAATTAGTAGACAGGTAATTTAAAGATAGATTCGTCGGGGTCTCACAATAATCCGACCTCAATCTGCAGATGAATATATAGCTTAATTAACGGGTATGTTGTGCTATGGAATGTTTGAGGTTAAATACCTACAATTTATTTCATAAGTTGTATCCAAAACTCCCCAGTGGCTCTGCTCTTCTGCGAGTCAAAAATGTCTTGTGTACACATATGAATAACGGGCAACGATGCAAAAATTGGAGAGTTTATTAGTTGCAAAAAATAGTAATGAGATAAATTTAAAATGCGAATTCAGCGTGTGCTTTAAGAGAGGTGCAAATACTGTTCCGGATATCTAAAGAAGTAAATTCTTTGGAGGAAACAGCGCTCACTGTATTTGGTTAACCAGTTCACCAGAAAGTGGCATTACTTGAACCAAGGGGAACACTGTGAAGCAATATACCCTATATGCATAAAAATAAATTACTACTAGGACCGGAAAGCTGATAAGAACTTATTAAATCAAACGAATGCCTCCTTGTCCTACGCAGAATGGTTAGACCACACGCAGTTGTGTGTAGGAATCATTACGTGTTACTTATCGGACGATCAGCTTAACCCCCGTTGTCCGTCAGCACAAAATCTCCGAAGATCGTCACTTAGAAACTCCTGGGCATGACTATTTGAACCGACTTGGAGCACAAGGGAAATTAATCCGTTAAAAACCGAGAGTGGTTTGATTATTTGGGCGAATTATGCCTCCCGGGTATAGGACAGTCTTTCATTTAAAATAATAGAGCCGTTAGAAAAGTAGTTTTGTCGCTTGCTGAAATTCATTCATCACTACAGTTTTGGAGGCATTAATAGAGTAAGCTGACTGCATATTCTTGGATGTCTCAGTAGGTAAATGGTTGGAGCAAAATGGGTTTAATAAAGAAACCAAGTCCTTTTGAGGAGGATCTCCGTAGCTGAGGTTGCATCGTTACACGCTGGCTCCTCTGCTAAGGTGAAGAGTTCGGTTGTAGGTGTCTGTCCACCAGTTGAGATAATCTAATCAGTGTATTGTTGTGCGGGAAACTGAAGCAGTGCACCAGTGGCTGTCCAGAATTGTGAAGCTCTTCTCATCTGACGCACGTCCTGGCCCACTTACTCGGTGCCACAAAATGTAATATCGGAAAAGTCATCACACGGATGGACAAGATGAGCAACGCCTAATGACCCGTAATCCCAGGACCTACGGGCATATCCTGGGGAGATTGATATTACTGAGCACCGGTACTAGCTAGGCCGTGCATGAGAGTTTGTTACACAAAACAGGTCGTGCAACTCATCTGAACTTGGAGACAATTACATCCACTTAAGCTTTACGTGTCCCGTATGGGAGACTCCAAGAAATCGTTTTACGTAATGTGGAGAACGACAGTAGTGAACAAAGCCAGTTTACTCTGTTACCAAAAGTCACCCGAAAAGACTGTGTAAAACTCCCTAGTAGACACTCTTTAATGGAAGAAAAAGAATAAGAACAGGGGGGGTGTAGTTGGATGGGAGGTACAGTGGTCAATGGGTTGAGGAATCAAGTGAGTGACATTTGTGTCAGGCAATTTTCGAGACCAGTTCTCTGTGAAGGGCGCAGGCCATGATCTGGCACCAGATATTTCGTGTATTCATTTGTAAGCTCGTGTTCAGTATCGTACGTTGGTCGTACGTGAAGGCGTTTGTTGGACAGAATGCGAGAACACAATCCCGTGTCTCCTAGTGATAATTAGAAGAGACTTGGGTTCAAGTGCACCAGTGTCACATCTGGCAGAATGCAGTTGTTTTGTCGACAAGGACCATGACTTAGATGTCATAAACCGCGTACCACTGAACGGCAGGTAAGATGGAGACTACAGTCAACCGCAGAGGCAACTGGAATCCAGCTGCATGGCCGGAAACTTTGCTTCCAATAGAGACTTTGGCGACCTCTGATCATGAGCTGGTTTGCGAAAACTCCGGTCCCGCAAACTTGTCTGGCTTTGACTTAGCTTACTTGATTTTGTAACCCATTGATCAGCACACTTCCCATCTGACGACTTTCCCCATTTCCTTATTTTTTTCTTTCATTAAATAGTATGCACTGGTGATTTTCACATAGCCTTTCCACGTGATTTCTGGTAACATAAATTTTTAATGAAAACCCATCAAATTAAAAGGGCACTGTTTGCTACCCTTGTTTCTTTCATGAATCTCACGGATATATTCAATCAATGTGACAATCAATTGACAATTAAACTTTTCATCCACAGCTTGTATCGTTTTTAACTCCTAAGTTTCCTCCTCAAAAATATGTCGAAGCCCCAAATGTTGGAATCCGACTTCGTCTCAGCAAAGAAACTGAATTATAAGAAGCAGCTTATCAGACGCCGAGAGGTTGATCATAACAATGCAATTGCGACAATAAAAGTAGGTGTTCAGTTTGAAATTTTATTGGATGTCCAGATTTAGCGCACAGGGAAGTGTCACCGGAGAAAATTATCAGACACTGATCTAGACAATGTGAGTGCGGGACAACTTCCACCGCCGATTATGGCAGAGATAAGGAGAAAAATACAATTCTCGGAAGTTATTATCAGCAAGTGTGACGGATTTTTTGTTTGTAAAACTAGGCTTAAATGAAATAAGAATATGCAAATATCTGATGCTCTTTTCCGAGCCTGTTGGGATTTGCAAGACGAAGACAAATTGCAGGCTAATTCGATCCTCGCGAGTAGCAGAAACCCAGAACCAGTGTGAATGGGTCAGCGAATTGGCAGTGGAGGTGAAGGTGACACTCAGACATTATTGGGCGGATTGAGTCCTTAGTATTCCCTTAGGTGGTATCAACTGAATCGTTCTCTAAACATACTGATGAAATATACATTGAGTGGTCCTGACTGTCTACGAACTTCATGTGTAACATTCTGATGAGTAGAAAATGAGCGTTTGTGACAGTCTCCCATTCAAAAGTATATCGCGTTCGCGATAAGCTGTGAAGAGCATTTTGATACTGGACCAACTAATCCTACCGTGACAACAATGTAAATCTATGTTACCGTTTAACTCGCATAGATTTATTTGGTCCTAATAAACCCGACAATTTGAGGCTGTCAAGTCATATTTTAAATTGTCCAAACCTTACTTGCTTCATTCTAGAAACAACCGATTATGTTCATGTATGCTGGTGAAGTAGATAGTAAACAACAACATCCGACATTCCTATGGATAATAGAGGACAGAATCCGAATACAGCTCAGCGAAACTCAGAATAATTACACTAAGGACTTTTTCGATATGTGCCTCCTTGAACTTTGGTCTAAATAGCTGTGCCAGATAAAGACAGGTCAACCTAGTCCCCTAACAAACCAACCCACTTGTCTAGGGGGCGCTATTCACCTACTGCTGAATATGTACACAGCTAGCGACCCGATTCATCTAAAACTCACGTGACCTCACAATATCCAGCTTTGCCTAGCTGACTGGGTACTGTTTAAGACGCAGCAACACCTCCCATTTTTGGTTGTCAACACATCGGACTGCTTCAACTAATGCGATCACTCATGCATATTCTAGCAATCTTACTGCTTCCTATTATTCTTGATTTTATTGAACGTCGTTACTTGAATGGAATTTTTTTAGGGAGTGGCTATCAAACCACAAGAGACAACCAGTAATAGTTTTTAATATGTGGGTAATCAAGTTGAGTGAGCAGGAAGCGACTGCAACTTTCTACTTGTTACCAATTACTAAGAAAGTGGAGTGGTAAAGATACTGAAAAACCTCACTCCGGATGATGTCGTTCTTCCATCCTAAACAGAAGCAACGGAATACGTGCACCTGCAGACAAATTCGCAAGAGTGATCACGTAACGCAGAAAATTGCACTGTATTATTAAACTTGAAATTTACGGAAGCTCAATCGCATGAGTTTTGTTCTTATGGAAGACCCCAAAGACTCTTCAATAGCTGAACACTTTTCCTTCATTAAGGCGCACAATCCCGGAGGACTCAAACTGCCTCCTATATCCAGATTTTGATCACTTTGTTTACAAGCCCAAATGGTATCGGCAATCTAATTGGTATACCAAAATATTTTTGTTGAACTTTTTACTGTCAGCATTTTGGGTGTTTTACACCATGGCTACTAAATTCCGAGTCAAATCTGCTACCGAATTTGCCAATCCACCATGGCAACACTTCGACTACACTCCTAGTTGTGGAAATCTGCAAAGGCCTGTTCAGACATCGGTTAACTTCCATTATATTTTTTCATCGGCAGCAACGAGAGAACCATTATGTCCTTGTAAGTTACAGCTAGATCTCAATTTTTAGCAAAATGAAACTCAACCAACTTTGAGGAACCTGACCTATTTCGTGTTTGATGGCAGTACATTTGAAATGTGATCCAGTTTTTCCCATGTTTCTTTGAAGCTAAAGGCGATGGGACATGTTCCTACGCCAAGAAACCAGAACGGTGTCCTTCAGAAAAAATTCTTCAACCTAAATTTAGCTAATATTTTCTAAGGCGTTGAACCAAAGACGTTTTGGAGTGCGACACAAAACGTTAAAAGGTCACACTGCACAGGTTGAGTGAATGTAGTGGGTTCAGTTCAAACCAAGAACGTTAATCCCTTATTCTGTTTTGATTTAACACAGTCAGCTGATTAGGTTAAGGTTTCGAACGTCCATGCAGTGGTCCTCTTCGTTTCCTCTGAGATTGCTAGGTACACTGTGGCTTTTCATCAGTATTCACCCATTGACTGCCAAACAAAGCGAGTGAGTGGTTTTATGTGTTTTATCGAATAGCACGATGATTTCTTGATTCAGTAAGTGGACTCTCACCTGAGGGCTAGCATCTTTTCTGCAGAACATTAAGCAACGAAATAGCTGTCCTCCAAGAATAGCTCTGTTCCGAGTGATGTTCAGGCCTCAGAGGAAAGTGTTGTGCACTTGTTTTGTTTATGTGGTTTGCTTTGACTGAAAAAGCTACGTACAGTACAGAACAGATGAATCACCCGTTTTACATCACCCAGGAACAGGCAAAACCTATTCTCACATTGAGGTACATCATTATGTTGTATTTGTTAGATGTCTGTTGTTGCTTTGGGTTTCCTTTTAATCTGGATCGCGGGCTAAATATTTGAAGGAGGTAGTCGTCACTTCATGAAATATCCGACAAGCACTTATTCCGATTGGCACTCGATTAACCAGCTTCTAAACATTTGAACACTCCATGAGAAATTCGTCCTGTAAGTGGAACCAGTCTATGCTGAGAAACCGAGAAGCACACTACAGCTGTTTCATCCTTCTTGGGGATCATCGGCATCGCAACTACGATTAATACTTGGAGAGATTAGAACTCACAATATGCTACATAGTTGTAGTAATAAATGCTTAAATACACTCACACCGACGTAAGCAAGTAAGCAAGTACGTAAGTAAGTGATCAAGTAAGTGAGTAAGGAATTAAGTAGACCTACACGCCAAAGATAATGATTTAAAATCCCCATCCAATCTAGATTTCCAGAAGCAGGAAGAGGACCAAACAAACTCAGTAGAACTGTCTGATTAAATTTTCATTTAGAGTTAAGTTGATGTGCGTTGGGAATTTGCAGACTTGTAAGTATCCACGTAAAAGTCGGCCAGGCAGAGCCGAGAATTTTATACACATACTAGTTTAATTTTCAGCTGAGTAACCAAGTTTACGTGCAGCTTTTCATTTGTAATCGGTACCAAGTCTTTAGGCTCTTAATGTTAATCTTTACCGATGGTGCTCAAGTAGTTGTTGGACGAGTGCAACGGTTTAGAGTGACAACTGGTGTCAGCATAAAATGCTCTGTCCTCCAAAGTTTCAACAGAATCTAGGAGGTTTTGCGTGACAACGCAGGCAAGTTAAACATTCATTTGTGTGGCCCGACCATTTGTATTTTTCAGATCAAGATTAAAGCCTATGAAGAGCGTTCTGATACTAACTGCTTGATCTTATGCTGGAAATCCGTGCTCCTATGTGTTTACAGGATTGGAAAGGAGGAAATTTTTACGAATGGAAAATACCATATCGATTTTGTCAAGGGCATTGTGCAAACCTACTCGTGCACTTTGGAAACTTGCAAGTGCGGTTTACCTGGTGGACATTCATGGATAGTACAAAATTTGTAAGACTGCATCACATTTTACCCAAACGTGCGCAGTTATCAGTAAGAAATCAGTTTCACATTTGCTGTTTTTTCTTCATGTTTTCTCCTTCATGTTTTTTCTTCTTCACGGCTTCTTCATGGTAGAAGCCGCCTGGAGATGAATGACAAAATCTACCCTTCCATGGGGGTACCAACAAAAATTAAATATATGAAATTTGAGAAAAGCCTATTTGATTGAGGACAAACTAGATGTGTCTGTCTGTGATACACTTTCGTCGACCATGATATGTGCAGCATGGCCCGAGAGGGTTAGAAACTGGTTATTGATCAGGTGGCTGTTGGTCTGTTCGCCGAGCTTGGCAAATCAATTGCCAAGCTCGGCGAACAGATCAACAGCTACCTGATCAATTACCAACTAATGCACCCGAGCTACCAATATTCCAACAAATTACCAAGGTTAGAAACTACACAGGCTCGTGTGAAACGTTTTCACACTCTTCATGAACGCGTATGCTTGAATGAATGATGGTAGCCGACAGAATGAGCTAGCACTGAACAGGCAAACGGAGGTCGTTGATTGCAAGAAAAACAGCAACTTATTGTGTTGAAAGAACCCGCGAAGAAATGCTGGAAGTTCTAGAACAAATACTGGTTCAGAATTTCTGCCATTTATGCGAAGCGTGACAGGATCACTTGCTTAGCTCAGTGGATTTGGAACGCCAGTAGCTGTAGAACTAATAGCGATGCACTGGAATCCGTTTTTTAATGGACAGCAGAAGCCGGAGTCTAAAAAGGTACCCATTCAGGATACGAGATCCAAAACACCTAAGTGGCCCACAACACCAGCCTTAATATTGGGTGCCACGTGGCTGTCATTTTGAGCAATAAACAATAAACGACTCATTTGGCGGTCAGTCCTGTAGTTAGAAAGTCAGAAATTACCAGCTGGATCTTCACGAATTCATAGTGGACGTGCCACAGAGTGCAACAGTCGAGTGTGTTTGTTACTGATCCGTCCTCACAAATAATGTGAAATACGCACGGAAAACTAACCAATACAACTGAACGACACAAATGTTTGAGTTGTTTTGCCTAAGACTAAAACTTTGGACTTTTAATTTAAAGCATGAACATCTAGACGGATGATTTTCCTCTCTCTTCTGTTACATCTTCCACCCAACATATGTTTAAACATTTTTCCTTGGTTTGAACACGGGGAGACACCTCAAGAATTGTGAAAGTTCAAGTTGGGAAGTAGCTTTTTCTGAGAAAATGCACTGCTTGCCTTTGAGTTTAGGCAAACAGTAGGCCAGGTAAATCACCGTGTAGCAAGGACAGCATTTCAAAACCAGTGTAACATGGACGAATTGAATCATGTGGAGAGCGGGGAACACAACCTACTCCTGAACTTGACAACCCATGGTACTCAGTAATGCAAACTTCCGAAAAAACTCAGCTAACAGTACTGGATACAAGCAGGGCTTGAAGGGTTTTAGAGCTTTGCATGAGTGTTACCTGTTGTGTGAGATAAAAGTTTAATTGAATCTTGGGTCTGTTGCATGGTATGCTGGTTGTCAGGACTGGAAACTGTTTATTTTACGGTTGCCAGGCATAAGCTGTAAATCAAGCGACCCACCGCTAAATGCAGTAGACTGCGTTTAATGGGATTCTAGGTGAATGCAACATCAATTAGGGCTACTACGCGTTTGATATTCTGAATCCATGATATTCAGTAAAATTGGCTGAGACGCAACTATCAGATATGTGTGAAAGGATTCTTGGTCCTCAATGGTTCCTAGGGTGTAACATTCCGAATATGAATTAAATATTTAATCATATCCGTGCTCAATTTGACTTGATTGATGATTTATAGTGGTAGAAATAGTGAACAGCTGCTAAAAATGCCAGAAAAGATGACACATACCTCAAAGAATCCACGGCAGACAGACTAACCATGACAGACTAACCGATGCTCTTAACTCAACACGTTTAAAAAGCTGGACAGCGATATCAGGCAAAATGCTAGTGGCTGGTTACATCTACAGAAGGACACCCCAGCTAACTAATTCCAGACCGACAAAAGGTATGGCGTCCCAAGTCTAGAAACAACACCTTTCGGTGCAACGGAGAACGCTGCACCGATTATTACGCAAGAGGATTAATGGTTCTGCATTTCGCATTACTGACTGACAGTTCAGTCTTCCGATCCGTGACCAAAGTACGTATGTGAATACCATAGAGTATGTGACTGCTGCTTAGAGTGACACTTTACGACAGCTTTGATGGTCGTGTGTTGCGACAGTTGGTCACATGGCCTGTTTCCAGCCGATGGCTTATTTTTTCTACGCATGTTTCATCAGGTATTTACCGGTGGCATCCAGCGTCGGTACCACCTACAGCGGACGATAGTTGGAAAATCTGACATGGTTGTAATGATCAGACTATTTTATGTCACTGTAACTGTAGTCAACGGTGTAGGTTGCTGCAATCCTTTTGGACCACGCGCAATGCTCCCGCTGCTGGCCAATGCCGGTAGCAGGGATGGAGAAAATTTTCCCTGTTGTCCCAGATGCACTGTCTTCGAGGAGCTAAGGGCATCCAGCCCGACTATTTTTTGACAAGCATCGTATAGTGGTGATAAAACTGCGCATAGTCCTGGATGGGTGCGAAATGATTGTGTGGAGTGAGAAAAAGCAGGATTATGGTACAGGTGAATATTTCCTCCATGTAAGTCCACCATAATGGAGATTCGATCGTCATATTCATGATGTTTTGGTTCAAGAAACGATGATCAGTTCGTATGACGACACTGTAAGTCTACAAGCGGTGATTTATTCTCGCTCACCATGTTATACCTATATGCGACATTTTTGAGCACGATACATAGCACTGACAGCTTTTTCTTGCGGACACTTTTTGTTAACGAGCCACCCTTGATTGCGCTAGCACTTTCTGTGCCTTGACCTTTGCTTTTTACTTCTACATTTGCTCGTCTCTACGAGCGTGTTTCCACAGCAAACTCTGTTGCACACCCAGGAAGTGATTTAACGCGACTGACGAAATTGCCAATGGTACACCTTCTTCCACAAAGTTTCTTTACTTTTTATCCTCTGCACATTCGTCCGATTCTGTTTCTCGTCTGTTTATGTTTTGACTGATAAAATGAATCGATACTGGTTGTAGTGAGGAAGCGTTGAGATCGTGTAAAATTGAGATTTTTCTGAATGTATATTCGACTGCCTATTACGTGTCCGTAGTTAATCAACAGAAGAACTGGTGCCTTCGGATTTACGCAGCAGCTTGTTTGGGTCCCTCCATATTCCTTATACCCTATCCACGGCCTCACGTTATGTACTGAACTAAAGGTCCATATGGAAATCTGTGCTTTTTTCCGCACCCAGCTTGAAAACGTGCATTTGCAAAGCCATCGGTGTAAATTTGCCCAGCAATAGTTCACAGACCGCATTTCCATGAGACATCCGGAAATCCATGTTCATTTGTCTGATGATAACGAATTTGCTCAATGGATGATCAAAGCCATTAGTCACATATTGTGCACATAATTCAAAACTGATTTAACAAAAATATTGCCGTTTCCTACTGATCTCTTTGTTTGACACCGTTTAGCCTGAATCATTTGAAAGTTAGAGCCCAATGATACCCTTTCGCCAGATCAAATTGATAGGTTTGTCATACCAAGTCCGTCCTTATCAGGGAACATATCTATGGCAGCTGGACCAGCTGAACAAATAGTACAAAACTGATGAGGATGTCGGTAGGTGCGTCATCTCCTGTATGTACCACAAGAGTATGTGAGATGGTCAGCTCAGTCTAAATTACTGTACTGCTCACGCAATAAAGCAGAGTTCGGTACTGAACCAACAAATTACATGTTCATGGAACTATCTTGCAGGCAACCACTAGTAAGCTCCTCATTGATTTTCGGTAGAATTGAACTAAAACATCCAGTCAGATAGTTGAACTGAAAGTTGTAGGAAACTTTACAAACGACAAGTAACCAACTTGAAGAGGCTGCATTCGATTTATCCGTTGTATAATTGCTGGCTAGGAAGATACATATTTTGAAATTGGTCGTTCTTTTGCACTCTTCAGTCAAGAGGGGGAAAACTTTTGTTTGTTCTGAATTTGACCAATATGGTATCAATTGAAGTAATAGGGAAGTTAAGCGCGGTAATATCCAGGGTTCCTTTCATCAGCTGATAGTGACACAGTGAGTAAAATGTGTGCATTAGCCAGTAGATCCTTCCACTACAAAATGCATAAAATCGAACATTGAATTCGTATCCCACGGCACCAATCACAATAAACGAATGCATTCACCAAGATTGGGCTGCTTTTCGCCAGGATAAAAAGCAAAATTTTCTCGAACGGTACTACATAAGCATAGTCCTTCGGTAGACAATCTCTTATCACACGTGGATTAAACAGAACAATTGCGTCCAAAAATTTCCCGAACATAGTTTAAATTCCTGAATCAATTGGTTGCATAGTTTTGAAGATTTGATCGATGAACAATTTTCATGTATCAACTAGGCATATTGCCCTTGATACATATGCTGTTCAAGCCAGAACGGATTACAAACTCATTCGATGTCAATGTCCTACCAGCATCTAATGTGTTTTCCCAATTTGCGTCACCAAATAAGCCAGATTGGTGAAAGAAAATATTTGGTCACTATCTCGGTTTTTTGATGCGACTGCGTACCAATCAACTGTGCTCTGGTATCATTGTTTTTAATAGTACAACCCTTTTAAATACCCAGTAATTCTTTCATTCGTACGGTTGACGAAGCACACTTTTGGCTTGGGCCTGACCATATTTTTGCTGCTATTTGGTGACCATTTGGGTTTTGTACTGAAGTCCGCAATCATCTATCATAGCAAAAAGCCAGTGCATACGTTGAAGAGTCGGTTCGTGTGGTTCGTGTGTGCTTCAGAGGCAGACGACAAAAATAATGAAGTTTGAAATTACAGGTACAGCAACCCTGTAGCAAATAAGTTTACAACGCATTGGCAACCAGGCACCTGGACTGACTTAGAGGACAGGTCATTGGCTTGTCTGCAGGAGGTGATCTTGTACTAAAAGACGAATATGGCAAAACTTATACAAAACCCCTAATTTTTCTTGAGTACTTTTGAGTTTAAAACACATTTGTGCTGCTGTAAGCCGAAAAATATGGTGCCTCAGAGTTATATCGGCTTTCGCATCCGAACCATAGGGGCGCAGTAGACTATCTTATTCACGATTGACCCCAAGCCAGGCAACAGCGACAGTATTTTTTAGAGTAACCTTCAGTATTCTCATCTCGGCCAGGTAATATGGGAGCGGATGGCAGCGAAGTACTAACCCATGAATTTACTTTATCCTCCCCTTTGTCAAGGAGCAATTATTTCTCAATAAACGACAGTGCAACGCAGTTGCATGTCAGTAACTTCCGGATGCCTAATATGTCCGGAGGACTACGAAGTCGTTAGCTGTCGAATCAACAGGTAAAACGATAGCCGGATTACCTGAGGCTATGTGTGGGCGCTGAATACAAATAACCTCGGTGTTCCCACAACAGACAGCGCAATTAATGTTATAATTCTGCGAGAAAACGTAGCAAGAGATTTGACCGACTATATCAATTTCACCGCACGAAAGACTCTAATGCCATCACAATATCTGCGATCAGCTATTTTCAAGAAATTCGAGTATCCACCAAGTCAGTGAATTTACTGGGAACTACGACTCTAATTATTCTAGCAGAACGCCTCACTTGGTTACGCGCAAGACCAGGCAGAAACTGGTTCCCTTCTCACAGAATAGATTATCTGAGGATAACATCCTTAAATTTTAATAAAACTGCCAGGTTTTGGGATACTGAGACCGCACTAAATAAAGTTGTCACTCAATTATTCGAAACCCTACAAGGTCTGAATACTGGCTCTTCAAATGCCTTTGGAAATAAACGTCTACGTTGACCACTTGAGAAAAAAGTTAACTCAAGTCTTACGCTTTTTTGTTTTGTCGTGTTGATTTAGTTTAAGGTAGATGTATTGTTTACTATTGGATATTTGTCTCACTAGCCAATATGGTTGCAAACGCAAAACATTTCTTTTCTTCTTAGGTAGACTTCACATTAATGAGTTTTACCGTATTGGTCTGATGAACAAGTACTCTGAAGAAAACAGAATAAAAAAGCTCTAAGTGAGTTGCAGTATACTTTTGTTCATATACCCCGTGCGCCCAAAGGTAGCCAGTGGCTTCTTGGAACCGAAATGACGCATGAAACCTGGTACTCTAAAGAACACTGCGGAGGACGGTACTGACACGATTAAGATGTGACGCTTAGTGGATTGCTTTTTAGGACTAATGTCTATTAAGGGCAACTACGTAGTTGCAAAAGTTTAAGATATTTTTCATGTTTTTATTGCAAACCCTTCTACACAACAGTGTGGAATACTACAAAATCAATTGCAACGTGTTTGTTTAATCGAGTATTTGACTCACCTTGTAGTAATTTAACGTAGCACGCAATAGCCTATTTGCGGAATGGAAATCTTGTGTACCAAAGAGCCTGCTTGTACCGCAAGCTGAAAGTAGATTAACACGGGCAACAAACTTTAATCTGGCAGATTTTTCATACTCGCGAATGCAGCGTCTTTCTAATTAATAGGATCCGTGTAACAGTTTCCGGACAATGTTAGTAGCTGAAGGTAAAAAAACCGTTCACGTGCAGCTTACTAATAGACTCAAAACGCCAGCTGTGAGGCAGTGTTTTATTGTACACAGGACGTTTCTTGATGAGGTCACCTGATTCGTGAAAACCACTTCTTGTGGGGTATGGAGATGTTTATCTGGGGCAAAATTATTTGTTTATTTGCATGCAATCCTCGTAGCAATTTATGGGGTAAAATGATTTAGCTAGTTTGTACCCAACTTCACTTGGTCATGTGGTTGCAAGATTTGAACGCGCCTGTAAAATAATGGGATTTATTTTACTGTTTTAAGTAGGGTAGTTACATTGACTGTTCAACCACGATTCAGCTATCAATCATGTTTGTAGAGCCCACCCCACTTTGATGAAATAAACGTTTGTGCTAAATGGTAATCGGCATTTGCACTAGGGAACAACAATGTCAATAGCGATTATTGATCCTGGCGTTCAGAGTTAGCGGATTGGTATAAGATGAAATCGTTTTCAGATACGAATCATGCACCCTAAATTTCAGAATGTTCCTTTTTTCTTGCCCGTGGAGATTTTGCGCGAGTGCAGTCAGGTGATGCTATGTCGAAAGTTCAACCATACAGCCAAATTTTAATTCAAAATCTCCAGCCCTGAGAGCGGCTTGCTTCCTAGACCCCGTAAAATTTTTCCCAGTGTGAGGGGATATAATTTTAGACTCTTTTAAAAAGATCAGCAGGAATGTTCAGCAACCAACTGAAGTGCTCAAGTAGGCTCGTTTTTTAAGTAGCAGTAAAGGCTTACAGAGATGAGCTATAACTAGCTAAGCTATGTGGATATCAGTGTCATGCGGCATATGGTAGCAACTGGATATCAGATCGGTATACGTGATTACTTCTTGGCTCAACGTTACTTGTTGGACGAAAGCTTGCCTGCAAATTTTGAAATTTCATAATGTCAACAGTAGGTCACAAAAAGGAATAAATCATAAGTCGCCTGAAACTTTCATCTGATGGGCCTATCAACAAGAGTACACATGATGTGGAGAACTATGGGACCATATCATGCCAATTGCGAGTTGGTCAAGCTGCAGAGCAGCCACTCGTGGCCAAGCGGTTTAGTCTTTAACCATTAGCTGAGAGAATGCGCGTTCGAAACTCCCAGGGGATCCATGCGATTCGTGACATTGATTCACTGATGATTCCGAAAGACGTCGAAACAGCTCTGCAGCCTTGAGAGCATCAAGATGGTGTGGATTTGCAGCTCAAGCTCTTTTGGACATACAAGTCCTTTTATCTGTCTTATTATCTGTGGTATTCGTATCTTCTCACTGAAGTTAAGTGGTTTTCTCATGTCCTTTCCCTTCAGAGCTCTGGAGGTTGTTTGCTGTCCGCCAGTCACTATGAATAATCCGCACTTTTCGGAATTTTGGCTTACAACATTTAGTGCGGAAATGTCGCAGTTTTGGTTAAGGGCAACTCAAGTTCAATTTGGGGATAAGTGCGGTGCTGTTTGCAAAAGTCATAATCATATCCAGCAGTGGGTTGGAACTAATAGCTATCGTATACAGCTATTATAGAAACAGAAAGCAGATCTATTGGTATTCTCTACTTAGTGTCAGCTGATAAGCGGCAAACAGAATAACATACCTTCTCCAGTGACTGGCCTACGAAGTGGTGCTGTTCTGAAGTGCAATATTTAGGGTCATTTCAATTTGTCAGTTATAAAACATATATTAAAAGTACGTTCCAGCTGTCACAGTCTCGGTCACCGGAAAATGAGAAACTAGTGTGATATAGCCAAACATTGGGGACGATTACAGGCTCAGTGTGTTACTTTTGGACCGGTCTGGTTAGGTGGAGGAACGGGAAACTGGGCAGCTGCGCACTGAAAGCTAGTCCCGTGTCCCCCTCCATGGAGGTGGCAACTGTCAACCAGACTGATTTTAACGGTTTGTGCTTTCAGGCTTGGTTGCTAAGTATTGGACTGTCCACCACCCGTTCGTTTCCACTAAACGCAGGGCTAAGCACGATTAACTTTGCCAGGTAGATGGTCTCGTGACGTGCAAAATGCATATCTTAACGAGCGTAAACTTTAAAGCTTCAGTAGTCCATCCATTGTGGAAGATTCCCTTCGTCCTAAAACCACCTAAAATATATCGAAATTCATAATCCAGAGTTATAGACACCAGTGATCAAATGTCGAGAGTTATTGCACAACCTATGAGCATTTCGGATTCACTAACAGTATGGGTCGTGCCGTCGCAGTATATACTCTGCCCTTGAGAGGAAATTTACTTCAGCTAGGCGGCCTATGTGGCGGAGATTGGCGAAGGCTGCTTTGGACTTTCGGATTTGAGAAGTCATCGTGTCTCCAGTCGGTCCATCGGAACTTATACGACTTTCCAGGCAAGATATTTCGTCGACCACATAAATTTGCTGGTCTACAAGCACGAAGTTTGGGTGTAATCCTACCAAGTCTTGTAGTGACGCTTCATACTTAACAAGAGGTAGGTCCACTTAGGTTAATTAGAGTGACTTGCATCTATGAAGGTTCGGAGTCAAGGAGAACAATTTTTGCCTACTTACTATCTACCGACGGCCACCCCGGGAGCGGTTCGACTCCTGAGGTGTCAGAGTCAAGCGGGAAAGCTTCAAGTCAGCGACAAATGTGAGAAGAAACGGTGAGAGAGGGCAGCCTGATTTGATGTGGTGGACTTAGGAAACAGCTTGCTGTATATTCGTGCGCACCCATTGAATTTCGCGTACATTTCCCTCATTAGAAACACAAATGCAGACGGTACACCAGTGATTGGTAGAAAACGCCAGAGTTCAAATCAGCCTTGCGATCAAGAAAAGCGACGATCACTGAACGTTTTGGAGAGTGGCACTGTTCTATACCTTGTTTTGAGGTAAGGATATGGAAGGGCTAGTATCATCCATTGCGGATTTCAGTTTGTATTCACGAATCTGTCTTTCCCAGTCAGTGATCCGCTCACGCAAAATAACACGAGAGAGCACCTGAAATCCATGGCTTCCAGGCTGATGTCACGATATATTTCGCCTGAGTCTCTGGGATCAGGGTCAGATCACTCCATTCTATCGGTATGGGTTTCCCGACCCCATCCATACTGCACACAAAGCCTTAACTATTTCCTTTGTAAAGTGCGGAGTGCATACCATCCAGCTCAGGTGCTCTGTTATTTTGGAGGAGTGATATCTGGGCTGGAATTTTGCTGGTGGCGGGCAGTCTAAGTCGGTTCCGTTGTGTTTTTATAAAGATTGTGCTGAAGGAAGCCATTTGAACTACATACATCCTTCAGCTGTCAGCTTTCAGTTGCTATCAGCTCGCAACTTCACCTTCACCAAAAGCTTTTGACGTTTTATAAAGGCACTGGCGAATATTGTGGCACTCTATACTCTACATGCTATGCAGGGCTCGGGCAGACAGACCACTGGAACATCATAGTAATGCTGTTGTGCAGTTGAATGAAGCTGAGCCATTGACATTGATATATCGTGGCAGCAGGGATGCGAATTAGGCTGCATCTTCTCAAGTATTTTATGAATCCGCCAGTCCGGATAATCTAGCCAATGAAAAACGAAGACACTGTCATTCACAATGTAGGCCAGAAAATTGCATTAAGTGCACTGCAACGCAAGGCCGAATACATACCACGTTATTTTCTTCGAACACTATCGCAAATGTATTTAGCATTTTGAAGGGCAAGCTGCGATGCTTGCCTAATCGATAGCCAACCCCTTACTGCAAACCGGCCACCAGAGAGATCCAAAAGCAACCTTTCGAGTAATTTGATAAAAATGGATCCAAAACTTCTGCCAGTTAGCCGGGCTTTGTTAACCAAGGTTCACGGGCCAGCTTTGCGTGCTCAAAAGTTTTAAAGCAAAGTATTTGGGTGCTGTGACCACGAGACACCATCTATGACACGTCATTGTCTGTTCGTATGACTCACCTGTTGACTCTATGGTTGCATACAATAGAGTCTGCATGTTTTGCGTCTCGAGGCTTATGAGGACAAAAAAGGTGTTAAGACACCGTGGTATGAGCCTTTTGCGTGTATTGATGTGACCGAGAGTATGGATTAGTGCTTTATGCTGAAACTTTGATTGTGGTTTGGGTATTCGTCCACGATACCACCAGACGGCCAGGTCAAAATATCACCTCCTGTATACTCCACAACAATGCACAGCTACGACTGAATGATTAATGACAGTATATCCTGTCTACATGCGAACTGACCGCTCTGTTAACCAGCCACCTGTGACGGACTACCAGCAGGAAGGTCGCGGGTTCAAAACGTTCTGTGAATTTCTGTGACGTGCACACTTTTGATGATCCCAATAAGAACAAAACAGCTGTACAGTGCTCCTCGGCTTTTCAAGGTAGAATGGTTCCACTTACAGGAAGAAATCTTAATTGGAAATCCCAGAATATCCTCATATTATCAATAATCTGTTGTAGTCAGTGACAGATACAGTATCATTGTGATGTGCCCGCAGTCTGATGTATTCGCACCGTCCTACTTATGCGGCCCTGAGCTTGGGTGAAATTACCGACCGCACAGTATCGCAACACTAGTGTTCATGTTGCGAGCTATGTCGAATGTTTGTACTAATGTTAACTGGTCTAGTTAGTCGATTCGTAAGGTGGTTTTGCGACATCCGCAGATTGGTATTTAGGCTTACCTTCTGAAATTACTGATAAACTGGGTTATCAGAGAAGCCCACGTGGAAGCTAACTCCTCGCTAGTAAATCAGGACTCATTCGGAACTGGCACAACTTCTGATTCTTGCCAGCCTGATAGAAATAAACTAAGCCGTAGTTAGTAACAGTAAGAAAACTATAAGCGGCTTCTTCAGGTTACTCGTGATAACATAAATTACGCTTTGTAATTCTTGAAGACTTGTTGCCTCACCCGATTTGGAGTTCGAGCTGTTGTTTCTACCTAGTTGCTATTCACTCTGGATACCTCGCTGATATCGGGTAATGTGATCACGGAGAACAGATGAATGTCGTTTCAGTCACTGATTACGAAATGTGGAACAATCTGCAAAGAAAGAATTCCTCAAAATGTTAGTATTATCAAGCTCCGTCTAGCTGCATGAAACCTACGCAACTCTAACGCAGGGACAGTAAATTAAGTCCAGCTTTTACTACCATTCTTTAAAACTAATATCTGGTCCTTTGTCGTTCCTGAGAAAACAGCTCCCAAAACCAGTTGGTTACATTACAGTTTCAAACCGTTTAGGCCAAAATGACCCACTCGTTTCGAAAATCCTAAATATGCTCCTATTTCTGACTTTGAATCAAGAAAGCAATGTGGGAGTCCAGAAGGTGAGCTGCTAGATTCCACGGCCGTTCTGAATTAGCCAGAATGTATGACCTCAGTATGTATAACGCAGTGAAGTTGGCCTGAATTTCCAGAGTGTCTTTTTCATTGTTCCTTGATTATCTCCTTTATTCTGAATGCACTGAATTACCTGATATTTCCAAGAGTCTGTAAGGAAGAATTTGAATTACAAGACAAATGTGACCGACTTTTTCCATATGGATTCCCTCAGCCTACTGACCGCTGACCCTTTCAACGATTGCGATGGAGTCATAAAGCTGCTTTAAGAAGGGTCCTTGCATTCTAGTGTTAGGTGTTTCAAACAGACTTTTTATTGCCCTCCTGCTTTTTTTGCGCTGTAGTATTATCCGGAAAAGTGTGGAGTTTGCTCAGACGTCCGACAGTCTACTGCTTAAAATGTTGCCCACTCTCGAAACAAAACGTCGGACATCCAGGCATTTTGGGGCGAAAATAACTTACTGGTAATTGAGAGGTGTCAATGTCCCGAAACCAGTGTGGGTTGGCATAATTACCAACCACCCCTGGTGGCAGCTTTTCTCCAAACATGCCAGCAAATAAAGGCAGCGTGACAGTTCCAAGCAGTTTGTCTTGCTTGTTATTCACTCTCCATCGATATCTATGTTTGTTGGCATCAAATACATTGTGTGTATCAAAGTGCATGACCGAAACGTGATTTAATAATGACGGTACACCCTTTTGCTCTCCGAAAATCATGTTAAGAATCTTTAAGCTGACTGTTTTCGCTGAATGACTGAACACCAAACCATCACTCCCATAACTGGAGCCCACTTCCAGAGAACTCGTGGTTGTTTTCTGCTAGAACAGCTGTCAATGAACTACCTTGATGCCATTTGAACTACCTTGACGAACATTTCGGCTATGGGTGGTTCTCCAGGCTGACCTGTGAATCACGAAGACTTAGTATATTTATTTACACTTTGTTTGGCCCAAAATCTTTCAACGAGCCGACGATACATCATAGCTGTAGACCTCAATCAGTGCTTCATAGCTTTTAAGCGTCTTCTGGATACAACTGTGAATTTTGCCAGAGAACACTCTGTGGCTCTGGTGTGCCCGTTTTCACTCTCTTTTGCAGATCCTGCCAAGCGGTTGGTACACGATCCATCGAAGCGGTTCCATGGTATAAAGGTACTGTTAAGTGGGCGGGACAAGGAACTTCACTACTGATCTAATTGGCAAAAGTGTTCAAGAAGATCCGTCATTTCTCACCTATCTTACACAGTAATAGGCATTCCGGCTAATACCGTGTCGTCATACCGACACTCAGACAAGGCAGGCCAAACTTTTGTAGGTGGCCAACCAAAGTAACACATCCATACTCCTAAGAACGGTCATGTTGGCATAGCTGAACGTCCAGTCAGACGTGAACTTTCAAGATATCTCTCACATATTTAGTTTCTATGACTTCTGGGCGGCTGATGAAGGCACGTGGTCATGCACAAAACTAAAGTTAGTATGGTGTGGGTTGCTCTGTATCGACCACACATACAAATCACTTTGGTCAACTCAACGCTTCCATAGAGTAGTGGTACTGTAAAATGGCGACAAATTTGGTTGCTGCAGAGGTAAGCACACTTCGCCTGAACGATTGTGAGCTCCAAATTACAGACATTCGTTGTCATTTGTGGCTAACTTTCGGACGGTCCATTCCTTTGGACTCAAGCACACGCATCTGACGCACCAGCCAGCGCAAGCACATTCTAATCTATCGAAGCGACGGGGCACAACCGTAGCCGCCATGTTGGTTTTGCAAAGCCACTGAAGGAACCAGTTTAGAGTTTCGTAAATGGAAGGCAGGCCTAGGAGATCAGACTCGATAGCTCAAAGCTGATTACACATTCTGCTAGACAGGCACTTACAATATACAAGAAGGACAGTGTCCTGTATGATGAGATTTTTTTGGCTTGGCCAGTTGCTCAAGCCCGTATGAAGAGTAGGAGGTTCTACCAGCTGCACGCGCGCCGACAGAATCGTATGAATGGGCCATTCATCAATCGAGAAAATTGCTTTACTTTTGTCTTACTGAAATGAATGCAAATCAGTTCACCCTGTTAGCACCAGCACAAACTGACACCAAAAAATCCCGATGGTTGGTCTCCTAATAAGGATCCGAAATGTGATGGAAAAACTCACTATAGTGAAAAATATTTCACGTCGAGCTAGCCACTTCTACTTTGCAGAATATAGATGGCATCAACAGTGAGTAGGTTCGGAAGGCGCTCTGGTTTGGAGAATATATGGGTGTTTGTACTTCATCTTCGACCAGTGTTTTGGGAAGAATAGTAGATCTGAACCTTCAGAATGTTAGAACGCCCTAGAAGAGTGAGTCGGAGATATCCGGATCCTCTATATAACAATACGTTTCGTCGCTATTTCGCCTAAGTCAACCTTTTTGGAAAGCTTCAAATGCTATTTATCTAAAGCTGCAGTCGCGTTCGCACAAGGGATAAGCGAAGCCACTCCACATTTGCAGTACTTTCTCATTTTTTCAAGTCTTCGAATACGGAGTCGAAAAGGCAAAAGGAGTCGACTGAAAACAGCTGTCATATTTCTTTGCTGGCAACCTATTATAGCAACTCGAAATATTCACATAAAAAACTAGGGCTTCCACCATGGCCGACTCCACCATCCGGCTTCTATCAGGCAAAAGGGCGGACTGAACACTGCGTGTTCTCCGGATGTCCACCGAGCGAACATCACACTGTAAATTATCTAGGGGGCCCGAACTTGGGAGCAGACGAACATGTGCTTGTCTATCTCGAGTCGGAAACCCTCCGAGTGCACCACTAAGCATGAGCAACGACGTCATGTATCTGACTGTGAGGAAGGTGAAAACTTTTATTGACGGCTGGGGATACTGTCTGGTGTGAAAACATACTGCAGTCATTAGCGAACTTGCTTACCAATACCAGTCAACATACCCGCTAGCCCATTCCAGCCTCCACGACTTATCAGTGAAATCCTCATTTTTACCTCATTCTGGTTTCCCGTTTTAACATTTCGCCCGTTCTGGGACAACAGGAGACAGTGCCTTAAAGAAAGTAAAATCCGAAAACTGCTTATCCATCAGCGGGATCTGTAATGTATCCTTACCAGGAAGCAGCTTATTTCGGTGCACGGTGAACTGGCCTCGAACACTGGCTGGCCGGGTGTTGGCATGGAAACTTGAGTAGGATCCCTGATTTCTCCAAACAGCTGAAGCAGCTGCGGATCAGGTGGCATTTGAACTGTTCGCCGAGCCTGGCAACAAATTTGAGGATGTGTTTTCACCATAGGAGAAGATATCCTTAGAGCACGTGTCGCTGGATAAGCCCAAGGTTGCATTGCGTCGATTATGATTCTTGATAGCATTTGATAGCCTTGAACCGACTAGTTGTCAAAAGTTTCGTTTGTTTTTTATTTGATTGGTCTGCTTACAACCCATGCTGCATTTCCTCGCCTTACTTTGAGACAACATAGCACGGGACAGATCAAATCGTGAGTATGGGAATCTTCTGAGAAACCTCTAGGTTCAGGGGTGTCAAATACACCTTAGAAACTATAAGAATGCAAGTAAATGTGGAGTAAATACCCATTCAATCGTGCATTGTTAATATATTTCCGTATGGTGACGAAACGCTTACAGACTACCTGTGAGGCTGAAGACGAACTGCCACCTGATAAGCAGCTAGTGAACAATACGAATAAATCAACACTTTTCTAGCTGAGACGCTTTAGGCCAGTGGACTTCTTACCCGTGATATATGCAGCATTTAAACCAAACATGATATTTCTAGCATTAATCTCAACATAAGTCAGCTGTCGCTAGCACCAGACAATGTTAGCTTCGATATTTTCGTCTATGAAAACGAGACTAGTTGTCATATGTTAGCTGCGGTGATGTGGAAAGCGAGTTGACTTGACCTGTACATTGCAACAGAGTATGGATTAAGGATTTGCTAGAAGAGCTTGTGAGTTGGTTGTAAATTTCATCATTCGTTCAGCCTTACAGCCGTTTTGATGATTTTAAGTGATAACAGGTTTTGTGTAGCGATTTGCTATAGATTCGCTATAGAAAAATGACAGGCAGGTAAAAAGTTAGACTAATTCTCTTGTTCAAAAATCAGCAAAACGCAATGTTCGAACTGTCACAGTGGGAAATCCTATTACCCTGCGACGGTAGGACGATTCAATGAGAAGAGCAGCCATGGTTGGTCGGATTTTACGCTTCCGACCGAGTAAATGCTTTTCCAAGTGAATCAATTTGAACAGATGAACTGACAGTGTCTGCATTTACTTGTCAGAATTGAGATATTTAAAACATTATAAACCGAATGTACTTGACACAGCTCAACTCGAGAAAGGGGTGCTAGTTAGAAAGGTTACACGCGCACGTCTGTTGATGGATAATCATGGACGCAGTTATGAAGAATATTACGAGGCCAAGCTTTAGTTCTCGAGGAAATTTCTTTTTTACATCTCCAGACAAGTACCATTTTTGACGTTCTTCAGGAGAGTAATGATGTGTAACATAGCCATATGCAGGGTTACTCTGGATATACTAAGAATTCTCGTGAGGGAATTTGATACACTTTTACTGAGGCTTCTTGGAGAGTATCTATAGGATGAATGACAGATTAAACGGTTTGTTGTGGAAAGCTTAACGATTATGATCAGACGCACGTATTGTGAACAAGTTCACACAAACGCTCTTTAGTATCCGGGACAATAACAAACCGTGCATATACATCCCATCATATGGGGAAAATTCCAGTGTGGAGGTTGTATTAGTGGGCGACACATATTGCACAAGCACATGATGAGAAAATCCCCCTGTCGAAAAACGACTTATAAATGAAGGAATTCTTTCCCTCATAATGTGGACAACTCCTGGATACAGGATAGCCAGTTTTTTTTTCTTCCAAAAGTGACCCCCAAAGCAAAAAGGATATACGCTTGAGCCAGACTGAGTGGTCTTTGACTTAGTAACTTACGTTTATTTTATCCCTTTTCACTATGACAGCAAACTCTTTGTGAATGAACATGAAACGATAACCAAGTCTGGGTCAAGAGTAGTGCATTACTTCCTAGTTGCCATGCGAACTGGAAGCACCAATGCTGAGAACTGGAAACTTAGTTTTAAGGAACCTGGTAATGTGTTTTCTTCAGGATAATTACCATCAGCGCACTATTGTGGAGACCTTCTTGTCACAAAACTATTTTCATCATTTCCATATGTAATGCATTCCCCCAAAGCCAAAAGCGCTCAACATTCTACAGAACGGCATTGTCTTTCTTATTCAATGGTAAATGCTAACCCCACCTGGCCAGCAAGTGCTAAAGCACTGCAAGGAAAAAGAAAACGATATGCGTCAAACAGTAGAATCAAATGGGTAGCACGCAGCTGTATTGTCACCAAATTCCAATCAAGCGTTCATTTAGCGGTCTATTACCAGCCAGCACGCTCTATGCACTAAGCGAGCTATCCGAATTATCGAATCCGGCAAAAGCGACTATCCTAAGTACAGTTAGCTTTTGACCGAATCACTGGGGTATCCTTTACCAGGTGACGTAACTCTTATTGCCAGTAATTAGAGAAACCAGGGACTTGCTGAGTGATAGTACTGGAATTTATCACTGAGTGAAACCTAGAATACAACTTACGGGCCATAAATTGGATTATACTTCAGGTCGCCTGTCATCTGGCGGCTAGTTGTGCGTGTATTTGTTAATGCTCTAATGTAGCCCAAAAAGATGGATAAATAGACAGAAGTAAATGAGCACTAACTAAGACCGTTTTTGTTAATTGAAGTGACTACAATTTACATATAGGGAAAGAGGGACATATCGTATTGTGAGTACGAATTGATAGTTCCTGCTGTTCGTCCGGACGCAGGATTCGTGTTTCTTTCGCCGGTGTAGCAGCTACGTGTATTTCCTGATCATCCGTGGATTGCATGACGTAATTCCTGCGCGGCTAGACACCGAGTCGGGTGACGTGCATAGTGCTGTTGTACGTGTAGACTGTTCGGTTTTCCTATGTGTAGGTACGCTTCCGGTGTGTGTGTTTCGACGCTTACCAGACGGTACGGAGAGTCAAGGTCAAATGAGTCACGGATGTGTGGCGTGACAAGTGAGTGTAGTAAATGAACGAGTCTCGTGATCTAGTGGGTGCTCGTGTTGGAGCTGTCCAGTCAAGTATGTGGGTGAAGAGATACCTACATATCCACTGGTTTGTTTCGTTCTCAAGCCACACACTCCCCTAGACAAAAACAACGTTTTCTCAATAAATCACCTCACCGAGTAATATATACTTTCATATGTGAGTTACTAACTTGGACGTACATTCTGAGTCGACCGCTTCCCGAACGGCCTTCTCTACAAAACCTACAACACTACTGTATGTACAACTATCCAATTAGATTATGCATTATCAAACAGCCAAGTGTTTGCATTCAGATGCCACACATTTGTTATTTTGCCACTAGCACTGACTGTTGGGAATTCGGGATAGCGCTGCATGAATAACGCATCTTATAATTTGAAAACTAAGCAAAGCTTTAAATCTGCACATCGGAACTTTACGCTTCACAAGCTTGACACATTAGTCTCCTTTTTGTTATAAAATGCATCTGACAGCCCGTTTTTCCGAGTGTGAACATTTTCATTCCAATTCGGAACCATATTAAATAAGGTGGAGATTTTCGTAAGTGCCAAATGGATGAAGATTCTAGGGAGCACGAGTTCGCCACAGATCGATTTTCTTGTCCGATTTGTTACCTTACAAACTAAGGTACCCGATTACGTCATATAAGTTTCGAAAGGTATCGATATGAAACAATAAAGCGCCAAATTTCGCTTATGGTCGAAGGCATCGAATATGTAAATGCATGTCCTCGAAATATGGTGCTTGGGCTATTCTCCCTGCTTCATTCTACTACGACAGTTCACAGAGAAAAATAAGATAATTTCTGTCGTCATATTGCGTTAGTTTTTACATGCCGATTTCCTATTGTGGGGCGTTTTTACCAAAAGAAAAAGTTGGTTTTCACTAAAATTCTGCGGGTGTCATTTTCCATGGTATGCAACAGAAGAGAAAAGTGTTTACTTCTGACGTCATTCCCCCCAATCCATTGTTTTATGCCAGTCAGCTGTTGAAAAGACGTCTGCATTGCGCTTCTACTATTTAAATCTTTTGGAAGAAAACAGGGTGGCCCTGCAATCGTCGAAAAAGGTAATCTCCAAGTTTCTGATAGCTTTTAGGTAAGGGTGAATTTCAGACAACGAGTTCTGTTCTTCGAGCGCTGTTCAGCGATAGGAATGAGACCGAGGCGCCACTGAAGAAATATGTTTTCGAACTTGGGATGCTTCAAAAGTTTCCAGCTTATCTATGCGCGCTGTTGGGCAACTTTGAAAACTCAGTGTTTGAAGTGACTTCTGTTTAGTTTTAATCAGATAACTATCTTTGGGTTGTTTTGGTGATATAAAGCTTAAAGCTGAAGATTGTGAGAGAGATTTTCTCTTTAAATAGTGACAGAATAATAAGACCTTTCTGTCATATTTCAGTCAGAAGTAAATGACGGTCTTCTAAGTAATCAGATGTTTAGTGGGCACAGAAACGTTTATAAACTGGGAACGATGAGTAGGGCTGAGCAGTGGTTGTAAACTTTAAACAAAGACAAGACGTTATCCTTGGATGCAATACACTTCTCGTAAGGTTGCTGAAAACACTTCGACAGTCTACAACCAAACTGATATGCAAATGGGTGTTTGTCCAAATCTGCCCAATATGGGTTTGAGTAAAACATAAAGTTGACAGAAACTCGGGGACTGTGCTTACCTGAGGAGCCTCAATAAAAGCGAAACTGGTCGTGGGCTTTCGAAGGGTTTTCAGCAACCTCGTGAGTAGTGTATTGCGTCTACAAAGTGTATCGTGACATCCCGAATACCATACCAACTGAAAAAATGAGACGGCCCGGTGCAGCACATTCATTTGCTTTAAAACTTCATAAAGAAGAGAATTAGCTTGGTTCTAGTTGAGTCTTCCGTCAAAAGCAAATTTATGTGTAAATGAGTGCATTTATCGTTATCGTTTGATGTTCAGATGTTCCTTGACGATCGTCTCTCGAAAAGTTCAGGATTTTGTGAAGCAGCTGATGCACACTCATCCTGTGAGTGTTAGATATGAAGGTCGAACTGGCCATATCTTGTTATGTTGAGGTTGCCCATCGTAGGTCTCACATGGCAGGCCACAAGTTTTATACATTGTCCTACAGGTAGAATATACAGTGCACCACAGTACACACCCTTATTGGGAGGCTCAGTAAACACTTGTAAGTTTAATACGGAGACCTGTCTGTAGCACTGTAATGAAGGTGATTTCAGACTTTGAAAGCTGCGAGTGAATCACCAGCTGTTGTAATGGAGTAGCCCGTACTCTGCTGCTTTTCAGAAAAATGCTGACACATAACAAGATACTAGGGATTCCCCATAAAGTTTGCAGTAATTTCAATCACCGTTATTCCCGGGTGATACCCAACGTTATCCTTTTTAGGATATTTTCTTTTCGATGAGCTTATGGGCCGTTCTTACATCGGAAGAATATTTGTAATAATACTACTTTACACGAAATATAAAGCTTACTGCCAGGTTACAGTTATACGACTTATTGCATCCGAACATCACAAAACCTTTTTACAATAAACAAGGAAAAATTGTTTCGAGAACAGCAATGGTAGGCTTTTGTATAATATTTTTCTCATCCTTACTATATCATCAAACTTGTGTTTGCTCACTGAGAAATAGGTGAAAAAATTTTAAACGCGGGACCCCACAGGATGCACCATGTGGCTTTCTGCGTTGTGTAACCTTAGGCCGAATATTATTGTCGTAATCTGAGTACAGTGGTAAAGATGATTACATAGAGGTAACGAGGATGATGAAGAAACACTCAACTGTGATGGCACTCAGGGCAATGATGAAGATTGACAGCACTACTTTTTAAGCTTGAGTTCCATAGTTTTTATTAAACAAGCCTTTTCGGTTGAATTTGACTTGTGTTCGGTATGTATGTAGATCAGTATGTAGATCATCCGATACTTGGCGTTTCTTTTCCCTCTGTAACAGCAGAAGAATACATGGTGCTTTTTTCCAGAAAAAAACGTTCTGTTTATAATCAATATTAGCAAGGGCCAGCATATTGGATGTGTTCAGATGGTTCTTTGGTATGAAGATGTTCTAGGAAAGATGATCTAATCCTGAGAGTTTCTCTCAGACGCTTCTCCTAAAAAATCGCTCGAATACACTACATATTATGCAGCGGCATCGACTGCAGAATTCCAGAGTTCTATAGATTAACACTTATTTGCCCCACATATTTTTCGGCACATTTTAGCTTATGGAGAAAACACGTTATTCTCACACCCCCATTGAATTTCTTCCTTGTTCGCTGAAGAAATGAGTTTTACCTTCGAGCCTTATTCGGCTCACACAGCTGCCGTAACGAGATGTCCCATTCCGGTTCAGAAGGGGTGGAGTAGAAAATGGGCAGACTTTTACTCACTAGCAAAATTCCTTCACAAATTTGAACAGCCAGATGACCAGTTGTTGATTTGTGTGGTGAATGCAATAAATGTCATTTTGACTTAGGGGAGGTTGGCGTTCTTCGGAATTAAAACTTAGGACCGATCATTTGGTGTTTCGATCAATCGTTTGGTCCAGTTGGTTTGCGTTTGCTGTTTAGGACACGGATTAGCGCCCGATAGTACGTACCGTAATCAACTCCTAAACGACAGAGCAAAAATAAATAAAAATGGGTGTATATATATGATGTCCAAGATGAACCCAAAGGTACATGTGGGCTGAACTGATTACACCAGTGACCTCAGTGAATATGACGTCAATCGCTTTTTGAGGGCCGGAAAAATAAACCATACTGAAATCATGTCAACGTGAATACCTGTGGTCCAGTGCTTTTCGTCAATCTGAATAGCGTGGCCTAAGAACAAGCAAGAATCCAACGTTTTATTGTTATTCGATTCTGAGATCAGAACGTGCTTCCTCTTTGAAAACGGTTCTGTCCCTGTTGGAGATCGGCTCAGATAGGTTTGTTTCGTCTGTGTCACCAGTGAGTCAGGTTCGAGGTGCCGTACAGCAGCGTACATACAGTTATAACGAGGCGTGCGAACACGCTCAGGTAATCTACAGACAAGTATGCCCATACCGGTGGCGCACGGAAGTCACTTAAGAATAACATTCCTAGACTGATGAGCGGCTCGTGCTTTCTCACGGGTTGATTGAGCTGTTTTGTGCGTTAGCTGCTGGGAGCATACCTTGAGGATACTATTAGTAGTTGGGGAGGTTGAAGCGGCACTTTGTTATGAAAAAATTGGAGTATAGAGAAGTGTGTTACTGAACGACGCTCAGTATGTATTTCGCTGTATACGTACAGGTGTGTACTGCGAAGCAGTGTTTGAGTTACCTGTTTATTTGTTCACCCTTCAGGTTCTTTTTTGCCAAACATTTATCTGACACACCCAAAAACGTACAGAGAAATACATGGAAAAAGACCCTACATCCACTTAAAAAAGACGGGTTATTGACGCTCGGTGAAACCTAACGGGATCTAGCTGCATCAGTGATCCGAGTGGGTATATACAACTCATGTATTAATCCAAAACGAAAAGACTCGGACCACATCCCCTCAGTGCTCTACATAAGACATCCAATGTGTTTCAGGAGTGTCACGCTCTCAGTAGATGAAATTGAACAATTTCCCCTCAAAAACCATATCTCAGTATTTAAAAGAAAAGCATTTTGATCAACCGGCCCAAAAACACCGAAATATGAAAAACGGACGCTACCAAATCACAGAACATAGTGATTTTGAAGACAAAATCTTGATTCTCGCCATAAGAAAACGGCAGTGTGTAAGAAAGATGTGTGGAATTTCAAGTTCGATAACTTGCTTTTGCTCCATTTGTTAAAAATTTCGAAGCTGAGATTTCAGAATACAATGAAATCTCTATTTATAACTCTTTTCTAGAGACAACGCCCTCCGACGCGGATGGTTATTTTCCTTTCCTTCGAAAAAACCCTTTTAAACCTCAGAAGTTATTAGTTAGTGCAATGAAGTCATCCGAATTACTTGAGTAAACGCATTCATACTTTATGGAATCAAACAGAAAAAACAACATTTATTTTACTCATAAACCTAGAATGACGCGTACATCTGTACGTTACCTAACATTAACTGGCGGTATCTGGTGACAAGTTGCAGCACTAAGCACCCGGCATTGACCACAGAGCAAACCGCTCTGGCCGAACCCCTACTTAAGAGCACTGATCAGATAGTCAGAAGGTGAAATATTAAAAAGTATATTTAGTGCCAACGTGGGCAAAAACATATAAGCATGAAGAAATCTCTGAATGCACTCCGAATGCAAACAGATCCGTATGTATCCACCGAGTCGGCTTGTAGGTCACAAGTACGGTCCGAAGCTGTCAACAGCTAGGTCGAGCTTAACAGACTTAGCCTAAACTGCAGCGGCAGTCTGTGTTATTTATTATTTGTGAATGTCCACTGCCAGTTACCTCCGGCTAGTCAACATGACGAGCTAAATTCGAATAGGCTATGGTCCACAGGACCACTGAAGACTTTAGTAATAAGCTGTGGATATCTGTCTTCGAGGTTCCAGATGTCACACCTCATTCTACTGGAAAAAGTTTGTTTTCCATTAGAAGAGCTTGTTATAAACGATCCACTAGTCCCTTATTAGATTAAAATTGTTGCAACATCTTTCTCTCAACATTTTACGAGTTACTGAGTTGCTTCTATGTAGTTCACAGCTTGTAAGTGCATACGCTGTATAAAGATTCCATGGTAGGACAAATGAATTTGTCTCATGTTTGAGATTCAGACGTCACTTTGGAGTAAAATAATTTCTAACTGTTGGCAGAAACTTGTTTTCCCATCAACTTGCTTGCACCAGTGCACCACTACATAAGCAAAGAGTCCTTCACAACTTTTGCGGGTAGATCCGACGTGGCTTCATTGGGATAATAATGGTACTACAGGAACAACACAATTTACTTCAGGTGCCCTAAGAATTAACAACGGCAGATGACGGACTGCACCAGGAACTATACACAAAGACATTTCTCCGGACATATCAAGATGAATCTGAATGGTGAATAGACACAAACACTGAGTTGTTTTCATTTTTGATGGCAATGAACTGACGTTCGCACTGAGTCAGTACTTGGGAGAACCATGCGCACATAAGTGGAGCGTGAGACATAATTAAAATGAAACACGGTTAAGGGACTAGATGCTGGAATGACAGAAATTGTGCCGAGTTGATAGGAATAACCTTGTCAAAGATGGGGATTCAAACTGTTGAGATGAAAATAATGTCAGAAGACTGCTCAGTTAGTCAAAATTGAGTATGGCAGTTGAACTTCGGCTACTCCACAGACAACCACTGGTAAACTCGGCTTGATCCATGAGTACTGATCTCTGACCATAAGGATGAGCTTGGAATATCGAATTTTGGAACAAGTCCATGCTGTTTTCGATGCTCAAGTTGTGCGGCCTGATCACCAATAAAACATTCGCCAATTGCATTCAAATACTTCACTTCGCTCACTCCAACTGATCTAAGCTGACGCACACATTCCAGTGGTAGACGATCGGCAACTAACAGCTTACTGAAGAAGAATAAAGCAACACCATAGTCTGACAACGGGAGTTTGCCTAACGATTTTTTTGTGGCAGGAAGTGAGAATTGCAAAAAGTGTTCACCCCCAACGAGTCTATTGAATGGGACGTCACTTGTAGTTGCTTCGGAATCTGCAGATACTTTTGAAGCAACAGTCATGCTGACAGATGCTCGCCTTGAACGAACAGGTCGATAACCGGGACGTTGCAAAAAGATACTCTTTCTTGATTTGCTCAGGTGACCCTCGTGGAAGAGACATGCGTGAACGGCAACTTCGACTAATGTAAGGCAATTGAAAAGTAGGAAAAATGCGTTGAATATAGAGAAGTAATAATGAAGTGGTGCACTGTCACTTGTAACGGTATAAAATCAGAATGAATCCGAAAGCGAAACACACTTGACGTTAAAGTTATTACATAAAGTGGGTTTTATGCAGTTGCCCTTTCAAACAGAAGGCACTGCAGTGGTTTTCCTCTGTCAAGCGATATCAATCTGTTGGTCTGCTTTAGTAACTGACGGTCGTAATAAGTATTCAAAAAATTAGCTTATGCATTTTAAGTGGTTTTAGTGATGCCGTTAAGTCATGAAAGAATTCCCAAAATATTCTAATGCATTTACTCATAAAGTGCCACCGAACAACCTCGGATTCGTTTTTTGAAGGGAGTGGACTGTGAATCTCGTGCTCTTTAGGGCTGTGTGACATTTTTCCAAGGAAGGTTTCAGAAGGTATTTGCAGCAACCACTGTGTGGAATAGGTTGCCCAATAATAGAAAACGGAGAGGTTCCATCAGAGCCCTTACACCCTATCATGAACACATTATAAACATACGTGCATATATTGAATATATAGGACACCCAGAACTGTATACTATGTTTTTGACCGCGGTGGCCGAGTTCTGTCCCATTTAGGGTGATACAACTTGATATTCACCATAAAAAATATCGACCAACAACGACAAAAATCTTGCATAATTTTGAGTCTCAAAGATTTATGTAAATCGGACGGGCATCCCCACATAGAACGTAAGGATAGTTAATATTCAATACCAGACTGATTGTGTAAGCTTATAGTAGCTTGGAACACAGATATTAGAAATTCGTAGTTAGTAACCCTTTCTCATTAGGTATTATTGCCACCCCGAAACAAGAAAATATAGTTTCCTCTCTTGTGAGATGGGGTAAATGGTAAAAATTTTGGTCAGGGCTATCTTTCCGTTAATTTATGCTCCATTTATTTCCTGAGAAAATAGAAATCGAGGATCGCTTCAATGTTTTATTTTGTATGCTTGATCTGTTTTTCACAGTCTGTTGGTTCAGGTAACGAACAACACCAACGACGTATTTGTAAGCAAAACGTTCGATAAAGATATTGGGAATGATGTAAACTTCTCAGCAAATTGCGCAAACGTTGACTTTGGAAGCCGCAAACAATCAGAAGATGCTAAAATTCCCGTTTTACACACTTGACTACTTAATACGAAATCGTGGGTTGCATTCAACCAAACTCATCCGTCTGAACTTTATAGCCAACAGTTGAGGAATATGTTTTCTGCCATCCGAATCAAAGTTCGAACTTAGTTCTTGCATGCAGTGAGGCGGTGTTCTGCTGTCACAGTGCTTTTTGGGTTCACATGGTGGATGAACCAGGTGGCGAAATTAGTGACACATTGAACTCACATGCAGTTCTAAGAACTTTCTGTGATTCTCCTGTTACACGGAACAGATAGTTACCTTCCGTAAAATCCCAATTCATACGTTGGCATTCTTCATGAGTTGCCAACCTCGATAATATTCTCCTACCAATTAGTTCCAAATCTTCACACTATGTCCTCCCTTATCCGTTTCACGCCGTTCAGGCGTGGCACTTATAGATAGAGAATAACGATTTTCCAGTTGAGGACTGCCCGTGTTTTGATGAGTTTCCTTTGTAAGCATATTTGTTGATCTTTTGGGGACCTTTTTGCTATCAAGTGAAAAAAAGTTGTAAGTTTTTGGCTGGCTACGTTCGACCCTTCAGGATGTTTACTCATTTGGTTACTCACTGGTTACTACTGCACTGGAACTATTCCATTCAAAAAAAGGAACACGGAATTCCAATTTCAGCACTTTCGCTACAGTGATCCCAGTTGCTATATAGTTGGTCCAGCGAGGTTTCGAATCTGTTATACATATTAACGTGAAAGGTATACCTCAGAGATTTGTTCAAAATTGGCAGAATAAATCAGTTTTAGTACACTACCGAGACAGAGTTGTGGGCGATTTTACTAACGCAGTGTACTCGGCGTCCATGTTTTACGGGAGCATGAACTTTATCTTCTGCAGCAATATAAGCAAATGTTTAAATCATAGTATGGGAAGCATACTTCACAGCAACTCAAATAATGTGAAGCAAGCATGAGAGTTTGCCTGTAAAACGAGCTCGGAGTTGAAATAAACTAGGCCATGTGTGTTGTTGGTTCATATTGAAAATGCCGGTGACCACGCAGCTGATATACTGAATGGAAATGTCCGACATTTCGACTACCAATGGTGGAATTTATCAAGGAACAAATGACTGATATTGAAACATTACCAATGTGGCTACCCAAAGACCGGTCAGCATACTGTCAAGTGTGCCGTGATCGACGCATCCATGTATCCTTGCGGAATCTGAGGCTCACATGCAAAAATCAATTATATGTTGGTTCGGGTTGCCGGACTCGTCTTAATCTGCATAAATCTCAGCATTTCTTCTGTCATCCGCGGTAAATGGTAACCGCCTATTGGCGGCTAAGCCTATGCAACCTCTGAATCGGTGATACTGTTCATGTAGGAAACAAATCCTATGAATTCATGAACCTATCAGTGGTTAACTATTGGCAGTTACCATTGAACGGGATATTGTATCTAAGTTTGGGTAACATTCAGTAATGTAGCACTCATTTGAGTCACCAACCTATTTTTATTTACACACCTTATATCGCAAATAGTGCATTTAAATTGAATTATTGATAAAACACATGCAGATCAACAGAAATCGTCAGTAACACTGCTACGCATCCTTAGTTACTGACTTTGCCGATGTTTGAGTTCCTGTTTAAAGTTCTCCAAATCCCAAGGACCATAAGCTTCGAAATCAATATTGCGAATTTCGTGCACTCCAATACTCAGCAATCCTTCAAGTGGACGCTGACAGAGGGATACGAGAACGTCCGCCTTGATCCGGATTATCTGAAAGCGGGAAGAACAATGGATGGATAAAGTTACGCTGCGGGTCTACACAAACTGGATTTCCCAATGGCCGATGCCGTCGTTGTGAAATTTATAACCTGGCAGTGTTTATGAATATAGACGCGAGAGTTGATGGATTTAGACATACGAAATTTTCTGTAGAGATATCCTAAAAACCCAGACTACGAGGAGTCTGTGATAAACAGTTGCTTGAAAACGCGATCACCAGTTGATCCAATTAAAGCTACATTATTTTCTATACCAAAAATACCATAATTTTGTTACCTCTGATAAATAATGGACATTTACCACAGGGTCAGAACGAAAGTTAAAATACAAGCTTGGTAATGCAAATGACGAGAAGGCAGGCGACGGTTGGTGAATTAGTAGTGCTTTGGGAAATCACCTCAGTCTAAAGTGGCATGTTGTTTTAAGATATCAATGTATGAATGTTCATAACAAAAAGCAAAACAATGAAACAGCAAATCTTTTTGTCCATATGCTCGAAAGTGATGAAACTAAGAATACGCTTGGCCCATTACTAAAAAACCAATATGGACGCTGATGTCGGGATTTGAGATTATCGACCTACCTCTTGCTGATAACTTAGATTAAATACTGTAGATACCCGGTCGCGTTATACATATATGCTGGAGCTCCACAGTGACATGCTTATGCGCCACTGTTGAGCTTCTGTTGTTGGCACATAGCTACCTATAATATCTGTGTCGCAACTATTTTTGACCAGTGGTCTACATTCCTTATCGAAAACCCACATTCGCAAAATGTAAAAGAGGACGGTAGAGGCTGGCGAGTGAACTTTGGGATCGCCAATATAACTGCAAGCTTCTGAGTTAGTTTGTTCTTCTAGTTTGCAGATGAGAAAGGTGGCGGGTTTGCTTCAAGATTATTGAGTCCGTGAGCAGCACGGAATGAATTTCTGACCACGAATCTCAGAATCTTGCTCGACAACTTCTGGATTCAATCGGTGGCATTAGAAAACTGGTCACTTCATAAATTATTGCCACAAAAATGCGGGTCCTAAGTTGAGTTTTTTTACACAATACTTGGTAATAGTTTCTTTTGTCACTTGGCCACAAATGTTTACTTTGCTATTTCCTGTCTTTTTTAGATTTAAACCACATGTCCTCAGTAGTGTTTGCACCCCCACCCTCAAATAGCACCAAGTGCGTTTTTGAAAAATTCCTTATTTGTTTACCTAGGTGGAAGGCAGGTTAAGCATGGTGATAGAAAATTATATCACTCTAAGACGACAGAAGTGGTTTGCTACCATGCTAGCTGACAAATCACTTCACTGCGAGTTTGGCACCTCCTCTGACTCTCGTCAAACTACGTTCACTGAGGTCGTGCTAAATTAGGGAACTGCCTTCCTCGATTGGGGGAAAGTGATGCGTTTTCGGATGTCTGTGTAGGTGATTTTGACAAAACACGATGAGCAGACGAGCAAACGTAGGTTGGCTTACCATCACAATAATGTTTCATTCACGATCCAACCAACTGCGCCTTGCCACCTTAAAACATTGATTGATATGTCGGTAGAGCATTAGTTTTAACAAATATTAAGTTGGTTGTGGATTATATGCACTTAGCATAACGTATCCGTGTTACTAGCATGGAAATGACCAACTAAATCATTCCAAATTCCTACCACTACCACTCGGTGAACTATTTGTTCATTAGGCGGTGCTGTCGTAGTTTATTTGGCCAAACTAAGCCTTGCGAGTGATTCTCCCAAATAACAGGATACAGTTAATTTCATTAGGATAAATGCCTTCAGATCAGACGACATTTTCATGTTGTAATTTCAGACCGCTTTTACAGATAACTTGGTAATTTACTGAGAAGCTATCAACTTAATTATACTCTGAAATTTCATGACTCTTTGTGCCACAGTAACCACAGCTCCAGTTGATTATCGTCATACTGAAGAATTCTGATTAGGGCAACATTAAGTTTAAAGAAAATGTTCACAACAAGAAAATATCAGGTCATTAGGTTGTCATGCGTGGGTATGAACAGTGGGCGGTCCGAACATGAACAGGATCAAATGCCTTTTGTGAATGATATTAGTTACCTATAGTCTTACGCATCTCAAGCACACGACGCAGGCTCAAACAGAGCTGTATTGAAAGAATAGCAAACTTTGAATGAAAATGTTGATTTGTTCCTGTTAGATTATGCTGTGAAAAAAGAAATCACATTTTCTATAATTTTTCTATAGATTCCCTGCTACCTTCCCTCAAGTTCGAAATATAAATGAATCAGCTTTCCTTAAAGCGCTAGTCTTTTTCATATGAGAATATTTTTATGGGTGGCGGGATATATGCTGGGTTTTACTAAGGTTTAGTAATAGCCACTGATTTGTTAGGTGTCAGAACCATCTGCAGAATAGATGTGTTTTTTTCCACAGCAAGGCACCCCCGTAGTCACAATTTTTTGTTCCGCGCATGTTTAGATTGCAATTGCAGTTTAATTGGGTACCAAGAGATACTCGTTGCTACCGACCAAAACGTTAATGTGAGATTCATCAACCAGTCACTTCATTTATTAACCCAGTTACATTTGCAGAAATACATGTATGAGTTGAATCGACTCAAGTCTGGGTTATCGAGCAAAACGAATTCGTGCATCACTGGTTGATGCCGTTTAGTCTGAAACGAGTCTAAAATCAAATCGTCCATTACTAGGCATCTGGTCGAAACAATACACCGAGTTGAACTTTGATCTTCTGTCCAAAGCAGCCATCCACGTAGGTTGAAGACAACAAGGGCAATACTGATTGATTGACTTAGGTCTGTATTTTGCGTTCAGAAAGCCTAGGTGTTGCCTTGAGGCTAATTTGTGTTCTGGACTCAGCATCTTACAGTTTGAATGCATATAAAAAATAGAGTGCTATGCGTTTATTTAGAAAATAAAAATTGTGTTAAATTTGGTTCACTAACCAAATGATATCGAATTATTTCCTCAAAAATCCGTATTATGGCAGCTGGACTTTTTAGGCAGCATCCCGGATAACTAATGCTTAATTGCACAAATAAATTTTCGAATGCCTCATGTGGTTACACTACCCTCGAGAGTCATTTCTGAATCATTCGACAACAGGATCGTTGCTTGTTTAGCCTCCCGTAGCTATGAAACAGGTGTTATTCTCAGGCTGACTTCACTGATTTGTCAGTAATCACTGAATGACTTCTAAACGGCACATAAGATCTGATATTAATCCATTGTTTTGAATGACAAAATAACACCAAACGGGTCACTTGATCTGCTAATTCCTGTCCATTGTTCCAAGTTGATCATCCGATGGAGGCAGAACAAAGCATGTTCAGAGACCGTGAACAAAGTTACGTCCAAATTCAGTTCAGAAACAATGGGAAAGGAAGTTACACCACAGTTCACATCTCGAATGGTCACCATAGTTTCAAAATCAATGATCTATTGACGGTGTCCTAGGGATGGCTAATCACCTAAATTCAATAAGACCTCGCGTAAGTTTGGAGGATGATTATTTGTCCGTTATTTTATAAAATGCGTGTACCACCCTCATTTTTAAACCGGTGAAGAAGTTCGTGGACACTCTGTCATTGTGAGAATGGCTTCAGAGAGTTGGGGCAGCTGAACTGATATTGCATTTTAATTAGTGGCATTTACAAATTGTGGATTTTGTTGAAATTCGTAAAGGGAGATTCTCAGTTGGATTCAAACTGGTACAGGATATTCACGAGTTTTTGAGGGCTGAAGTTCTCAAAATTTGACTTCCGGTTTTAAAAATGGAGACCCTATCTGCTACCCAGTCGATTATTCAGTCTACAGTATCAACCAACGACTATTTATGATTTTCGCGCTGGGTTACTTATTTGATTCACTGCTTTCCCTTTGGTAACCCGCACACACGCTAAACTGTTTCTTCTCGTTAAAAGTCTTTGAAGGCAGCACAAACTGCCAGGAAATAAATAAGCTGAAAACGCTTCTGCTTGTTTATTTGGAGGTGCTTTTTCCTTTTCCACTCTCTCCTAAGTGACACCAACCAATTTTTAATTATCCAGTCGTCTTACAGGTTTTTCAGGCATTTTCAAAGTGTGGTCATTCGTATGTGTTTTTGTACATTTATTAGTGCCCCATCTAGTAATTCTGTGTCGGGTTTGAATTCCTTGTATAACCTAATGGCGATAATCAACACTTGTGGGATGAGGTTGGGGATTGCTATTTACATCAAATAGCCCAAATAAGCATTAAGTGCTTTCCAAACTACTTCGATATCTCTAAGAGATCTTATGCGATGTCACCATCATAATGTGCGGATGGTGAAGCAACGAATTAATCTAACTTCCGTTATGTCCTTGCCTACTTGGAAATCCGGGTGCTCGGTTTCATGGTTTGCTGTCAACATCTAGAAGATTTGGTGAATTTGGTTCGCTTCAGTCAAGCACCCCTTTTGGCTGGGTCATTTGTGTTCCAGTTAACCCTTTCTTGTTCGTCGACTGCACAAAAGCTTTGCGTAGGTAGTTGTAGTCACAATCCGAACTCAAGCACTGGTTTATTCTATTTGTTTAACTACCTTTCGACCAGGAACTCTCTGTCTTGTTTGTGTGGTTTTAGGTTTTGGCAATCTGCTGCTGAAATGTTCCATTTATCCTTGCAGCGTTCTACTTACAGGACAACTCAATTTAAGCCTTCGGAGGACGGTGGATAAAAAATGCAGCAGCCCTTTTAAATTTAGCGACAAAAGAGCCGTGTTACTAAAAACTGAGTAACGTTTCCGTTGGCAATTTTATTGAAACGACCACACTATCTTTTACTGAGGTTTTTAACAACCTGTTTACTGGATTTCTGTAATACTGAATATGGTGAAGCACCGCGGTGTGTAGTGTGGTGGAAAACTGATTTGGCAAATAAGGGCAAGTTGACAAGCTGAAAACCTAGTTAGCGAGTGATGTTGTTGGTGCGCCACTGAAGCGAACAACTTACGTGATAGTTTATTGAAGTTTTGGGTGACAAAATTTCTAAAATTGTGGATAAGCTTTCGAGTTCGCACTTGAAAACATTTTTGAAATCATTTGACATCATTTGAAATTACTTTGGAAATCTTTCCAGCCATTTATTAGATATATCTGTAATAGAGGTAAATAAGACCCTCATTTTCTAGCAAATGTTAACCAAGGCTTTGAAAAACATTTGACCAGAAGCCTAAAGTTCAAACAACTTCCCCAGTGCTTGACACCGCACGGACTGAAACGTATATAGAAGACTTAAGGTTCTGCAGACACCAGCCGAATAAATGAGGTTTGGAGTCCTGCATTTCAAAGCCTATTGCTTCGATCCGGTAACAAAATGCTGATTTTGGCATCAGTGGAAGATTTGGAGATCGTTATGAGTGAAGACTGATTAAGGGTTGTGGTTTTCATCATATGCTTGTAGTTACCCGTCCTCTTTACTACGGAGGGAATTATCCTATTTCCAGGATATTTTTAACAAAATGCCAAGGCTGAGAAATGCGTCAAACTTAAAGACGAAAGCTCGTCAATTCTCTGCAGCTGGAACTTTCCAAATATGTCTTGTTCCAGAAAACGCTTTGAAGAGCTAAACACAAACGCCAACTGCATATAGCCAGTCTTCTCTAAGAGTTGTCTTAAAGCATGAAGACGACTACGTATAGAGTTATATCTGGCTTATTTTGAAGTGAGGAAAAATAACTATGGTAAACCCGAGTCCTTTTTGTAACTTACATGCACTGGATAGCCGCTTATATCAACTGCCTGATTTTTTGATGGGGCGCAATTTATTTAATGATTTTTGTGATCTATCCAGCTGTGAGCCTGGCAAAACAGTAACAAGCGATATAACACAAGAGCAAATTATTTTTCCGATTGAGTCAAACAGTGATACAGTAGGGCCTTTTATCCATTTGGGTCTTTGATCAGCCACTTATTTCCACTGTTGTTGTAAGTAGAAGGATACACGGTTCGTTACAAATACAAACCATGGTAGTTGTCAGATAAGTGGTAGTGAGTGGAGCTTCCACGAAAATTTTGCCTTGTAAAAGAAGCCTATTTTTTGCTAAAAAAACTGAACGGCACAGAATAACTCTTTCATACGCATTTGGGATAATCAGCAGTACGAGTCCTACAAGACTCCGGGGAGTTCTGAACCCGCAAAACTCCGCCAAAGTTGTCTGAACAATTAATTGCTTGCTCAAGAGCGGCTGATCAATAGTGATCAGCTCGCACCTAGAAATTACGTAGCGTCAATTTTCCTCCAGTCACAGAGATCCACATCAATTGGTTACCTACTGACTGTCTGCTTGAGTGGTGACTTCAGCCCAAAGTTTCACTAATCTTGCAAAATTATTCTTCCAGTGAGCTGGCGACTCTTTGGAAAGGATGGTTTATATTTTCAAATGGTTGTGTTCGGGAGAGAATTTGTTTTCACTCTAATACACCAAATCTAATTTTAGGGACAAACGCTAAAATGAAACGAAACGTTTTAACAACCGTATATATATTCTAGTGTTTAGTGTATGAAAACAGATGATCCGCGAAATCTGCTATACTTACTTCACAATACCAGTCAACACAATGCGACAATCAATGTGATGTAATCCGATTAATTATCGTTAACAAAAATAACTGGAGGGCGGCTAATGCAACAGAA
This sequence comes from Opisthorchis felineus, assembly GCA_004794785.1. Taxonomy (NCBI): domain Eukaryota; kingdom Metazoa; phylum Platyhelminthes; class Trematoda; order Opisthorchiida; family Opisthorchiidae; genus Opisthorchis; species Opisthorchis felineus. The sequence goes on along the minus strand of SJOL01005976.1, from coordinate 463,221 downwards.
AACGGATCTCTATTACTATTTATTGTAGACCATGTGCACAAGTCTTAGCAAGGTAATTATCAAGGAAATGCGTAATTTGGTAGCACCTGTGGAGATTTCTGTCCCATTTGCAAGGTAGAACCAATTGCTTTACGTTCTGGAAAATGTGATTAGGGCTACCTAATTTCATCACTACTGAACGTCCAACTGCCGGATGAGAAAATATTCTCGCTGACGGGATATTTCATTACCCTTCTTGTCAGACATCAGATAAGCAGTAGCGTCCATTATGCCGACTGCCATCGCATTGAACGGGAGATAATGATAGGTCAAACAACCTTGCGCATATCAACTACAGGAAGAATCACGTGTCATACGCCTACTTATATATTTATATATATATCACATCCTATATACACCTATAAATATATATTTGGATATAAATCCCAGTATAACTTCCCAAAAACAGCCAATTTAATCGCGCCTGAATTAACGTCACATGGGTCAAGTATGTGCTTATATCATATCTGAGCAGATGAGGGCAGTGTAGAGACTCATCAGTAGAACTCATTTAAAAACAATATGAAACAGCTGACGATGGTTAAAGATGAACGGTTTAGGAGTCACCAATAGAAGCAGAATTGGATAGAAATTCTGAATTATTAAAGAATTTGGATTATTTTGTCATTTGCCTAAGGATGCAGATTGGTAAACCGTAAAGTGGAGGAGTGTAAACCGTCACTAACAGCTGACGGAGAACCGCATCCTTTGCGGTATTTATGTGGCGGTTTGACAGTGGATGCTTGTATAAAGAGGAAGTAAAATCCTAACGAACTCAAACTGCACCAGACCTAAACCCACACAAATTCACTCTATGTTCACCCTATTGTTACTCAGTCGTACGTGAACATGCTGAGTTTTCCTTATAATTCGGAGCTTGAAATCATATGATGAATTTATCTATTAGACGTTACCAAGTCGACTATCTGAAACTTCAAATTTGCCACCGCCTGTCCGGTCAGTTGTTATTATTCGCTCGAATTTTTTTAGCTTAAACTAACCAAGATCATATCGTCAAACAAAGCTTCTGTTTAGAGTAGACGCCGTCGTATGCAAAATCGCTCACAAATGATCAATGAATGCCAAAGCAAACACGAATGCATTTTGTACGGCCAGATATGCGCTGGTATATTCTTTCGATCTGGCTATCACGAATGAATTACTGAGCTGAATAAAGATTATCCAATGAACTGCTTCAAAATTCAACTTCGAAACCACGTTTCCATAGAGTCGAAAATTCATGCCGAACCACACTTGTACAGAGGGCCACCTGGGTTGGTACAAGACAAGGGTTCCTAATAAATAAAAAAAATACCACGCGAGTTGGAAGTAAGATTCACTTTAGCGTAGGTATAACCATTGGCGTAGCAAAAGCAAAAATCATCGGTGGTCTATTTTAGTTTTTTTTCTTTTTTTGGGTGTTTTGTCTCACGTTTTATACAGGCCAAATGAAATTTTCGTTTAGCTGGCCCAAAAACCGGAGTGATGATAACAACACAATATTGTTACTGCATTACTTGTTCTATACGGTAGCAATCTTTGTCTCCATTTCTCTCGACTTCATGGGACAAGTAATTAATGTAGTTCCATTTATATCATTTTGTGTCTATTTTGCTTGCTAGAAATATCGGTGAGTCCTGTGCACTCGATAATCGGAGTGCTTCTAAGAAGAGAGATATTTTATCAGTTCTAGGGAACAGTGTAAGTTGTGGAAGCACCACATTTCTCTCTTGTTTGCTTCGCTGTCGTGGAGGGATCCAAATTGATGCGGGATGTTATCCTCATATTTGAGTAATGCAGACACGACAATAGGGCTTGGAGTAGATTAATGAGGGTATATTTACAGTCTGATGGTGGTTCACCAACGACAGTTCTTAAGATCCACCGACTGATTCGTCTGTATGCATTTTTAAGCAACGCCAACGTTTCTCAAGAGCGCGCATACATGGCGCGTGGCACATACGTAATTAGTAGGGGAGATCAGAGGCCGGTTGTTGCAGTTGAAATTAATAGAGCCTTTAGAAGAGTTAGGTGTTTATTAGGTCGCAACAAAGTTGGAGCTTACATAACCTATCTAAACGATGTTTTCCGATAGAAAATCTTGTTTTCAAACATTCCAAACATTGCTTTTGGATAACTGCCTCAGTGTATCTGAGATGGATTTGGAGGCATCGGCAAGCATGCGTTTGATTTTCAATGTTGAATTCAGGGAATCTGCAAGCAGTACAATCTATATTGAGATAGATTGAATTTCTGGGAACCTGTAGATTGGTGACAACACATTTTTACGTTTTAGCGGTACTCGTTCTTGTTCAGTCGACGGGGGTATCTCGCGCGTTTCTTCATCTAATGGCAAAATATCCAATGTCAGTCTCTGGAGATAGTTCCGCCTCAAGTCCAGGACTTGTGATTTCTTCTAAATTCCGATGGCCTCAAAGTCGTATGTACCTTAGTCCGCGCATGTGTCCTTCTCTTGGTTCTTGTCATTTGTGAATTATTAAGGTGGATTTTATACTGGTTTATTCGTCACGTGGCATGTACGACTTTTGAAAGATTACTCCAGATGGTACTTTTCTGCAGATGCATTTTCTGCTTCCTTGTCGTTACTTAAGCATGTAAATGAGTTATCTTGTCTTGGCGAAAACTCAGAGTTTCGGACTCATGACATTCAGGCCTGTGATTTAACAGTGAAGCTTTGGGCGACCAGTGGTGTGGTTAAACATTGATTAGACAGGAGAGAGTGCCACTCAGCGCATTAGGCTCAGTTTTTCTTGCATTCTAGTCGGGATCGACTCTGCAACTATAGCTGATCTGGGTGACCCAGTAAAAAGCTAGATGTCAGTTATCACATCGGTTTTAATTTCCCGAATTTCGACAAGCTACTGGCATAAGAATCCGAAATAATGGACGATTTACAAATAGTTCAATTATTTTGCACAATATTTACCGACGCAAGGTAGATGTGTTTGTTCTCGACACCATAATGTAAGTGTTAAAAATAAGTGCAGGTAAACCTTGAGGCATTTGTAAAAAACTGCTTGTTGGAACGTCAGTTTACAATCAATTTGGAAGCACGACATGTTAACCCCAAGGAAAGATCCTATTCCAAATCTGGTGTGGCTTATTGGAGCTATCTCCGTCATACGTGCCAACTACCAGAATAAATTTAAAGGAGCATCGCTAGGAGGGAGGATTTTTGGTTATCCTTGATCTAGTACTCCAAAGTGTTAAAATTTCACGTGGAGGTTTATGAAGCTATTTGACCCTTGCTTTACCTAACTTCCTTGTCGAAGACATATGGACTTCGAGTAAGTTTTCAGTAGCAGTCCGCTGTAGAAATCAGTGCAGATCCAATGTACGGTGTACTCGATAGTCATGCCAATCGTTAATGTAGTTCCACTTGCTAAGCCTTTTTTCTACAAGTAACAACTGTAAAACTAACGGATCTGGTGAAACTCACCGGGTATGCCGGGACAATCAAATACCAGGACGGTTTATTCATTGGGATATCTCTTAATGGTATGGCGACTGATCCGAAATAATGATCTTTCTCGCCAGACCACTTAGAAGAACTCTCAAATATTTGGATCTGTAGCTCATCGTATGATTCCCGCTGTGACGTCCAGTCAAACGATATTTCAAAGTTCTTTCTCGCGCGCAAGATTTTCAAGTCAGTTTCTTTAAACTGTAATGAATCATGCTGTGTCGTATCTGAATTACGACAGATGCAGCGTAGGTTGTACGTGGACTTCTGCCAGGGTCGCTGAGGCTTTAATCCTTTCACAGCGAGGAGCTGAATGCGCAGCTTCGAGGGAGTTAGGCCAGTAGAGACATCGACCGCTAATCCTAGTGCAATCACTCCAGCACTGTCTCCATTTTCCAACGTTAAAGGAGTGCTGGGAAGTTTTGGTTGGTCCTGCTCCTCCGTGAGTGAAGGGATAGGTTCCATCGATCCAGTAGCCTTTTCTTGTTTCACTAGCACTCCTGCAGTGGATGATTTGGTTGGTTCATCCACCTCAACATTTGGCGTTTTGGAAGTCGCTTGATCTGGCCAGAACAATGATCGCCTTCGGATCACTTCGCGTAGACTGGTGCGCTTTTTGGATAAAACGTAACCAAACGAGTGCTTCTTAGCTCCCGGCTGTAAATCGCTTCGATTGGACTCCACGTCTGAATGGGCATTCGAATTGGTCTTATTTAGGCTGTCTTCACTTATGCTCAATTTTCTTTCCGAGCGATTATTGAGAAGCTCAAAATTTGTTGAAGATGCTCTCCTTGCAGGAAGAGTGACAGTTAAATTCTCTCGCACATTTAGTCCACTACTTGTGGCAAGGTTTTCATAACTGTCGGCAGTAGCTTCAACTTCAGACTCATCGTATACACAAGTGATATCTATTTGGGGCAGTTCATTTATATTCCAGCGCTTTTCTGACCCTCTTCGTGGACAGGCCTGTGTTAAAGATGATTGTGTGCCTGCAGCGGCCTTAGATAAAGTCTTCACATTCGGAGACGCGGTGGTGTGTAGTAGACTATCTACCATGGATGCTCTTCGGCTTGAAGAAATGGACGGCTGAACGGTCAAACTGGACCAACTCTTTTTACGCAGGTTGTCCCTGTGCACTGTGGACACCGTTCCGTACAGCTTCTCCGGCTGAAAACGAAGTGGTAGAACTGGTTGTTGACATTCATCGCGCGTGACAGATTTTGCCCCTAGTTTTGTACGAAGTGAGATTCTTTTTGGATCTGCGTCACTTTCACCACTAGTAAGTGACATCGATTCCAGGATATAGCTGGTGTAATGAAATAGTTTGTCCTCTAATGGTATGTTTTCGCAACGACCTGCATGATCCAAGCGGCGTAGGTAGGTGCGTCGACGTCTGTACCACCATGTTGATCGTGTTATCACCGTCGAAAGTCCAAACAATGCAAAGAGCACAAGCAAAACACTACCAACAACAACCAGCAATATCTCGACAACCGTCTTCGTGGATATATTGTTTTCAGTTTCCGTGACACTAGGTAGATAGGGGACGTTGCTCTTCATCGCACGCATGATAATTCAGTTTCGTCACTGAAATAGTGGAAGGAAAAATACAGTAATGCTAAGAGGTGAGGAGATTAAATCACACATTCAGTAATATTTCGCATACTTCTTGCTTGGATAAGCAATAAATATAGAGGCACTCTCTCCCTCAAAATACCACTCCTCCCTCATCGGCGAAATGGCTTAAGGTCCAAGAAGTCTTTACGCCACCCATTCAGGCGCAGGGTTTGACCAGAGGTCTTTGGTATTGAAAGAAATATAAGGGACCAACAGATAAAACAACACCGTCAAGACGCTCACGTAAACAGCACTAGGTCACTGACCCCAATAATGACAAGTGGGAACACACAACTATCGTGGGTAGCGAACGACAATCACCGATATTCTAAAGTAAGATACAGTCATATTACAGATGTTAGGTGTGCTTTGGGGGGTTGGAGAACCAATTCTCATCAAATAGCTCCCAAATGAAGGGACTCAGAATTACTTCGGGGCCTTGCATTGGTGCTCGAGATATTTAAAAAAGACTTTGCAACGACTTATCACAGGTCAGATGAAGGCGGTTGGTTGATAATCGTTGGATGATATTTGATTTTCTTGCCACTCCTAGTCTAATGTTTTTGCCAGGCTCTATCTTTTTGAAGGGGAGATCTTGCTCATTTTTGAAAGGTTTAAAAATAATTATACTTGCTGCCAAAATTGTAAACCTAAAGTACAGCACAAGTCGTCCATCGCCACTTGTCAGTCAGGCTGTGCAACTGCGCCCGGTTCTTACGCACCACTATTTGTCTCTCCAGTCACGTAGCAGCTTAACCAAGGTGACTCTGCTTACCGGCATTATAGCGAGCGAGTAAAGCCAAAACACTAAGACAAATGTATCTATGTTGGAAAAATCGGCCCACTGAGTTGTAACCCATTCCAGTGACGGATGTGGACCACGCGTCTCTATTTTTGATTGCGTATTGTTGGTCGAGCTCACAGAAGTGAACTTTGTTGCAACACACAATAGAAGGCCGATAAGTTAACAGTGCGAGTGATTGAGTGTGGCTGTAATAACTTGAATAAGAACAGCAAATCTGACTGAAATGGAGGCATATATCTCATAGCGACAACAAAGTGTCAAAGAACAAGAGACAGGTACAAAAATCTCACTAAAATTATGAATGCACCGCAGAAACGCAGCGAAATGTTTTTCAATGGGATCCATTGTACCGGGGTATGTCTTATTTCAGTGGAACACTACCACATCTGACCTTTAAAAATTTAAATAATTTTTGTCTGATATATAGCCTAGTAGATAGCGGAGCACATGGACATTCGTAAATTTACTTGGAACGGACCCAGCTCAGAACAAGAGACTAAGTTGCAATTCAGAATGACCTCTGACAGAAATGAGCCTTTTTAAACCTCCTATCAGGATATGTAAAAAACAATCTTTGTTTTTAAAATGCATAAATGTATCACTGCAAAGAGCATAACTTTAAAGACCATTTCATCCAAAAAACACGACGGGTGGCTCCGATCAATCTTTACAAAGTTGCTAAAAAATCTTACCTTCACGCCATCAAGAAGAAACGTTATGACAAAAACGAAAACCTCAGCTGTCTCCAGTGATAGCCTCCTTGGAAAAGACAGTTTAACTTGAGCCCACTTTATTTTGTTATTGGGCGCTCAATTATTCTTCTTAATAAGGAGCCATTGCAGGAAGGAATTTTGACTTCTCTTGAGTAGTGGCCCCCATTTTGTGGGTTCAATTACGTCTGTGGTTCAAAGTCATTATGGCATATTTTGAAAAATTCTCAAAAATGGAAGCCAGTACAAAAGACTGATAAAATATTTGGCCGTCAATAGTTCCCTAGAACAAATCCAACGATGATATACAATGGCGAATCGCTTCGGGTTTTTTGTTTAACAGTCCGTGTCAGAATTTTACTTTTGAGACTTCAGAAGTAGAGTTAAAATTAGAAAAGAAATTTAACGTCATGCTAAGAAAAGCATGTTTTCGTTCGTAAATGACCTTGCCAGTGGGAAGCAGACAATATGAAAATTTCGTTACGCTGGACGCTTACGTGCATCCAAATGATTAGCGAATTTCGTGTTTCATCGAAACGACTGATAGGATCTTCTAAACTCTAGGCCTCTTTTGCATGTTCAAGTTTTAGGAATCAAACGTGATTTTATTGTACTTGAAAATGTTACGGCTATGTACTTCTTTTAGTTATTGCTAACTACATGGGATGGCTCGAAATACATGTTCTGGAGTTGTGCAGTTGAGTACTACCGGAATCAGGTAGCCTAACGCCTGGATAATCCGCAACGTCGATTTGAGTGGCACGTGACCTGCACATGATCAAGAGACGAAAACTAATGTCCTGACTTCAATTACTGCAGGCAATACTGTAAACCACTGATTAGTTATGTTTGTGAGTTTTACACTAGTCCGACTGTAACCTATGGAGCTTTATCGACCGAGACAAAGAACCGCATCCCAAATTCGAGGGACGAGAGAGTCGCGTTTCTTTTGACCTGATTATTGTGTAGCCTGAGTCAGCGAAGTTGAATGGAGAGCTACACAAGTGAGCCAGGCAACTTGTCGCGGGGCTAATTGGTCGATACAAGTGGTAACGGAAGGGCAATCATTAAAACTAGAACTAGCTCTCAAAGATCCTAGCCTTGTGTGGCAAGATAACTGTTAACGGCTGCGATTGTTCAATCTGGTGAAGTTTCTTTCATTTCATTTTGGAGGTTTTGATTTTTATCCATTTAACTTCTGCCGAATTTGACAAGGCTAGGATGACAAGGTCACTGAGAATAAAGAGCTCTGTAAATAACAGCGACGCGCAGTAACCAGATAACGGCATAAGTGACATCGGTGTGGACAAGCGCTCAGTTGATATACCGGCACAATCATTGACTCCGTCAGTGGACTTTACTGGATTCTAAGCAAATTTGTTTGGTGAGCAACTGATCTTATGTTTAGACCACAGGGTACATCTGTTTTCGTGTCCACAGGCTCATAAGGACGGTATGTAGTTTGTCCCACATAGGTTTCAGACACACATATAGGCCTGCAATATATCGATCAGTATTCAGGGACAGGCTCTCCGGGAATAAACTCGAATAAGATAACCCAAAAACCGAATCCTGCTGCTTTATCCGTGCAGTAAGCGTAAGTCGAAGAAAACTGAGTATCGTTTGAATGTGCGTTGCGTGCGTTTAAAGTGGTCAGCTGAACCAGAAAATTAATCTGATGTGAATAGGCATCCTCATGTTTGCACATTTCCGATTCAAACACACACCAATATCCCATTGCAAAATATTCAAGCAATAGATAGAGAAGGCAAACGTGATTAGCAACAGAGACTTGTTTACAAACAGAAAAAGCTATGCACACATCGGTGCATTCGCCCCTGACAAATAAACGTGTTTGAGTACATATAACCTCTACGTTTCTCTACAATTTTCTCAAGTAAAAAAATATCACAGCAGACTTTAATACGCGTTCTTAGAAGGGACAGTTACTCTCCAGAATCGTACCGAGAACGGGGCCTCACTATGGTGGAATACTCCCATCACCATAGAAACTAATGGATTCAGACAATGATGGTAACTTCAGATATGACTGGCATCAACTGCTCAACGAAGAATTCCAAATGCTCATAGCACTAGCCTAAGTAAACCACTGGAGGTAGTCTAGGATATACGTACTCCAGCATATCGAGAAAGGGTCTCACCAGGTGAACGTTAGAGGACGATTACTCTCTATTACACAGGAGCTAACACACTTCTTAAGGAGTTACCACCATGGACCTCTTGTATGAGTTCTAAAATAGGTCAGATGTTGGTATTTCCCAGACTTTGATAAGTGTGAGGTCGATGGCATCAATTTATTCTCAGGCGCGTTAGTTTGCCTAAACCATTTTTACTCTAACTATTCCTTCCACTATCTAGAAAATTAACTGTATTTCCCTACACTACTTTGGTGCTTTCCTCAGATTTGTAGATTGGGGTCAGTCAAAACCTTACAAGTGTGTGGTTGAGAGGAGAATTCAGCAGTGTATTGATAATTCACATTTATTCGACCTTAGTATGTCACATCAACTATTTTCTTAGTATCGCCATCCTTTTAAATCGGATGGCTTCATTCTAACAAGCTCAGTCTGATGTGAGCCATTGTTTGGATAAAGATGCTACTGTATTTTTGGCTCCAAATAACTGACGGTCCCTAAGGATGATCCGAGGTGCCTACGCAGTTTGAAAAAAAAGACGACTTTGATTAGCCTGGCCTACACATACCATTTTATCGTGTTAGATCAGTAGATTTACAAGTAAGAACTTAGATTACTTTGTGTTGCAGCATGCTTTCAACGCTTTAGAGAACATATTTAAGGTCCCTGAATGGGTTAGAAGTTCACCTCTGTCAGTATTAGGATAGGTATAAAGTTGTCCAGATACACATGTCAAATCGACGATGCAGAACTCTACCAAATAAGTGAGAGTAAAGTTATTATTAATCGTGAATTCGAATGTGATTCCCTTTAGTTTTTATGTTGAATACGGCTGGAAAAAAATCAGTGGTAATGATCGGAAAAACGAGAAAGACCTTCCTCGGGAAGTAGGAAATTTTAAGAATTGGGTAACTCACCGATTTCAATCGTCCCATAATATCTTCCAAATTTCAAACCAGGCTAGCTTTAGCGCATCGGAGCTAAAATTATGAATTAGTTTTAATTTGAATTGCGCTAACCAACTGATAAGTTAATGGCCGCTCGCCCACGCATCTCTTCCAGCTGGGCGCGCAACTGGGATTCAATCAATCCATCGTATATCCAATCCGGTCATCGGACGAGAAAGGAGAGTTTTCGCTTTTTGATTGGAGCATGGTTTGTTGAGCAGGAGATCAGGAAACGCACCGGCTGTGTCAGAATCAACCAGACATGCCACATAACATAATTCGGACATGGTTGAGAGATATTTCGAAGCCTCCTAGGTGACTTCATTTCGAAACACTTTCAAAAGACTGATACTAATTAGTCCAGGTGAAATGAACCAGTGAATTCTCGTTATATTTCACTGGCCGGTGAGCTAAGGAAGTGGTTATTGTAAATTGGGTCGCACGCAGTGACTCGCCACGCGTTATTGACCCTCTGTCTATTTAGGTATACTTTTTGCTCAGGCTTTTTACACAATATTATTTAGTTATACTGAACATGTAACAAACCAAGTGTCTATTCCTGTATCCCGACCCAAAGCTGCCACCTTGACGTGGTGGTCGGGATTGAGTGCTGCAATGACCCCGCGGGCTACACTGGCTGGAACGTCGTTCCACAAGGTGCAAACATGCCAGAAAGGCCAAAGGGGAGCAGTAAGACCAAGAGCAGCGAGACCCCGTACTACGAGAAATCGTGATACGAGGTGGTCTGGGGGTAAAGTCGTACTGTCCTCTGCGACAGGAGTGTGAAGGCAGTAAGGTGTTTCCCCCAGGCGACCAGCATGTCCATGTTTATGGAAGCAGCGATGCTGCCTTCCCTCGGAGAAGGACGGGTTAGAAAAGGTCGGCCCCAAAAACCGCACACTGCAATTGTCCAACGGTTGACCATGACCGCTGGCGCATTATCATAATAATAATACATACGTGATACATTTAAAACCAAAGAGTCCGGTGCTGCTCGAAAGGCACCTGCTGTGCGAAGCCGCATCAGGAGTGAGACAGTAATGCCTTATTCTCTGCGCCCTCGGGTTAGGCCAACACCCTGCAGCCGAGCAGGTCAGACTTTTGAGTCAGAGGCTAGGGGCAGGGTCCCCAAACAAAACCCTACATCGTCCCACTGCCTTGTGGGTCAGACTTTTGAGTCAAGGGCTCTAGGTGGGGTACCTAAACCAAACCCCCTTCCTCGGCCTGGGCAACCGGGAAGTACCATTTGCCCGCGCAGTTCTGTGCCCACCGATGTCCCTCCCCAACCCTTTCCCATTACACAAGCAAACGTCGCTGGGCCATTTGACTCTCATTCATCTAACCGAAGGGCCTTATGCTCCTCGCTGCCTATTAACAGTAAACAAAATAACACCTTTCTAAATCCACGAGATCCTTTCTATATAGGGGCTTTTAACGTCCGTACTCTATGTCAAATTGGCAAACAGGCAATACTTGCTGAAACCTTATATTTCCTTAAAATTGATGTATGCTGTGTCTCCGAAATACGCATACAAGACCAACGTGTGGTTATGCATTTCAGAACTCTAAGGATGAACTCAGCTCTTTCACATTTCTCCTGCCGTGTATCCGGTGGCCAAGAAGCGATGACTCGTGGAATGTATGACATGTGAGTTGCACTTAGCCCCAGAGCTGAACGCGCTTTGCTGGATTGGATCCCAGTGAACAGTCATCTTTGTGCCGTCCGGTTATCCAGTTCAATCAAGCTCAATGCCTCTCGGCATAAAAA